>CM051264.1:24720455-24755455 GCA_027921565.1 Artemia sinica | reverse complement strand
AGGGGTGGAGGTCTGATGCTAGTGTGAAAATTGTATTGCAGCGCCATTCTGCTCTGGGCCATAAATATACTTTTTAACGGTTTGGGTATCTACTCTTCTTACAAGATGATCCTCCAACTTCTCCCATTAGGTATCACTGCTTAAGATGTGTGCCGCCACTGTTATTACGCAGCACATGCGTGTGTGCCGTGCCTGAGGGATTTCCCATGGGGTCCTTTTGTCTAGCTTGTAAGACACAATGGCGTCATTCATATTAGACCTGGTCACGGAAATAATAGGGATCTTCCAGAGACAGGGATGATGTGACGACAGAGGGAGGGGGCATGTCCTGGAAATTTTATGATAATTTCCCTATTATTACTACTTTTTAAATTATCTCGAGCAAGACCCTTTTTAACCTCCTTTATCGCCTAGCTGAAGTCTGGATTCTGTCCCCGGAATGAGAAGACACCTAGTAAACTCCCCCTGAGTGCGCTGGATGGGTGGGAAAAAGAATTTTTGGAAATAGAATTTCCCCGCCTATTCATGTTTGATATTTTTGCTGAAAAATGTCCCCTGGGTTGCGTAAGGACTGAGACAAACCGTTCGATGGACCTGGCACTCCCTCGGAGGCGGCCTTCGAGCGGGCCGGTGCCCTAGTGGAGGGAGGGCCGCTGTGGGCTAACAAAAAAAATAAAAAAATACTTAAAAATTAAACACTTGAAAATTACCACTTTGCGCAACGAAAAAAATAAATATAAAAAAGGCAATGCTGAGCTGGCGACGGAAAAAAACAGGTCTCTTCCCTCCACAGACGCCCCCTCCCCTAGAGTCCTCACCCCTCATCTTTCCTTAAATTAGGTATGTTATTGTTTATATTTTATCCTTTTATAAGCCACAATAATGCCTAAAAATTACATCTATTATCAAGGCACCCTCTGAAAATGAATGCTAGGTGGAGGGTGGAACCTATTGTTAGGATATTTTGAAATATTCATGGATTATGCTCAATTAAAAAGGGGTATTTCCTTATACGCTCTTAAAACATTTTAGATCCATCTCTAATATCACTCTCCTTACCTCCTACCCACCCCTGGGTGCATGCTAGGACCCCCGATTTTCTATAATACACGGTTCTTTTTTTGGCGTATATTATGATATGGCTTTTTTCACTTTTTATATTTTGTTGAGTTTTTTAACTGTGTTTTTCTATGTTTTTAATATTGCTTGTCAATTTTTTGAAATAATAAGACCTTTTACTTACAAAGTCTGTGTTTTTAAGATGTATTGTTTACCAAAAGTAAGGCCTGCATTTCCCTTTGTTAATATCTTGAGAGCAATATCTCCTGAGGCATGTCAAATTTTGAGAGTAACACATCATTCTAGTGTTTTACAAAAATGGGGAATCTTAGGTCTCACACATTAGGTTAATTCTAGAATATTAAAAGTAGGACAAAATACTGGGAATGGTTTCATGGACGACTTGCTTAGGGCACAAATCCATTGGAAGAAAATTTACCTTTCGGGTCCTGGCAGGGTCAAGAACTAAGGGAAAAGAATGAAAGAAAAAAAAGCATTGTATGTTTCGGGCGAAAACTAAAATGCCATAAGGAAGAAAATATGCTGAGGGTTTCGAGGGAAAAATATCAAAAAAATGTTATCTGGCAGTGATGGGTGCACAATCATTACGTGACATTACATAAAGTGTGTGCCGCCATTAAGTTAAAGAAAGAAAAACGTTGTACATTTCGAGCGAAAAATAAATTGTCAAAATAATTATTACATGACAGTGTTGCATAATCATTACGTAGGGTGTGAGCTGTCGTTACGTTATAAACGGGGATTCCCCGCATGGGTTCCTGACGCAGGGTTTCATAAAATTGCGTTATGCATATTAGACCTGACTGTTTGAAAAGGGGAAAGTCCTTTGACGCCATTGGAGTCCAGAGGGGTGTGTCGTGACCGCATTGCGTAGGTGAGATGGCTTGTGGGTTGGTGGCTCCACTTATCTAGCCCTTTAACGGCAAGGGTGTGTCATGTGATGTAACATGCACTTGAAATACAAAGGGTTGTGTACCGTGACCTCAGAGGAGTCTGCTAGAAACAGCTGACCGCATTGTACATGTGCGAGGGACTCCAATCCCCTTTTTAATTGAACTTGTGTATTATCCCGACCACATTCCAATTAATTGAAACAACTGGGAATTTCACCTAGAAACAGGGTTCTCATAGAAAAACACAGGGGTGTGTTGCCTAGAAACAAGGGGTGGCATTGGCTAGTAACAGCATTTTATTTTCAAATATATCCAAAGCAACAAACATAACCAACAAACAATAAAACCATCAAACATAACCAACATAACCATCAAACTTCAAACCACATAACAAACAAACATCCAGCAATCATAATCACCAAACCAAATAACCAACAAACAACATAACCATCAAATATAACCAACAATCAAAACATAACCATCAAACCACATAACCATCAAACATGACCATCAAGCATAACCAACAAACATCAAACAAAACATAACCATAAACAAACATAACCAACAACCATAAAACATAACCAACAAACAACAAAACACATCCAAAAAACATAACCAACAACAAACAACCAGCAAACATCAAACATAACCAACAAACGTAAGCAACAAAACATAACAATCAACAAACATAATCAACAATCATAACCAACAATCATAACCAACAATCATAACCAACAACCAACAAACATAACCATCAACAACAAACATAACCAACAAACATAGCCAGCAAACAAAACCATCAACAAACATAGCCATCAAACAAAAAACATCAAACAACAACCAACAAAACATAACCAACATAACCAACAAACATAACCAACAACCAGAAAACATCAAACAACAAACAACAATCATCCCATAATAGCCATATCCAACAAAACATAACCAACAAAAATAACCAACATAACCAACAACCAACAAACATAACCATCAACAACACCTTGCCAGGGGTGGGAATCTTGCCAAGGATGTGAATCTTGCCAGGGCATGCAAAATCTTTCCAGCTAGAAACAGAGCTCTCACGAGAATGTTGCCAGGGGTGGGAATCTTGCCAAGGGTGGGAACCTTGCCAGCTATAAACAGGGCTCTTACGGGAATCTTGCCTGGACATGCCAAATCTTGCCTGGACAGGAATCTCGTCAGCTAGATACACGTGTGAGGGGCTAGGAGCTCCCTATATTAATTGAACTTGTGTATTCCACCGACCGCATTCCAATTAATTGAAACATCCCAGGACTCTTGTCAAGGATGGAAATCTTGCCAGGGGTGTAAATTTGCATAGAATTGCGGCACCTGGTCTCTAAAAGAGGGATGCGCCGTTAAACCTTCTTCTTGTACCTTTAAACAATTTGCAGAAAGGAGTAGTGGGTATTGGTCGGTTTGAACCTTGAATGCCCCCCCCCCCTACTAATTACTTCGAATCACTATAAAAAGCTATTTTTGTGTACATATTTTATTACCAAAACTCCTTTTTAGAGCTCCAGCAACTATTACCACAAGTCAGTTTTTACTTACAATTCGTTAATTCTAACCCTTTGATAAATTTCTGTCCATTTTATTGTAAACCCATAGATATTTTTATATCTACCTAGCCTTATTTATCAAAATGCAATGTTACTTGACGTAGTAAATGTTTTATATAACTGGTCAGATGAAAAAAATTCTGCTTATGGCAAAAAAAGTAAAGACAAGTTCGCCTTGAACCTATTATATTAAAAAACAAAAGTGAATTGTACATGTGTTGAACTATTTCTGTAAAACGCATGAAATGCCAGCGTAAGATATTTTTGAGAAACAATGTTCATACACAGTTCTTTTTCAGGTAGTACTTCTGTTTATAGTTATTTCTATGATCGCTGCCCAAGAAGAAGTCCATGAAAATCAAGGGCAAGAAAATGATATATCACGTCTGGGGTATCTTCTTAGTGTGTTGACTGACGGTCTGCTTGGACTTGATGACGAAACCGAGCAAAACAATGAGCTCATTACAAGAGCCCCATCTGGATTTTCAACAATTCATCCAGGCTTTTTAAACTTCCCCATTCAAAAGCCTCCTGTTGTGATTCACAAGCCGATATTTATACCTGTGCCTGTGC
Organism: Artemia sinica; assembly: GCA_027921565.1. Lineage (NCBI taxonomy): Eukaryota > Metazoa > Arthropoda > Branchiopoda > Anostraca > Artemiidae > Artemia > Artemia sinica. Next base: position 24,751,326 of record CM051264.1, on the reverse strand, counting down.
CTAAACCGATCCAGAAACCAATATTTATACCTATATCCCTACCAAAGCCAATTCACAAGCCAATATTTATACCTGTGCCTGTGCCAAAGCCAGTATTCGTCCCAAAGCCAATATTCGTCATACAAAAGCCTAAGCCTGTCTTTGGAGGTTTTCATCCAGGCCTTGGAGGTCTCTCCTCAGGATTCAGTAGTATTTTTGGATCCCCTGGCAGTTTGGGTACATCATTTGGATTTCCATCTCATGGCATTGGACCCGGCTTTATACATTAGATAAAAATAATTATTGTCCGTGTTTTTCTATTATAAATAAACACTGTTCGCTCATTAATTACTTACAGTCTCAATTTCCTTTCCAACATGCTTAGAAACAAAATATATTGAAAAAAATGATTAAGGGAAAAGCAAAGCTGGCACTAAAATAATTTAATAAAGGAAAGATACGGGAGAAAACGGTCAAACCTCGGGGAAATTGCAACAGAATTTTTTTTTTTTTACCCCAAAATGTTTAGAAAAATCAGCTGAATTACACGAAAAAAATCCACCAGAATCCCCCTTGCACAAAAGTTCCAAATTTGACCTTGAAGATGGAAATGAGGGGGAAAGTCAATTTTTGTGTCTGTAAATATTTTGGAGTTATATAGTCCTTTCCTATCAAATCAAGCAAGCTGACTCCAAATCTGAATTTGTTTCCATTTTCCCTACCTTCATGCCCATTTCCAACCTAAAAGGACAGGGAAGGGGGGGGGGGGGGGGGGGGTTAAAAACGCAAAATTAAGATGTTGCCGTATTTTTTTATCGTTTTCCATTAAATGAATGGTTGCGAATTCAAAAATAAAGTAAAAAAAAATTGATTTTACGTTGTCAAGTACCTCATCATACCTAAAACAGCTGTGAAAATTGACCTATATGAACTAGTTATTTTAAACATTTTCGGTCAATTCACCATTTCCTGTCTATCTAGGAAAGGCGCCTTAGAATATGATTCTCAAACAGTTTAATTTCAAATCTGTATTCTAGAATTCCCTCCCCCTCCAGTTTGCAGTTTCCATTCCATCGTGCCATTTTTAGCTGATCTAATCACTAGAGCCATCTACCATCGTACTTGCTACATGACTGGGTTCAATGCTACATAAAGGTTTGTGGCGTTTTATTTACTTCCGAAAAAAGACAAAAGAATAAGCTTTGATCCGCGAGCATTAAGTAAAAATATTTTGTGATATATTGCTTCCAACTTTGAAAGAGATTTGATAATCATTTCTGATTTTCAACTTCATTTGTGCAATCCTATCTACTGTGTATCCTTCAAGCTTTGCGGCATCAAAAGAAGATGCCGCAAATTGCTAAGGTTTCACAGATTGTTTGAAAAGAAACGTAAAACACTGGATCTAATTAATATCAGGCCTTTGGTATAACCCCAAGGTTTACCACTATGCAGAAATACAACAGTGCGACAAATACACTAATTTCCGATTCTACAGAGTATTCCTTTAGTTTCTTGTTCGCCAACTTAGTAATACAATTTTAAATTGCAACTGCAGTGAAACCATCTTAAATTTTTTTGTATTGGGCTATGGGTCAACAACTTTTTTAATAGGACAAAAGTAAAGAAACATCCCATAGTTACCCAATTCCTTAGTTTTTTTCCTTTTGTAAGTCCTTTTCAGCTTTTAAATCTAGTGGGACAAAGAATGAAGAAACATACCATAGTTTCCCAATCCTTGAGTTTTGTTTTTTTCCTGTTTGAAGTCATTTTTAGCTTTTAAATCTTGTGGGACAAAGAAAAAAGAAACACTTCATAGGTGCCAAATCCCTGAGTTTTTGCTGATTTTTCGAAGTCATTTTTAGCTTTTAAATCTAATAGGAAAAAGAATTAAGAGCCACACCATAGTTGTCCAATCCTTGATTTTTTTTTGTTTTTGAAAGGATTGGATTGTGTCTGGATTACCTGAACAAACAAGTGCTATAAATTAAGAAGTTTCTTTTATCTATAACTGTCAATGAAGAGAACATGGTCTGCCCAATATGCCAAAGCAGCATCAAACCTGGTGAAAACACAGTCATATTATCCGAGAAAGGAGCCAATGGCGTTAATAGCGCAAGTAAAGAAAGAGGTAGTAGAATTGCTGTGACAACCAGAAATGGAGTCCACATCGCGTGTCATCGTAAATTCTGTGACAGAAATCGAATCGACCAAGAAAAAACCCTAAAAAACGCTAAAACCACAACAGTTATGTGGTCAAGAAGAAGTGAGTCACGTGCCTCCACCAAAGAAACGGAAGGGAAGACTGGGTGATAGTGCAAGGAAAGGCGCTCTCGAAGAAGCGCTTCAGTTTTATACCAATAGTGAAGAGGCTGTGCCTCTGACGATAATATTAACAAAGACGGTTCATATTCTCTCTGAAACTAACTGGGAAAGTTAGGCCTACCGCTTTCGTCAAGCTAAGGATTTAATTGTCAGCGAGTACGGCGAACAAGTAGTTGTGTCCAATTCAAACAGGAAAGAGACACTCGTAACATTTAAAGATACGGTTGACAGGATGTTACGAGAATTTCATCAAGACTTGAAAGCAGATAGTTAAAACGGAGAGAGGGTTCAGATGATCAAAGTTGTTGGAAGGATAATAAGAATTGAAATCAAATCCATTACGAGAAGAAACGAATCATATGAGTTTCTTAACGAACTATCGTCAGTAGAGAAGTGTTTGAACTTCGTGTGCCCATCTCTTTGTCTACTGCTTTCATCAATAGAGTAGGCTCGCCTCTTCTAATATCTTATATTGGACAGGCTCTAATTCAGAACACGGGGTTTAATGTCTCCTGAACAAACAGGACTGGCTTCGCAGCTGCATCACTATTTTTCATCCCGGTTTTTAATTGACACAATACACAATCTCGGCTTCTGCTCTTCGTACTCAGAAATAAAAAATTTGAAAGATGTGCAGCAGTTAATCAAACGTTGTTGGAAGACTCCGAAGAGAAAGCTCATTTTTATGAGAATGTAGGAGACAATGTCGATCATGATATTGCTACTATCGACGGCCTGAATACCTTTCATGGAATGGGACTTATTGAAGTGTCTACATCTGAGTTGCCGGCAACGGAGCTTTTAGTACCGAGAAATTAAATAAGTGAAGATGAGTTGAAGTTAATTGGCCTTGTTGCATTCTACACTCACTAAAAACCCGCCACGTCGCAACCAAGGACTTTTGTTTGCTTGACAATAGTAATGACAATCATGACAATGAATGAAAGATTAACACGCTCTGGCGCACCTCTGGATTTTTCAAAAGCTCATACGTGAGCTGATCGACCTTTATATGGTCAATAAAACCAAAGCTACCTCATCCAGGAAAGTCGAATGTTCGTTTTTTGCCAATGATTAGCCACAACCAAAGCGATATCTCCTATGTTTATTCTACACTTAAGTATGCTAACGAGCGGGCTAGTCGACCTGGAAAAACTCTAGTAATTGCCTTTGACCAACCACTTTACTGGAAGGCAAAGTGTATCGTCGATGCAGAGCCTGCCACAAGTGCTTAAAGAAATGCCGTTGTTGTCCTATGTGGATTTCACACCCATATTTTCTAGGAGACATTGGCTTCCTTACTGCTGACTCGGGACTTTTGGAAATCATAAGTCAAGTATATGCGCCTAACACTGGGCAAAGTAAGTTACAAGGCAAAGCTGTCTCCTGTACTTTGCGAGGCCATGGTCTGTTGGAGATAGGCCGTTATGCAAACCTTTTATCATCAGAACTATATAGCAGAGTTTTTCATGGAAATGAAGCGCTATCACAATCCCTTGAAAAGAAAAAACAGGCGTACAAGTCTATCCTTGAAGGAAATGCCATTGACGAAGTGCAGGGGTCGGAAGCAGCAGAGTTTATCCATGAAACACTGTATAGTGTAAAAGAACGATTATTCTGGTCCAGAACTGCCCGTCTTTGGTTTCAGTACCTGGACCTGCTTGGAATCTTGAGAAAGAACGTGAGAGCTGAACGAAGTGACAATTTTGAGCTTTATCTACAGTATTTGTTAGAAATGCTTCCTTACTTAGATGCTTCCGGCCACAATCTTTACACAAAGTCTACTTGGCTGTTCGTGCAGTCAATTTTTCAATTGAGGAAAGACAGCCTAGAGCACGACAAAATGTTACAGGAATACCTGTTCATCCGGATAACTGACAACTACTGGGCTGCACTTTCTCCTGATTTGGCGATCGAAAAAACGTTAATGAGAAATATAAAAGCGAGTGGTGGTCTGACGAAAGTTAGGGGCATGACTGAGTTACAGCATACAATTTGGACATCTGCCCAGCCTACTTTGGTTCTCGTTAATGAACGCATGCAGAACCTGATTGGCATTGGAGAGTTGACTATTGAAAATCGCGCAGAAGCGATATCTTCGAAAAAAGCTAGAGATCTGGTGGACATAGAAAAGATAGTTCGATACATTAAGCCCCTAGAACCCTCCAGGCCGGATTCACAGCTGTTGAACGTGGTTACTGGTGTCCGGGCTTCATCATCTGTAAACGTAGACGATGCCAAATCTGTGGGAGGAAAGATCCGTAAAGATGTGGAAGCAAAAGAAACTGAAAAATATGTTTTCAGGAGAAAGGAGAAAATTTTAACTATGGCTGAGAAGTCATAGATGGTAATAGATAGAGAGAGAGAAATTGTAGAACCAGCTCTAATCTTCCAACATCTCTCTACAGTGGCTAGCACCAGAGGCTCTGACTTGAGCGAGGTTCTGTCGTTCGAGCTCTGTTCTTTTCCACTATTGCTCTTTAGTTCGTTCGAGGCGATGACGACAGCCGACAGCTTTAGGTTATGCGTTAAAATCAACATATTTTTGTGAGTAATTTACCTGAGTTCTAAACGTTCCCTTTTATAACTGGTTGATCTAAAGTTTCGACCTCGATGCTTCGAACATAAGTAATAGATTTGAAATGCAAATACACAGGGTAGTTACGCTTTCTCTAGAGGTAAATTTGCATTTGTCGGAACTTTTGTAAACAAAACTCTGTCAAAATGTAAACCTAGAGAGGTTAGCTAGCTATAGCTATTTTGGCATCATTTATTCACACCAATCACAAATCTAGTCATATTATGATTCAAATTCAAAGCGAACAGAAACTAATATCATCAAATATATAAAACCAAAACAAACTAAAATTCAAAAGAAGAATAGCATCGAAAAGTTAGTCGCAATAATGTGTTAGTAAGGAGTGACTCGTGCTCTAAGAATAAGACAGCAACATGTTTTTCCCCTGCCAATAAAACCGTCTAGTGGCCAACACCATAATAAACAATGTGCAATGTTTTTTATAAAACAATACACGCATTACAATAATATGTTTTATTGGTTGTTAATCCGAAAACTTATTCCAAAAAAATAGTTTTTCAACGAAAATTGTTGAGGTTAAACCAAAAATGAGCAGAAAATATGCCAAATGATCTTCCAAGCGTAAAACTACCACAAATCACCATTGTAAGGAGACCTTATTTTTGTGTAGCTTTGGTAACTCAATTTCAGGAAAATTTGGAATTCCCTTTGCTCCAATAGATCAGAAAAAATGACTATTTAAAATTAGCTTAAATTTGAAAATAATTTTGCTTTGTGTACCTAGTCGTAAATCTTGCAGTGACATTTCTTTGTTTAAGTATTAAACGACATTTGAACCCATAATAAATAGTTGAAGACCAAATTGAGACCAGTTTGTATAAAACAGAGTGGAATGTCGTAATGTTACGACATTTCATGCTTTGAGAATCAAGACCCTAAAAAACTGAAAAAAAACTACTTTTTAACAGGAAGTTGGGGATTGGCTAAAAGGACTGGGAAAGGTCGCTAAGTGAATCAAAATCAAGTACCAAATTTAGTAAAATGTACAGATTAGAGGCAAATCGGGGTAGTTTTGCCTCGGAAGCTAGGAACTGAGTAAATGAAGTTCTCTTTAACTAGGATAAAAGGCTACCACTAGCCTGTCTAAATTTCCTTTGAATTAAAACTTAGATAAAGTCGTGAAACTTTGAAACATTCCTGTTGCTTGGTCCATCCAAAAGGACCCTATTTGAATTAAGTTAACAATTACATTCTTTGAGCCCCTTTGGCCACAAACTTTAGTTAGAGTGATAATTCCCCTTTAAGAGTTGACAATGGATTTGAGCCTTACTGATAGTTTGAGGAAACCCTGAGATTCGTTGTGATTAATTAAGAGATACGTTGTTTAATTAAAATTAGTTAGAGGCTGAGAATACCCGCGTAAATAACTTAATATTTTTGTTAGATTTTTATTTTATTTCGGTTATTCTAGTCTGGAAATGATGACAATACTTTACGATTAATAAAATTTAAGAACACAAGTGTTCCTTCCCAGAGGCAAATAATTAGTGGAACGAACTTAGAATATGCTAAGGTTTAAGGTGGGAAATAACAGCAGGGTGTACAAATTGTCCGTTGGATAACTTTTCCCAATTTAGTGTTTCATGGAACCAAAACACAATACTTATAAAATTATCACACACAGAAATTGGAGTTCCCTAGACAATAAATTTGCTTACCTCCTTGTAGATTCTCTGACGTTATACGGAAGAGAACCTTATTCCCCTTTTCGGTCGTTCTTTCGTTTCGTTAATCCTGTACTAACTGTAATACAGATAGTTGGTCTCGATGTTATACAGAGAGGCTAGGAAAGAAGGGGAATAATATTGTCAAACTTAGAATTTTAAGTCCTTCCTGTATAGGGAAATTTAATCAAGGGTTTTCCCTGTTGAAGTTAAAGCTTATCAAAGGTCCAAGGAAAACTAATTCATTTTCCGAGAAATAATTAAAACATACCTTGTTTTGGAGTTACTGATAAAGCTGTAACCAATTTATTTGAGTATTCCAAGCTTTTCTCACCTTTCCAACCCCATTGGTTATCTTCTTAAAGTACCTTAGCGAATCAATAAAACTCGTAACTTGGGTGCTTCCGCTTCGAACCAAATTAACAGAGTTTACCTAATTTGATAATTTAGACCTAAAAGACTCTAGCAAAATAGACTCTAGCCTTAACTAAATTCGCCAAGTGCAATTTATTCAGTTAGAATTTCTGTAGCTCTAAAACTAAGTTAATCCCTTTTTTTGGCAGCTCACACGTGGACAATAGAAGAACAACACATACCCACACAAAAAAAAACCATTGAGATTTGAAGAGAGCCATTGGACGAATTATCATTAGAATTGCAACATTTTCTCCTTTTTTATTTAATTTAATAATCAATTTCAGTCGTCACCGGATTTTTGTACCGATTTCGACCTAAATAGCCTCAGTTTATCACGCTACCAATTGACTGATTGTTACTTTAAGAGCTCTGGGGGGAAAGATTTATAAATAGAATTCAAAACGTTCAGAAGGAACGTTCAGAGGCATATTTTTACCCAGAGCCTGCTTAGAGCAACAATCAACCTGAGTTTCTAGTCCTAAAAGTAGGGCAATCTTACACCATCAACAAATTAATAAACCCAAAACAAACAGAAATTACAATGAACAATCAAGTCAAACTCAAAACGAGCAGAAATTAACATGAGTAGGGCTCATATCCCCCATTCTTTATGAAGTCTAGAACACAATCTGCACTTTATTGAAAATGAAATACATTTTAAATGTTTTTACTGTTTTGAGTTCAATAAATCAAATTTATTGAGGCTTTAAGGAATAAATATCAGTATATGCACATTAAATTTTGAATCTATGTTCGTTTTTTTCAGTAAAGTGCAAATTATGTTCTGGTTTTCAGAAGGCATGAGTTGTTTTAGCCCTACTCATATTAATTTCGGCTCTTTTTTAGTTTGACTCGGTTATTTATTGTAATTTCTGTTCGTTTATTTGTCTTTATTTTTGCACGGTTTTGGTTTAATGGAGCCCTTTACTTTTGTTTGAAAAGCTTAAATTGTGGAGGAACTTTTGTTAATATTTATTTCTATTCGATTTTTCCTGACGTTGTCTTTTCTATGGGACAATAAAATAATTTTAAGTCTTTTCGGCTTTTTTGTATAAGAATCTATAGTTTGGCTTGCTATTTTTATATTGAAGAATTTTTTTTAACAAATATTAACAATATAATCCCTTTTAAAAAATCTGGATACACACAGTGTGGTTTAATTTAGTTTTATACCTCCTCAAGCTGACCTGTAAAATGAAACTTAATAGCCTACATTCCAAAAATTGCATCTATGCTGTTTGAAAATTTGGATACACTTCCACACCATAAACCGTTCCTTAAGTATTGCGGATATGCTCTCTTGACAACCTGTATGCGCATGCACATAAAGTGTGTTTTAATTTAGTTCAATACTTTTTCAATATTCCCAAAACTTTTTGCCTTATTATCCTTAGCTGTATTAGCAGTAGTAGTAGTACCAGAAGTAACAGTTATAGCAGTAGTAGTAGTAGTATAAGTTGAAGCATTAATTCTATGATGTAGATATTGTCTTTTGGTTTGTTCAATATCCCCCATAACAAACCCTGTAGGTTTCGTCTTCACACAGCAAACCACTCCTAAGATATTGCTCGTGCGCCCTTTTGGCAAGTTTCATACAGGCAGTGCACTGTGATTCAGTTCACCTTCCCCCCTCGATATTCTATGAGAATTTTACCTTCATACCCTTAGGCATACTTTTAATAGTAGTCACAGTAATAGTATTAGTAATAGAATTAATAGTTGTTCAACTAGTAGTAGTATCCACCACAATACCACTAGTAATATTAGCAGCAGTAGTATTAAAAGATTGCGTTTTGGTCAGTTAAACATCCCCCTCATCAAGTCCTGGAAGTTTCAACTTAATTTTTATTAGCCGTTGCTATGATATTGCGGATATTCCCTTTAGATAATCAGCATATTCATATGCTGATTATACCTATCTCAAATATCTATCTCAGATTTTCTATCGGATATATTTGGGAAAAAGAGAGTGCGGAGCCTAGTTACCCTCTGATCTCTTTTTAATGTCAAAAAGGGAACTAGAATTTTCAATTACAATCAAACGAGCCTTCTCCAAAGCTTATACGAAAACCCCTTGCATAAAAATCTTATATGCCCTGGGGTCTTACTTAAAAATTTGATCCCAGCCTCTGGGGGTTGGACTATTTTTGACAAAATGCCTTTCTCAAAATTTCGATTGCATCCATTTGGGGAGTAGATGGCATGGGGTGCTAGTTGCCCTCCGATTACTTTTAACTTTTGAAAAGGGAACTAGAACTTCAAATTTCCTATCAAATAAGCCTCGTCCAAAGTTTATACAACCACCCCTTCCATAAAAGCCTTATATTAGCCCGGGGCATAACTTAAAACCCTTGCCCCGGGCTCTGGAGGATTTTGTAAACCCCAGAGTTATCGTTATATGATCTTTGGACTATTTTTAGCAAAAGATCTATCGAAAGTTCATTTGATTTCCAATCAAATGAACACTGTTCAAAGTCTGTACGAATACCCCTTCCATAAAACCTTATATGCCCGTGGCCTGACTTACAACCCTTGTCCCAAGCCTCTGGGGTTGCGTCAACCCTGGAGGCATCGTTAAATAATCGTTAGACTATTTTTGACACAAGGGCTATCTTATAATTTTGATAGCATCCATTTGGGGAAAAGAGGTCGTTGGGGAGGGGGGGCTAGTTTCCCTCCGACCACTTTCGTCTCTTGAACAGGGAATTGGAACTTCCAAATTCAAATCAAATGAGCGGCCTCCAAAATTAGTACGCCCACTCATTCCATAAGAACCTGTTATGATAACTATAGGCAACTAGCATAGCTCTTCCCTTGGGGGCTGTGGGAGGGGGTTGATATCCCTAAATTAAAATTACTGGACCTTTCAACAGTGCTGAACAAAATGGTTGTCTCAAAAATTTGATTGGATGTGTTTGGTGAAATAATGTACGAGGGGGGGGGGGGGTGACTGGCTGTCCTCTAATCACTTTTCACTCTTAAAGGGCACTAGAACATCCGATTTCTAACCCCATGAACTTTCAAACTTTTTACAACTCCTTCCATACGAAGTGCCGTGGTCAAAGAAAAAATAGTAAATAATATATTATGACCACTTTGCCGTTTAGTTAGACAGCGCTATTGCACTGCTGATGATATACTATATGTAAACAATGGACGAGTTTTTAAACTTGTCCATTGTCCTAAAGGCTGGGTTAGTTGACCCCGAAGATTTAGTTACTGGACTTAAAAGACTCTGGTTGCCCTCCAATCACTTTTGACTCTTAAGAAGGACTATAGAAGTTTCAACTTCATTAAAAGCCTTACATGCCCCAAGGCGTAACTTACAACCCTTGCCACCTGGGTCTGGAGGGGCTGTGTCGACCCCAGAGGCATTGTTAAGTGATTTGTTGACTATTCTTGGCAACACAGCTTTCTCAAATTTCGGTCCCATGTACTTGGGGATAAGGGGATGTAGGGGGGTAAGTTGCCCTCCAATTACTTTTGACTTTTAAAAATGGACAAGAACTGACTTCCAATCAAATGACCCCCCCCCTCTTCGGAAATGTATACGACCACACCTTCCATAAAACCTTGTTAAAAATGTTCAACTACACAACGTATAGTCTTTGCCCTGACGGCTATGGGTAGGTTAACCACCCTCAAAGACATATGTACCGGACCTTTCAGCTATCCTGAACAACATAACTCTCTCAAAAATTTGATGGAATATGTTTGGGAAAATAATACATGTGGGTGGGGGAGGGTGGTTGTCCTTCAATCACTTTTGACTTTTAAAAAAGGGCGTTAGAACTTTCAGTTTTCAACCGAATGAGCTCCTTTGGAAGCATCAGCGACAAATCCTTCTATACTAGGTGCCTTGGTCCGAAAAAAAAACGTTTGTATTTCCCCCCCCCCCCGACACACAGGTCGTATTGCCCTGAATGAATCTAATAGAAATTTTAAGATAGCCATTCTATTCAAAATAGTCTGAACATCATAAAACAAGGATTTTGGGGTTGAAACAAACTCCAGAGATCAGTGGCAAGGGTTATGAGCTATGCCCAGGCGGTATTAGAGGTTTTTATGGAACGGATGGTTGTTTAACTTTAGAAGAGGCTCATTTGGTTGAAAATTGAAAGTTCTAGTTCCTTTTTAAGCGTAAAAGTTACAGACCGCTTTTAGCCCCCCCCCCCTCTCCTAAAACTCCTCCTTTCACCAAATACATCTGATTGAAATTATGAGATAGCGATTTTTTTTCAAAATAGTAAAAAAAAACATATAATAATGTCTCTAGGGATGACACAACCCCCAGCGCCCTGGGGATAGGGTTGTAAGTTATTTTTTGTGGGCATATAAGGTTTTTATTGAATGGACTGTCGTGTAAACATCAGATGGGGCTTATTTGACTTGTAATTTGAAGTTATAGTGCCCTATTTAAGAGTCAATGTTATTTAATGACAATCAGCCCCCCCCCCTCACCGCTCAGCATTTAACTTAACACCTCCAATCAAAATTTCAAGATAACAATTTAATTCATCGTAGTTGAAGGTTTCGAAAATTATGTCTGTCAGGAAAACACCCCCCCCCCCTTACAGCTCTCAGGGAAAAGCGTTTTAAGTTATGCCCTTGGGGCGTATAAGGTTCTTATAAAAAGGGTGGTCGTATTTGCTTTGGAGGGGACTCATTGGATTGGTAATCATAAGTTCTACTGCTCTTTTTAAGTGTCAAAGTGATCAAAGCGCAGCTACCTTCCCCCCCCCCCACACACACACACAAACACGTCGTGTTTTCCTGAGATGCAAGTAGAAGGGCCTTATTGAGTCCCGTACGTACCACGTGGTTTATGGTTTTCTCACTGAGAATGAAAAAACAGGAATTTTCTCACTTGGAAAAACAGGAACTTTGTCACATTTTTGTCTGTTTTCATGGATGGTTATGTGTGTTGATCGATTTATTTGATGTGTTTATGGATTTTGTCAGTGAGAATTGAAAAACAGAAACTTTGTCCCGTTCATGGATTATTGAGTCTAATGGGGGCAGGTCAATGACACTTCCTTCTTGTTGTTGCTCTCAGCGAATGTTATGATCCAGAAATAGTATTTGTTGTTGTGGATAAAATTGTTCAATGTTATGAGTTTCCCGGAAACAGTTAGATCACGTGTTTTCCTTCTCAGCCAATCAGAGGCCTGGTTACATCCCCCTTCTCAACCAATCAGAGGGCTTGTTACATATGGTTTTCCCCGTTACATAACAATTCGCCCTTGAGATTTCGTATATAACGGACATGCAATGTGATTAAATTATCAGAAAGTATTTTGACACAGTGCAAACATCTAGAATGGATAGAACAATTAACATAATTGATGAGCTTGAGGCCTTGGCAGCCGCAATTAGCAATGTAAGTGCATTTTTATTTTCAAACGAATTTTCCTTGGACATCCTCCAGTATATTCAGCTAAAACGTAAATATATTCCTTTACCCAAAACCCCTCCCCCCCCCAAACCATACAAACATCATTATAATCAATGGAAAACGTAAATATATTCTTTTTACCCTAACCCCCTCCCACCACTGTTTTACAATCCCAAATTCTAGCAAAAAGAAATAATTTTCTTTCGAAAAATTATAGCCTTTCTCTATTGTGATTTAAAGTGTCTACTGACTTCCGTCACTGTTGTTATTAGCCCGCTCTGGTTTGACACAAGGCTCTCCGGCGCGAGGCCTATAATTAGCACTGACCCTTTTTTTAAAGCATTTCCTGTTCGTTAACGGTTTAGTTTCCATAGATTTCACAGATTCAAAGGACGCGACTAAAAACATGTTTTTATTTATTGGATAACTGAAAAAGAACCATAGCTCAGATCAATGCTTCGTTGTTTGAATAAATATTCACATTTTCAACGTTTAGTATTAGGGGGGGGGATTTTCTTCAAACAAACTAGGCCGGCTTTTGAACGGCTCAGTGAGCCGTAATTCTCAGATTCAAAAGGATGCGATATCTTTCGGTGGAGGGAGGGGATATTTTTCCATGTCTTTTCTCAGGGGTATTTTCCGTGGGGATTATTTTCCTCGGGGTGTTTTTTTCTGTGGGTGGGGTAAATACCAGCTATCGTAAAAGGATATGGAAAGATAAAAAATACCGTTAATACTTTAAATGCATCAAACAAGGCATGCTCAATGCAGATTAAAACCAGAAAAGAACAGAAACGCCTAAAAATAAGAAATTAGGCTGACTTATATAGGCTGAATTTTGAACGGCTCAGTGAGCCGTAATTCTTCTTTCTAAGATTCAAAAAAGGATGCAATTAGTATATTTCACGAAATTTTTTTACGTTGTGCTTTCTTAGTGATAAATGCTTTTCTAGACAAAATTATGGTTAGGTTATGAGTACTAACTTTCTTTCTGTAAAAAGGGGCAAATTATTTCCATACTAACTTTTTTCTCTTCTTTTTAAGGCCAATTATGAAGAATGTGTGCCTCCTCCATCTAAGAAAGCGAGGGCCAATAATGCGCCCCCTGCGAAGGCAACAGTTGTCCAATATGGTCGCTGGCCGAAGCCCCCCAAACAAGTGGTGCCTGCCCAAGTGCAGCCGTCCATGCAAGCCCCTCTTAATCAAGCCTCAATGCTGCCTCGTCAAGTTGCAGCCTCGGCTGCACGAGCCCAGTATATCGCTAGCCCGGCTGCGAAAGATAGTGATGGACATGATATGATCAATTTGAACCCCAGTCATACTGCAGGGCTTTCAGGACAAGATACAATGCCTGGTCCTTCGGGTGCCCAAGCCCAGACGGATTATGCAAATGTAAGCATTTTTTCCTACCTATCTATTTCTTCCAATGTTTTTTCCTTTTCACTATTTTTCAACACTGTGTAAAAGTTTGTCTCAGAGATATTAAAAAATGTTATTTTCTCTATAATCCCACACCCATTGTTTTAAATTCTCTGCTCCCCCCTCCCTCGGAGATATCTAAATATAATGTAATTTTTTGCATGTCAAAGAAACCGCTCTTTTTCTAATCTTTCCAATTTTCCATTGTAGACATCTTCGCTTTCTCATAATAATATTTTTAGCTAATTTTCTAGTTTACTGTTAGAGAACCTTTTTATCACAAAATGCTATTTTTGCTAGAATATTATAGTTTTAAGTGGCCTAGAAGTAAACCTTATATTTCATCACAGTAAAATTATGTCAGAGATATTAAAGGACATTGTTCCCCCTTTTAAATCAGGTCACTGTTATCGCATACATTCAGCAGTCTGCTGAATCGGCTCGTAGTGAAGCCGAAAAGGGATACTATATCCCGGACATAATTTCCTCATAGAAAACTGCCTTTGCGTTATAAACTGCCGTTTTATTTAAACACAATTTTCTATGAGGAGGCTATCAAGTAAAGACCACGGTTTTTTTCAAAAGCTGATTAGTTTCTACCCATTTCTTCCATCTTTTCGCATTTCGCTTTTTTTCAACACTGTAAAATTAAAATTTCATAGATTTTAAAAGATGTTTTTCCCCCACTCAATTTGTGTTGGACAGAGATTATAGCATTGCAATCTCTTACACATAGGCGTAATTCTAATTTGCGTAACGATTGTTTAGATCAACTTGCCAAGATTTTGCATGGAGAGACATTCCTGAATAAGAATTAACGGTTCTCGAATTTAATTGTACTGTTTACCAGAGAATACGCTTGGAAACAGAACAGACACGAGATTAAAAATAATCTAGGCTCATTTGGAATCCTAGACAACCTGTACAGGAAGTAGGCGAAACGACTTATGCCGCCTAACAATACGGTTTTTTGGGACATTATGTAAATGGTCGGGGGGCGCGGAGCCCGGAATGCGCCGATGGGTCCGGGAAGCGCTGTGGGGCAAGGTTAGGGAAGCGCCGGGGGAAGCGCCGCGGGCCCAAGAAGCGCCACGAGTCAGGGAAGCGCCGCAGGATGCGCTGTGGGCCAGAGAAGCACTACAGGATGCGCTGCGGACCAGAGAAGCGCCACAGGGATGCGCTGCGGGCCAGAGAAGCGCCACAGGGATGCGCCACGAGTCAGGGAAGCGCCGCAGGATGCCCTGTTGGCCAGAGAAGCACCACAAGGATGCGCTGTGGCTCCGAAAGCGCCGAAAAAAAAATAAATAAAATTAGTAGGGATGATTTGAACACTTTGAAAATAAGCTATTTTTTTGAACAAAATCAAATTGCAGCCTTCCATGTAAAGCGGCATTTTAGATTGTATTTATCTTATATTAAGTTGGGTTTTCTTTCAGTTGAATTAACCAAATGCTACTATGCTCATACTGCTACTACTACTACTAAGCGCTGACTTTAAATAATAATTCAAATTTTAAAAGCAGTAGGGGTGATTTGAACACTTTGAAAATAAGCTATTTTTTCATTTATAGATTGGATTGGTCCCCTACTCTCCGTCCAGTGAAGAAGAGGAAGAACCAATTCTAACACCACCAGCGGAGTTTCAAGACAATGACTGGCACAGTATCATTGAAGTACCTGATAATATTGATGAGTTTTTTGCTGATTTTTTTAAAGTAGATAGTAGCACAGTTGAACAGGGGGACTTACCTTTGCTAAGTCCGAATACTTTGCAGCTTTTAGATGATTTTACACGGGAATTAACAGGGAACCCTCCCCCCACTGATTACACGAGTCCACTTCAAACACCTGAAGTGGAGCATTCGCCAGATATTGTTGAACAACTGGGGGGAGGGGGTACATATTTCCCCGATTTTCAATTGTCGAATACAATTTTAAATAATATAGTTGTTTTCACTGCAATGTTTGGGGATCCATTTAATTCGCTTATGGGGGGAAATTTTGTTTTTGATCCTGTAGAGATTGTGCATGCCTATGTAGAAAAAATTCGTGCACTACTGGAGAACCAAATTCAATTGTGGGGGGGTAGGGATTCAATTAAGGTCTCCATTGTTTTAAAGGTTTTTTATTTGAATGAGGGGAAAAATGAGGTTTACTATCATTTTATACATTCCGAGATGCGCGTAATTTATCCAAATTTAGAAAATTTTGAGGGAGTTTTTAGTGAGTGGGTAGGACAAATTATAGCGCATCTCGAGAACTATAACGAAAATGGGAGTGGGTCTGTAGTTTTATTTATTGAAAATTTAAGCGTAAATATTTGTAAATTTAAGAAAGATTTTATTTTAAGAGGGGGGCAGGCGGGGCGGGGCCAAGGGCAGTAGTTTTAAATTATAATCCAAATCTAGTAGGTTGTCGCGGTGTCCAGCGGATTTGTTTTGAAACAGATCAAAAGTGTTTCAAGTATGCTTTCCTCATATCAGCATACGAGCCTCTAGCTCGGGACGCTACCAAGACGAATTTAGATCACTGGGCTGTACATGGGAAGGACGGGTCCGATTTCCCAGTTGTAGATTTTTCTTGCTTAGAGGGGAAATACCCAGTAACGCTACGATCCATTGACATGTTTGAAAGGGCTAATGCCCATTTAAATATTGGCGTTACTGTGGTTCAATACGAAACAGAATTTAAAGGTGGGGTTCGTTTAAAAAAGAAGGGGGTGGTTTTCCCCGTAAGGGGCCCGTCAGTTGATTCGGTTAAACACTGGGTTTGGTTGCTATACACGCCACCTAGTCAACCGAACGCAATCGGTCATTTTAATCCTATCACTGACATTAGTAGAGTTCTGGGGGAGGGTAAGCTTAGGGGGGAATGTTTCTACTGTCCAACATGCCTATCTAGATTCCGTAGTGATATAAAACTACGGGGTCACATGAGGCATTGTAGCCGACATGGCTATCAGACAGTGGAAACGGTTTCAGGGGATAGGTCCATTCTACGATTCAAAAATTTCCAGAACACACTTCTCCAATGCAACAAAATATCTTTGGACTGTGAAGCTAAGCTGGTGGAGGTGAATGACCCACAATATCCAAACCGAGTCAAAGAACATCAGGCCATTGCAGTGTCCTATGCTCACGCGCAAAGAGATAGTTCTAACACCATGCGGCTGTTAGAAATGGTAGAAACATTGGATGAGGGGCCCGAGTGCATGGTCAAGGCATTGACTAAACTGATTGGCACGGCTAATGGTGCTATTTCTCGTTTGAGAAATACCCATTATCCAATGGTGCTGTCTGCAGAGGATCGTCTCGCGATTAAAAATCAAAAAATATGTTGGGTATGTAAGGGAGAGTTTGCAGAGGGGGATAAGGGGACTAAAGGGAAAAGAGGGGGGAGGGGGAAAGTTAGAGACCATGATCACATGTGGCAGGAAATATCCTCGGGGGGTAGTAATTTTAGGGGGGTTGCGCATCAATCGTGTAATTTAAATGTTAGCCAACAGTTTTTTATCCCAGTTTTTATTCATAATTCTAATTATGACTTAAAATTTATTTTACCGGCACTGGCACGTATGCATAGGGAGGGAGGGGGAGTAGATAGTCCATGGGTGAATAGTTCATTTACCTATAACATTATTCCCAAATCAGCCGAGAAGTTGCTGCTTCTCGAACTGAAATGGCAGGTAGTGGATAATGAGCGTACGTGCTGGAATAAAATCAGGTTTTTAGATTCTTTTAGTTTTTTTCCCAAGGCATTGAGTCAATTGATTCAAGTGCAGAAAAGCGACAATTTTGATAGCTTTCCCTTGCTTAAACAGCACTTTCCAGACAGTGAAATGTATGACCTGTTGACCTGCAAAGGTATATAAGCATACGATTATTACTGTTCTGGCGCACGCTTACGCGAGGAGAAACTACCTCCAATTGAAGCTTTTCACAATTCACTGACCAACAGTGAATGCACAGCCGAGGAATATGAGTTTGCCAAGAAGGTGTGGTCCAAGGGGGATTGTAAAAATGGGTGGGATTATTGTAGACTGTACTTGGCCAGTGACGTTCTAACTCTGTTGGATATAGTCTGTAAGAATACAGACCAGATCTATTCAGAGTTCGGGTTAGATATAGGATATTATTTTTCTACACCCCATTTAGTAATGGATTTAATTTTAAAAATTAGCAGGGAGGAAATAGGCCTAATCACCGATGTAGATCAACACCTTTTTGTAGAGCGTTCGATGAGGGGAGGGTATGTTTTTCATGGGGACCGCGTCTTATCAACCGATCCGAGCGGACAAAGCACCGGTGCAAAGTCAAATGCAGTGTTCTTGGACATGAACTCATTGTACCCCTCGGCAATGTCCCACTACTCTTTGCCGTGTGGGAACTATCAATGGCTTGAGAATCCTTGCGAGTTCCCCGACATTACCACCGTCGAGGACAATGGGCCACAAGGATGGTTCTTTGAAGTTGACGGTCACATTCCGCTGGCGCTTCACGACTCAGTCAAAGATTTTGTCTTTCCCTGTATCAATCGACCCGTGAGCAGGGACTCTCTGAGCCCCTACAATCGTTCATTGGTTGAGGATATGGGGATGCATTGGACTCCCTCTAAACAGAAACTGATTGCTGATTTGGACCCTAAAGAGAATATCGTTGTTCACCATGTGCTTTTTCACTGGATGGTGAGCAATGGTTTCAAGATCACCAAAATACACAGGGTCCTGCAGTTCAATCAGCGACCCTACTTGAAAACGTTTATCGACACCTTTGTCGATAAACGCTCTAGGGCAAACTCAAAGGTGGAGAAGGAATTGTATAAGCTCATCCTAAATTCAGCGTTTGGCAAAATGTGTGAAAGCGTACGTAATAGATCTCGCTGCGACGTCGTGACTGACCCTCTAGAGTGTGCACGAATTATTGCCGACCCCAATTTTACATCATTCACGAGCATAGAGGCCGGCATGGTTCTTCTACACAGGCGAAAACGAAATGTAGTACTGAACAAGAATATAGCAGGCGGCAGTTCAGTACTAGAAATTTCAAAGAAGCTCATGTTGTCGTTCTTTTACAATGTGTGCAAGGTGCAATGGCCACGGGAGGGGGAGGTTCAAGTTTACTATGGGGATACAGATTCTCTGCTGTTAAAGGTAAATGGGACTGAAGATTTATTGGGTGATTTGCAAAATGGGGTGCACATCAGCTCGCGGATGGATTTCACCAACTGGAATCCATCACTCTACCCCGAGCTGGTGAAACGTCAAGCCCCCAACCAACTATTAAAATTAAAATCAGAGACGGGGAGTGATTTGATATCCAGGGGGGTGTTCCCGGGTCCCAAAGTTTATTGCGTGGAAACACATAGTGGGGAAGAAAAGAAGGCGTGTAAAGGGGTGCCTACACATTTTGTAAAGAGCAATTTTAACATGAGCGTGTACAGAGACTGTGTAGAAAGTAGCCTAGTGCCGAGAGCACAAGTGCTTGCAATTCGCTCTCTACAGTATAGAAATTATACTGTGAGAGTGGAAAAGAATGCAATGTCGTGTATATCTGACAAGGTCTATGTGCTCGAGAATGGTGTGACTGTTCTACCCCACGGTCACTACCGTATTTCAGACCGAGTTGAATGCATAGACTATCGCAATCAACTTGGTCTGGATAAATTAACCTAACCAACTAACCACTCAACCTTTCATAAATTAACTAACCCAATCTCACTACCTTAACCACCACCACCACCACTAACCCATCCACTAACCTGTAGTAGCAGTGACGACAACTATTGTTTTTTCCACCGCCGCTCCCGGGGGGGGGGGGGTCCCGCCCGCGGGCGGCCGGCCTTCGGCCCCGCGGCCCCCGGGGGGTGGGGGGGGGGTCCCGCCCGCGGCCGGCCGGCCTTCAGCCCCGCGGTCCCCGGGGGGTGGGGGGATCCTACCTTTAAATTCACTGTAATGTTCAACTGTGCTAGTTCCAAGTGTATTTTGTTGTACAAAAAGTGTTGTATAGAAAAGTGTTTTTTTTTTGTACAAAAAGTGTTGTATAGAAAAGTGTTGTACAAAGATGTTGTACAGAAAAGTGTTTAAAGACAATAAGTGTTTATTATAGAGTGTTATCATTGCCGAGTTCATGTTGACCAAGTGTCATGTTGAACAAGTGTTATCATATTGCTGTAATAAATGTTGCCATGAAATATTGTTTTTGTTGTTCTTGAATAGATAGATCTATGGGAAAATTACTACTTATTCATTGAGCACATATGATTTACAGTTAGTTGTAGTCCGACTGTTGTCAACAACATGTATCAATTTAAAACACCCTTCAGATCGTTTCTGTGTGGTCCCTCAATGTCGGGGAAAACAACACTTTTAGCTAAAATAATTCAAAATTGCGATAAAATGTTTTTGGTAAAACCGAAAAAAATCTACTATTGCTATAGTATTTGGCAAGAGTCCTATGATAAAATAAAAGCTATTGCCACAACCATACCAATACAATTCATACGGGGACTTGATGTTTTCAATAGTATTGAACCGAACTCGTGGTTGATTATTGATGATTTGGCTGAATCCATTGAACAGTTCTCACAGGAAATGCTACAACTGTTCACTGTTCGCTCCCATCATGAACACATTTCCGTTACTCTGGTTCTACACAATCTGTTTCATCAGAGCAAATGTATGCGAACCCTTGCTTTGAATTGTACTATCTATATTATCTATCGAGTCGTTCGTGATTCTAGCTCACTCATAACTCTCAATAAGCAGATATACCCCGGCGCCCCTAAATTTCTGTTGTCAGCGTACACTCAGGCGACTAGCAAGCCCTACGGTTAAATTTTGCTGGATCTTAATCAGAGCACGCCCGAGGATCTACGTGTAGTCACCGACATTTTCAACAATGAAATTACAGTATATCTTCCGGTGAACAGTAGAAAAGGCTATTAGTCGTCATTATGACACTGAAGAAACTACATGAACAACGGCATCTGTTTTCCGTTTTAAGCACTTCAAAACCCTTGCTTAGGAAGGCTATACTCAAACATGGTGTTGACAATGATTTCATTAATCTAATATCTGAACTTTGTTTAAATTTAACTGAGGGCAATGTTCAACTGCCAGAAGGTGTTAGACAACAGACAAAGCAACATCGTTCCACTGTACGCGCCTTGGCTTGTAAAAACAAGGGAAACAAATTTAAAAGAAAACGGCTCCTTCAAGCAGGCGGTAGCTTTTTCACACTTTTACTGCCAATAATTGCAGGACTTGTAAACAGTTTTCTCTAGAGAATGGCAAAACCCTATAAATTGACACCATTTGAACTTGTCCTCTCGCCCGTCGAACATTTTGAAGACAATCTAAGCAAATTCATTAACGATGAGAATATTGCCGATGACAAAAAACTGCTTTTACTTCAAGATGCATTGCGACGTATGGACAAACATAAACCTTATCGTGAGAGACCCGTCGCCGATCCCTCTAAACAGGAAACATCTCCTCAAGATTCTGCAGCAGCATCAAAGGAGAAGGAATTGAATTCAATTGTATTGAAAATTGGAAACCTATTGCCACTGTCCTATCGAGAACAGAGTAAAAGAGTATTATCTTATCTCGTGTTGGAAACTGGCGATCAAGTTCAAGTCGAGAGCACTGGGAAACGAATTATAATTCAGGGAAA
This sequence comes from Artemia sinica, assembly GCA_027921565.1. Taxonomy (NCBI): domain Eukaryota; kingdom Metazoa; phylum Arthropoda; class Branchiopoda; order Anostraca; family Artemiidae; genus Artemia; species Artemia sinica. The sequence continues at coordinate 24,729,855 of CM051264.1, read as the reverse complement.
AAGTTATAATCTAGTTGATTTAATTTGTGATATGGTAACGAATCGTAAAGGACTCTTATCCTTTGACGATAATCTATACACCTTTCTGTGTGTATCAAACTTTCCCAAAAGTCTTATTGGCAATAAGCAAATTCTAAAGAAACTAAGAGAATATAGTCCTCCAACAACACCATTTAAAAAAGAAGAAGATTCAATATTTGAAGATACTAGCGCCACTGATTTTACAACACCTGTGGCTGCTAGTCAAAAGCGAAGACGAATTGATTCACCCTCCAGTGTGCAAAAGGGGAGTGGACATTACACTACGTGTTTACGTTCGAAATGGATGAAGTTTTGAAAGGTGTCTATAAAAATATTGGCGAAGCGGGAAGTTTAAGTTCTCCCAAAACGCTTTCCAAAGTCTCCGGCACCACATTGAAAAAAGCAAAAGAGTATCTAGAGAATGAACCGAGTTACACACTACATCGGAATCACAGGCTTCGCAGCAAACAATATCGACAAACTAAAGCCTTTTTCCCTCTGCATATAATGCAAATGGATCTTTTAACTTTAGACGCAGTTCAACGGCGTCACAATGCCCCCTACAAATATATTCTAGTGGCAATCAGTATCTTTAGTCGCTATGCCTATGCCATTCCACTGCGGTCAAAGAGAGGTGTTGAAGTTGCTCGGGCCATTGAAAGTATTCTTGAACAGGATTCGTATAGAAAAATTCAATCGGATCGTGGCAGTGAATTTGTTAATCCCCATGTGCAAAAGGTTCTTTTGAAATATAATACAACACTTTATCATAGTCACAGTCCGATAAAGGCTGCATTGGCTGAACGATTAATAAGAACGATTCGTCTATTAATTTCAAGATATTGCACATTGAAAAATACACCGGCTTTTATTCACGATTTAGATAAAATCATGTTGATTTATAATCAACGACCCCATCGATCTCTGTCCAACTCTACACCAAGGGATGTTCACTATAGTGAAAATACATTTGATGCTTTTCTAAAGCAATACTCCAATGGCAATGAGAAGAAAAAGAAGAAGAAATTCAATGTTGGTGATACTGTTCGAATTAATAGAACCACCAATATTTTTGAAAAGGGGAATTATTTATGGAGCACCGAACTTTTTAAAGTGTCCAAAATTCTAGACACCGAGCCCACGACATATCGACTGCGAGACACCAAAGATGATGAGATTCTCGGCGGTTTTTATGAATATGAACTGCAAAAAGTTAGAAACACTAGTGAAAGTTATCAAATTGAAAAGATATTAAAGAGTCGTACACGCCATGGCAAGAAACAGTTGCTTGTTCGATGGCTAGGATACAACTCAGATTTTGATTCTTGGGTCAGTGCTGAAGATATTAACAATGCCCAATGATTTCTATGTGACTTTCATGTCCAATGTTTCTGATCCTCTCTACAACGACTTGAATAGAACAAGTGATTTTTGGACGAAACTCTCCCCCACCATCAAATTCGACGGAAAGTATGAAGTGGCTCTTGTCGACTGTATTCTCAAAAATACCTATGACATCCTGAGAAAGGATCGTAAATATGATATAAAAATTAGACCCTATGATTGGCCGCCACCACCGGGTGATCAAGAACAAATTCAAAAAATCAATTGGTTGGATTATCCATATATTGAATTACCCTACGAGGAACTCACCTGTATGAATGATTTATGTCGTTCTATTAATAAAAGAATTTCCGCTCGTAAAAAGGGAGCTTTTCATTTCAACTATTCAAAGGAGGAGGGCAAGATCTACATTAGTTCACCTATTGCCAGTGAAAAGGTTATTCTCAATGATAATCTAAAGGATGTTCTTGGCTTTAAGCTCAATATAATCAATGGTAAAAGTGCCGGAAACACTAATTTCATTTTTGCTGACTACCCGCCAGCCTTCTCCACGGACACTTGTATATTTCTCTATGCTTCATTTGTGGAAACATCTCGGGTTGGTAATTCAAATGTTCCCCTCCTACGAGTTCTTGAACGAAAAACCAATCAAGAACATATTCATCACTACAATATAAAGCATCTTCAGTATATTCCCGTAAACACTTCCTATTTGGAACTCTGTCAGTTAACACTAAGAACCGAATTGGGTGATCCCATAGCAATTTCAAAAGGTTTGGCTGTGATTACATGCCATTTTCGACCCATCGTTCAACAGCAAGATGTCTAATAGAAAAGTGGTATTCACTTGTCCTGATATTGACTGCTATGTTAATACTCTTGGCCCAAGACAACAGGGCAATGGAATGGACTATTACAAGGGTCGCTCGTCAATGTCTGGCTACGGTCTTGGCAGTTGGTTTGCTAAGCTGTTTCGCTCTTCACTACCACTGGCTAGAAAATATCTTGTACCGGCTGCTACAGATTTTGCATCCTCTACACTATACGATTGGGGCTCTGGCAAGGATTTTAAAAAAAGTGCTACGGAAAATCTTAGGTCCAGTGCGCGAACCCTTGGCGAGAAATTAAAACAAAATGGTAAAGGCTTAAAAAGGTCAAGAAACAACGCATCACTCATCAGTCTCTACTCAGGTCGGAAACGAAAGACATCCCTTTTGTCAAAGAAAAGAAGGAAAAAGCCGACACGTAGTGTAACCAGAAGCTCCAGGAAGAAAATTGTTAGATCGAAACTAGATTTCTTCTCTTAAGATGTCCTACCTGCCGCATAAGGATTCTCAACCTTCAATCACCGCCTCATTGAATCTATTCAATGCTGAAAATGTTGATGTGAGTGTCAAGCATGGATACTATGAACAATTTTATCCACTACAACCCCTCTCCGATAATATCCACTTTCAAATTTATTCCAATGAAGACTACTTCATAGATTTATCATCCACATTTATAGATTTACAAATGAAAGTCCGGAAATCCGATAATACAATGCCAATTCGGGCCGATGGAATATCCTATGAAAATTGTATACTACATAATCTATTTCGTCAAATTAGTGTCTACATCAATGGCACGCTGGTGAGCACAAGCAACAGTCTCTCAAACTATGCAAGCTATATGCAATTCATGCTGATGACACCCAAGTCATACAAGGAATTGAGAGGTGCCTCCAATGGATATGAATATATTACTAATACTGATAGTACAGATGCACTTAAAAATGCTACAACTAGTGAATTACATCTAGTTGGAAAAATATATCATGAAATATTTAATATACCCCAATGGCTGCCGCCCAATGTTAAAGTGGATATAAAACTAACGCTTGCACCCTCCAATTTCATATTGAGAAAAGAACTTGCTGGTAATCCCGATGTAAGTCTCTCCCTCACCTCAGCAATACTACATGTACGCAAACAGCAGGTTATGAGTTTCTGTTGCTTTGGCCGTGGAAAAACTGAGAGCCAATGGCAACAATATTAAACTACTTGTTCCTCATACAATCACCAATCAACGTCATATTGCAATGGGCTCACGCACCTTCACCGATTCATCCTTTATCAATGGCGAAATCCCCTCGAAATTGGCTTTGGCCTTTGTAAAGAGCGCCAGTGCAATAGGATCATGGACTGAATGTCCACATAAATTCGAGATGTTTGGACTTTCATCTCTTGTGTGCAAAGTAAACGGTATCCCACTCTACAATCTATCTTTTGATAAATCCTATAGAACATTGTATGAGTTGACCATGCAAACCCTAGATCATGATTCGCAACTATTTGAAAATGGTATAACCGAAGATATGTTTGCTAAAACACATGGTATCATTGTATTGGATTTGTCTGGCACACAGGATATGAGTATAGTACGTACGGGGACTGTACGTTTAGAGTGTACATTTGCCGACCCATTGGCTGAGAGTGTTGCCCTAATCTCACTAAATCAATATGAAACCTATTGGGAAATCACTCCCGAAGGTAGTGTTCTACTAGACTTGGCGCCATGAACACTAGTCAAATAATCAGTGTATTTAATATGGACCCCTACATGTCCCAGTACAAATCCTATTGTCTACCCTCAGACTATCTAGGAAAAATTAAAAGCGCGAACAATACCTTGATTATTGTTAATAGCAGTCCGTCGACTGTGCTGACGAGTCATTGGCTGTGCATCTATCAAACAATGAAGACGATTGAATTTTTTGATCCTCTTGGTCTACCCTATACATTCTACACACCTCACATCAGCAACTATATTGAGAGCAGTGGGAAAACTATTATTCAAAATCGAAAGAGGGTGCAGGATCTAACGACTAAAAGCTGTGGCTTCCACGCACTACTATATTTTGTGTTCCGATGTCGTGGCTATACTTACAAGCAGTTTCTCCACATTTATGGTGACAATCCCCGTCTGAACGACTTTCTAGTGGAAAATATACTTACAAGTGTATTTAATATTGATTTCAGTGCCCTAAGAGTAAAGTGCTTAAAAAATGTTTGTGAATTTGTTTATTAATAAAATGTATATATATACAACAATGTCTTTAAATCTCCACTTTTAGATTTCTTCATCGGTGTATAGGCAACTGTCGTGAACCACTAATGCTGGTAAATCATTTGGATTCACTGTATATTGATCTTGATTGACGGCAAAGTCAGGGTCACATTTTCTACAGTACAATGTAACTTCACTCTTGTCATATCTCTTTGTATAGTCAATGATACTATTTGCATTCATATTATGAAATTCACGAGTTTCAATCTGTCTATTTGAAGCAATATCACATACAGTGTTTTCAAGTGGTGAATCACATTCGGTAACTGCCAAATAAAAATCACTTGGTTTATAGTCATAGTAGGTGGTGTCATCACAACGATGTCGTAGAAACCAGATTGTCTTGTTACCCCAACAGTTGAATCGTAGACCAGATTCCTCTTCCCAGAATAATTTAAATCCGCGACGATACCAATCTCGTAGAAATAAACTGAAATCACGTTTGGGATTCTTTCCAATCATAGCGGGGTAAGTATTCTCCCACTGATCACATTTATCATGGTGACAATTGGAGCACAGGTGCCCTCTAGGGTGAGAGTCACACACCTCTTCAAGACATGAATTACATCCTTTAATTTGTACTGCATAGCCCCTATGTAATTTACAAGGATTACATAATTTACACTTTTCACTATAGTCATCAATAATTGTACAATTCTCACATTGATTCCAACTGCCAAGAGTGTACAAGCACAATGGACATATATAGAACATTTTTTGGTTTCCGATGTCAACTCACTCACAGCTAAAACGAAACTGATCCTCTTCGTTCGATAAATTCAACGAGAGGGAAATGTGGGAGAGAGGAGTAACTCTGTAACGTTACCTCTTTCGAATGATGGGGGAGCCATCTACATTGAATCCATTGGCAATGTTTTCAAAAGTATATCCACAATATGATTCTGCCTTGTTCCAATTAATATATCAATAAATTGAGCATAAGCATTTGAATCATATTTTAAAAGTTTCATACAATAGTCCAATGGAGGAGAATCACTCCTCATTATATTGTCAAGTGTTTCCTGAGAGAATATCCTGCGTTTAAGAGATAACTCGAGAAAATCATCATCCAAAATCAAATGTTTTTCCATAAACACTAGATTTGATCTAATTCTCTCTTTCTCAAATTTATTCATTTTTCAGTCCTTTCACTCTGACTGCTGACTCTAGACTGACCATGATTCGTTAGCCCTAACCAGAAAAGAAAGGGAACATTTTCGATTTCGAAACAATTTTATTGAATAATTACAACAACAACATCAATAATACAGAGCATGTACAATTAACGATACTGTTTATTGTCTTCAATATGTTTCACTAATGCACTTAAAGCACATTGAAGTCTATTCACATGTGCTATATCAACTTTTGCGGCGAAACATAATTGATCTTCCATTTTAAATTTGCTCAAGGATATCACATATCTTGCATATACTGCATCCCATTCCAGACAAAGCCGCGATCCTTTCGTAATTTCCACCGCAATGTTTGGTGCTCTTGTACTATTATCATCAACTCCACTATCAACTTCTAATAGTGTAAACATTCCACTCATTATTACAAATATATATCCAAATGAGTAAAGTCAAAACTGTTCTTCTCACTCCTTTGAATTCTATTCACAGACTAATAAAACTATAGCAAAAATCCTTTCCTTATATTCCCTCCGCCGCTAATATGTAAACAAGCCCTCTGATTGGTTGAGAAGGGGGATGTAACCAGGCCTCTGATTGGCTGAGAAGGAAAACACGTGATCTAACTGTTTTCGGGAAACTCATAACATTGAACAATTTTATCCACAACAACAAATACTATTTCTGGATCATAACATTCGCTGAGAGCAACAACAAGAAGGAAGTGTCATTGACCTGCCCCCATTAGACTCAATAATCCATGAACGGGACAAAGTTTCTGTTTTTCAATTCTCACTGACAAAATCCATAAACACATCAAATAAATCGATCAACACACATAACCATCCATGAAAACAGACAAAAATGTGACAAAGTTCCTGTTTTTTCAAGTGAGAAAATTCCTGTTTTTTCATTCTCAGTGAGAAAACCATAAACCACGTGGTACGTACGGGACTCAATAAGGCCCTTCTACTGATGCATCCAATAGATGTTTTGAGACGCTTCTTTTATTCAAATAGTCCAAATATCATATAACAAGGCTTTTGAAGTTGATCAGAACCTAAGGGCGAGGGTTGTAACTTATGCCCCTGGGGTATTTAAGGTTTTAATAGAAGGGGTGGTTGTATAACGTTTAGAGGTCAATAGTGAGTCAATGGTGATGGACGTCAAGAAGCGCCCCCCCCCCCCAAACTACCCCTCTTTTCACCAAGTGTATTTTATTGAAATTGTGCGCTGGTAACTTTTTTTTAAATAGTTCAAAGAATATGTAACAATGCCTTTAGGGTTGGCACAAACCCCCAAAAACCTTGGACAGGGGCTTTGAGTTATGCACTGGGGGCATATAAGGTTTTTATGGAATGGGTAGTCGTATTAAGCTCAGATAGGTCTCATTTGATTTTAAATTGGAAGTTATAGTGCCCTTTTTAACATTCAAAGTGATTTGAGAGAAACCTCCCCCCACGCCCAGCATTTCCCATTACAAACATCCAAACAAAGTTTTGAGACAACAATTTTTTCAGCATTGTTGAAAGGTTTAATAATTATGCGTAGCAATAGTTGCAGTAGCAGTAGTAGCATTAATAGCAGTATGCAAATAGCACCTTTTTTCAAAGTCCTGAAGCATTGCTGATACGTCCTCTTGACAACCTATATGGGCATAGTGTGTTTCGATTTATTTTACTACAGTTACAATATTGCTCAAAATTGTCGCCTTAGTAAATCATGTAATGCTGCTTCTACGGTTACTGTAACTAACGACACTAATGGCATTATGTTGAAACTCTTAAGGAACGTTTAGGAGTTTCAATAAACGAAAAACCTATGTGCATCCAGGTCTTAAAGGGGCATATAAGCACTATAGGGCATATAATGACACAGGCAGTGATGCTCTATCGTAGATAGTAATATCCTTAATATTTAAAGGAGCTATTTGATCGAAAATTGAAGTTCTAGTGCCCTCTTAAGAGTCAAAGGTGATTGGAGGGCAATCAGCCCTTCTCTTTAGCTCTTAATTTTCCACCCACTAACAACGAAAATTTTAAGACACCCATTTTGTTCAGCCTAGCTGATTGATCTAGTAACTATATCTCTAGTGTTATTGGGTAGATCAACACCCAACAGTTATGTAATTTGCCCAATATGCTTAAAAAGTAAATGTTGCTTTGAAACTAAAACAAAACATTCTGTTTGTATTCTGGTTTCCAATAAGATGTCTCAACAGTTTACCAAGAACGACTGAGGGTACTAAGTTCAAATTTTTGGGGCTATTTCTATTACTATTTCTGCTCTTACAACTTTACTAAATCAAAAAAGTATAATTGTATCCAGGCTGTAAAAGAGCATAGAAATAATTTTTTGGGAATGGTATTAACTTTTATTTATCAGGTCAACTAGACGATGTAAATGACTAAATTAAATACTACTATTTCAAAAGAGATTATGTTGTTAAAAATTACTGAAAAAATTTCCCCAGTATATAAATAGCCGCCCAAACTATAAATTCTTAAAAGAAAACCGGAAAGATTCAAACTACTATTTTCTTTTTCCCTGAGAAAAACTATGTCAATATAAAACGAAGAGAAATGAATTTAAAAAAAAAACTTTTTCCACAAAATAAGCTTTTCAAAAAAAAAGTAAAGAACTTTATTAAACTAAAAATGAACAAAAATAGAATCAAATAATCTACCAAGCATACAACTACCACAGATCAGTATTAATGAATAAATGAAATCCAAGACAAACAGATATCAGAGGCAACGCTATTGCGTTGATTATGGTAAAGGCCATACGGCTCCAATGTTTTATTGTTATTAATTAGAAAAAAAAATTCCGAAAAATAAGTTTTTCAAAGGAAACCAAAGGCCATTTTAAACCTAAGCTCAGCAGATACAAATACCTGTTATAATTCAAACTCAAAACGTCCAGAAATTACTATTAAAGAATAAATGAAACCCAAAACGAACATAAATTAAATAAACAATCATAGCAAAAAACATACAAAAAGTAATAATTTTATTGAATAAATAGATCTTAAAGCGAATAATGCTTAGATTGAATATGAAAATCAAGCTTAAAACGAAAAAAATATATTTTGCTATTGAAGTATAAATGAAACTTAAAACGAACAGAAACTAAATAAACAATCAATGCAAACAAACATACAATAGATATTAATGTAAATGAATAAATAAATCTAAAAACGAGTGAAACTTAAATGAATATGCAAATCAAGCTTGAAACGAACAAAAATCATTACAAACAAGAGTTTGAGTATCGCCTCCTTCTCTCACTGTAAAAGTCTAAAACTTACTGCGTCATTGGGGCTTTACTGAAAACCAATTTTATTACAAATATTTGTCTTTTGTACTTAATATTGAAAACAAACATTAAAATTATTGTAAAATTTTGAACTGATGAGCTTCCAGCAATTAATATCATTATACATTAAATATTCAGTTTAATTCATTAGTTCTTTCTAAAGTTGTTCAAGACGAATATAGTTTCACTACAAACAAGAGTTTGGATACTGCCCCCTTCCTTAACTGTAAATAAAAACCAAAAGCCTACTGCGTCATTGGTGCTTCACTGAAAACGAATTATATTACAAATATTTTCTTTTCCAGTTCTTACAGCACTGAAAATAAAAAGGATATTGCAATGAAAAAAATTCTTGAACTGATGGATCTTTCAACAGCTAATATCATTATATACCAAATATTCAATTTGATGTTGTTTATACTTTCCAAGACTGTTCAAGACGCATATAGTTTTCAGCTAAGTGCAAATGACTCAGT
>CM051264.1:24690455-24715455 GCA_027921565.1 Artemia sinica | reverse complement strand
TTCAGAGCCCGTGGGGGAGCCTCGCTTGTAACTGAGCACGGCACACACATGGGTGTTATGTAATGACAGCGCCAGGCAGAGGAATTTCATCCAGACATTTTTCCGAGACGTTTTTTAGACATTTTTCAACATTTTTAGTTTTTACGTAGTAGGGAATGTTTACGGAAGACACAATCAAACGTGACCTGTTTCTTCAGCTCCCAAGGGGTACCCCCACTTGTAACTGAGTACGGCACACCTGTGGACGTTACTTAGAGACAATGCCAAGCAGAGGAAATTTATTAAGAATTTTTTTCAAAGGTGTGTTTCAACATTTCCTTAGTTCTTACATAATAGAGAATATTTACGGATAAAAATTTTCTAACGTGACCTGTTTCTTCAGAACCCGTGGGGAACCCCCGCTTTTAACTTAGCACGGCGCACAAGTGGGCGTTACGTAATGAAAGTGCGAAGCGAATTCAAGACTTTTCAAGACAAATCTCAGGTCAAGACACGACTTTCCAAGACCCTTCAAGACGTTTCATAATGTCTTCTAAAACATTTTCCATTAAGATGTCTCAAGATATTTCAAGAATTTTGTTTCCAAGTCGTTTTTCAACATTTCTTTAGTTCTTACGTAATGGGGAATGTTTAAGGATGACACATTCTAGCGTGCCGTGTATCTTCAGAGCCCGTTAGGGACCCACAGTTGTAACTGAGGAGAACACAAACGGAGTGTTGCATAATAATTTTTCAGGCTAGATTTTTGTTTCAATGCATTTTTCACACGGGACCATTATTTTATTGTAGTTGACACTGCCACCACTATTGTAATTGCACCAATGGTGGCACCAATATTGTACCGGTAACCACGGCTGCCACCTAATATTGGCACGGAAAATGGTGTTTACAAGTTTGGTGATTATTGGCACTAACAATGAAACGAAACTACCACCTGCTTGAACAGGTGGTTTTCTTTTGCTATTTCTTTTAATTTTTGATGGCTAGGGCACGTATAAGTGAACGATGTTGCTTTGTCTGTTGTTTAACACCTTCTGACAGTTGAACATTACCTTCTGTTAAATTTGAACAAAGTTCAGATAAGATATTAATGAATTCATTGTCAATACCATGTTTGAGTATAGCTTTCCTAAGCCGTAGTTTTGTATTAGATAGGACAGAGAAAATGTCGGTGTTTATGTAGTTTCTTCAGCGTCAAGATGGCGAATAATGACCTTTTTAACTTTTCATGGGTAGATATACAGTAATTTCATCATCAAAAATATCAATGAATACGCTTAACTCTTCGGGTATGTTTTGATTAAGATCCAATGAAATGTATCCATAAGATTTATAAGTAGCTTGATTGTACGCCGAGAGTAAAGATTTTGGTTCGCCAGGGTAGATTTGTTTGTTTAGAGTTATAAGGGAACTTGAATCACGAACAACTCATTAGATGATATAGTAAGGACAATCTAAAGCAAGTGTTCTCGTATATTTACTCTGATGAAAAGATTATGGAGAACAATAGTTACGGAAATTTTTTCATGATGTGACTGGACCGTCAATAATTGTAGCATTTCCTGAGACCATTCTTAAATAGGTTCAGCAAAATCATCAATAATTAACCATGAGTTTGGTGCAATACTATTAAACACGTCAAGTCCTCGGTTTAATCTTATGCTTGGTGCAATGCTCTTTATTTATCCTAGAACTCTGGCCAAACGCTATAGCAATAATAGATATTTTTCAGGTTCTCTACAGCATTTGATCACGATTTTGAATTATTTTCGTTAATAGTGTTTTGCCAGATATGGATGGTCCGCGAAGAAATGATTTGAATGACCTTTTAAATTGATACATACTCTTCCAATGTCAAAATACAAACAACCGAATCTATGGCAGTTGAAACATATTTACAATGGTGGTTGAAAATGGGGGTGGTAGGTTCTCACGGTGGGGTGGCCACTACGGCGGCCAATGTCCCAAAGGTTCCCAGGGTGGGGCGAGGACCCACAGCAGGGCAGGTCAAATTGGCGCAAAGAAAAAAGATAAAACATCACTTCACGCAACGACAAATATATAAACATTTTGAAATTACCGCTTTGCGCAACAAAAATATAAATATAAAAATATATAATTATATATTAAAATACATAAATATATAAAAAACAAACTGGTCAGCTGGAAACGGAAAACGGCCTTCCCTTTAACGAAAAAAAGGTCCTCTTCCCCCCTCCCACCAATTAAAGGACTTTCTCCGGACCAAGTTGTTTTCTGTAATCTGCACAAGTAACTCGATCTGAAGTAAGATAGTAACCCTTTGGTAGTACCTTCATATCATCAGCACGGACATAGACTTTGTCCGATATGGTGGACATGGTATTTTTTCGACTCGAACTATAAAGTTTTTATGCTTTAAAAAGCGAATGGCCATGACACTTACTCTTTGAACTAAATTGTTCTCTCCACAGTTCCTATAAACACTTATGTTGAAACTTTCCTCTACAGAGTGTGAAAGCACCCCCTTGCAGACTTGTTTGGTAACCTCAATGTGTGTTTCCACACAGTGCACATTCAAACCTGGAAGCACACTTTGGATATCAAGTCCTTCCCCGTCTCGGATTTTAACTTTAACAATTGATTTGGGGCCTTACGCTTCACTAGCTCCGAATAAATGGACTCGTCCCATTTGATGTAATCCATTCGGGAGCTAATGTATATTTCATTTTCCAAATATTCTAATGAATTTTCCGTCTTAACTTTCAATAAAAGTGAGCAAGTCCGTATCCCCGTAATAAACCTGAACTTGCTTTCCCCCCTGCCATTGGAGCTTACACACATTGTAATAAAACTCCAACATGAATTTCTCCTTGAAATCTCTAAAATGGTACTGCCAGTGGCAATGATTTTATTTAAGACTAATTTTCTTTTCTTTCTATGAAAGAGGACCACATTCGATTCTATGATCGTGAAGGTCAAATATGCAATGATTCGGGCATATTCTTTTGGGTCGGACACAACGTGAAAACGACTCTTATTGCGCCCACTTCTGTATATCTTACCAAAAACCAAATTCAAAATGAGTCTAAAGATCTCTTTTTCGACCTTTGTTTTCACTTAAGACCGTTTCTTGAACAAGGTGTCAACAAACGCCTTCTTATATGGCTTTAGATCGAATTGGACGGCTCTATGAATCTTTTTGACCTTGAAATCGTTGGCCAGCATCCACCACAAAATAACATGGTATACAACTATATTCCGTACCAGTTAAAAGTTGGCAATAAGCTTTTATTTTGAAGGTGTCCAGTGGATACCTCCATCCTCTACCAAAGATAAACTATAGGGACTCAAAGAGTCCCTAGCCACCGGTCTATCTATGAAAGGGAAAACAAAGTCCTTTACCGAGTCATGACTGTCCAAAGGTATCTCACCATCAATTTCGAAAGAACCATCCTTGTGGTCCATTCTCTTGAGCAGTGTGAATGTTGGGGAACCTGGGAGCAGAAGGAGTTTAAAGACATTGGTAATTCCAACACGGTAAATAAAAGTGAGACATTGCCAACAGGTAAAGGGAATTCATATCCAAGAACACCGCATTCGAATTTTCACAGATTCGTTGTCCAGTCGGGTCGGTTTCAAGGATACGAACCCCGTGGAAAACATAACCTCCCCACATGGATCTTACTACAAATAAGTGCTGATCCACGTCGGCGATCAGACCTATTTTAGCATCACTAATTTTAAGAATTAAATCCATCACCAGATGAGGAGCTGAAAAACATTACTCTATATCCAACTTAAATTCCTATTTGACTTTATCCGTGTTTTACAGACAATATCCAACAACGTTAATACATCACTTGCCAGGTACATTTCACAATAATCCCACCCATTTTTACACCATCTCTTAGCCCAACCCTTCTTGGCAAATGCATAATCGGCGGTGGTGTATGGAAGATCGCAAAGTGAATCATAAAACTCTTCGATGGGCGGTAATTTTCCTCACATAGCTTTGAGGCGGTGTTGTAGTACTCGGACGAGTATATGCCCTTATACGGTAATAAATCATGTATTTCATCTTCTGGAAAGGGCTGTTTGAGGATGGGGAAACTATTAAAATTATCACTTTTTTGTACGTGAATCAATTGATTTAAGGCTTTTGGGAAGAAGCTATTGGATATAGGAAACGGATTAGAGGATACAGATCTATAGGATACGGATTTTATTCAAGCACGTATTACCATTATCAATTGTTTTCCATTTAAACTCTAAGACTAGCAGCTTCTCGGATGATTTAGGTATGATGTTATATGAAAAAGAACCATCTACCCATGCGCCATCTATAACTTCACCTTTCGACAACCGTGCCTACGCTGTTATTATGAATTTCCAATCGTAGTTGGAATTGTTCATGTAAACTGGTAGAAAGTATTGCTGCTTAACATTTACATTACACGATTTATGTGCAACCCCTCGAAAGTTACTACCTCCCGATTTAATAAGATCACCCAAATGATCATGATCGTGGACTTTCACATCCCAACTACCCTCAACAATTTTTTTCTTACAAACCCAGCATATATCCTAATTTTAATAGCCAACTTGCCTTCTGGTGATAGAGTCATTGGATAATATGTGTTGCGCAGCCGTGAAATTGCCTTATTAGCTGTTTAATATGTGCAACCATAGCTATGCCCGCACAATCTTCCCCACTCAAAGTCTCAATGGCTTCATTTTCTTTAACACGATTCAAATTTGATGGATCATACACATCCGTGACTGCAGTTTCAATGTCTAATATCACCTTGTCACTCTGCAAGAACTATACTCTGAAAAATTTTGAACTGCAATATGGTATTGTCACCCGAAACCGTCTCCACGGATTGGTAACCTGGACGCTTGCAGTGTTTCAAGCGATTATTTAATTTTAATTCACTACAAAATCTAGATAAGCACATTGGACAGTAATAACCGGTCCCATTACCACCTCTTTTACCCTCACTTAAGACCCTGCTAATATTCGGAATAGAGAAGAAATGTCGAATTGAATAAGAATCTTTGGCAGGCTCGTAAGGAAGTCATACCCAGTGTTTCACTGGCTCAAAAGAAGGAGCCCTTGCGGAATATAAAACACCCTTTTTATCTTTTACTTCCCCTTCTTTACACTCCGTGACATACTGCAACACTGTAACCCCAATCTTTAAATGTTCATTTGCCCTCTCAAAAATGTCAATCCCCTTACGTGTTACCAGATCATGCCCTTTTAAAAAAATTAAAATCAGCTTTATGAAATGCCCCCTCCTCATTCCCATTAACTGTTATTACGTCCAAATGCGTCTTACTAGCATTATCCTTCCAGGGTTTATGGTCCACAACAAGGACTGAATATTTGAAACACTCCAAGTCCATATCGAAAGAGATCGTTGAACACCCTTACAAGACCTAAAGTCTGCATTATGTGTTGCATCCCCTAGCCCTTCCCACCTCTTAAAAAAAATTCCTTTTTAATTTAGCGATATTTTTAGTTTAGAGTTTCAGTTTAGTATTTCAGTTTAGAGTTTTAGTTTAGAGTTTTAGCTTAGAGTATTAGTTTAGAGTTTTAGTTTAGAGGTTTACTTTAGGGTATTAGTTTAGAGTTTTAGTTTAGAGTGTTATCTTAGAGTAACTTCTAATTTTTTAATATAAATAAACTACCAACTCGCTCTAGTTTTCATTATGCCCCTCCATCCTATTAAAAATTTCCTGTGCCCGAAACGAAAAAAAACATCCTCAAAACTATGCAAATCCAGATGAAGCATTTGCATCCTGGTTTACAGGTGATACGAGTGCAAATCACCCGCACTTTCATTTAAAAATTATTTTAAATGTAATCGATGACTTTATATTATCACGCCCTCCCGCCTCCAAAATATAGTTTTCAGGAAGGGCCCGAATATCGCTGACATACGAGTGTGCTATGTCAATTGGATCCGTATGTTTATAGTACAACTTGTAAGTCTATTAAATGAGTCACCAAACTCAGTCCTAAATATATGAATATTGCGCAAAGCGGTATTGGCTAAACAAAAATCAGGCAATACAGGGGTCAGCCGGTACCACTTTGTTCCCCCATATCACTCTCACAGTGAGAGGCGGGCACTTTCTCGACCTCTCTAGGAGATAATTGTTCTAGAAAACGATAATAGAATTCATTGCTGAGGACAAGACCCCGCACAAACGCATCTAAGTCAATATCGGGGGACTTTATACTAAACGAACCCACCCCACACTCGAACCCCCTAGCGTTCACTTTCATGTGGTGGTGGTAAAACATGGTATCGTCGATTTAAGGAGGTAGTTCATATGCGTCGTCCTTTGGTACTGCTTCTCCCTCTAAGGACTTATTGAACATATCATCAATTAATTGGTCAAAATTTTCCTGAAAAAAGAATATTCTTCCTTTTTTAGCAGAGAAAGGAATGTTATAATTACTTAAAAAAAAATTGAACACTAGGTCCTTCATATAACCTTCTAAGCGGTCAAGAGTACTAGTTTTAGCTATTTATTTTGAAGTGTAATGGCATATAACCTGGACCTTCAATATTCTAAGGAATAAGAGCCCTTATAAAGCTGAAAAGAATGGATTAATTTTGGATAGGGCAGTAGCTGGTAAAGTGAATCTTGCATAAAAATTTAGTTTTTAGTGCTAAATCATAGTGAAATAGCCCTGCAATACTTTTAATGTCTTAGGAGGCGTCTTAGGACGGGGGTTCTCTAAAACTAAAATAAGAAATTAGCGAAAAAACATCTTTATTAGGCTGAAAAACAAAACGCGAAAAGCCAATCAAAGCATGAAAGGAATGGATTATTCTTAGGATAGGCCATGATCTTGGTTATTTCTCCCTATATTAGCCTGAACAAGAATATATATTAGGTAGAAAAAGTGGTAAGTTTTTATTATGTCAATAAATTTACCCCAGGTAACGCATGACGGTCTTGAATTGATGAACCAGCAGTGGTTTGAGTGTGGGTGGGACTCACCATCACGTAAAAGCTGCCCATTTGCTTTCTAATTTCCTGATAGTGGCTTCAGATGGGGTGTGACTTGAGTGAGGGCTGGAGCTGGCGTAAGGGTCGAAGGCCCCGTAGCATGACTGGGGCTCAAAGGGGCAGCATCAGGTCCGTGTACGGCGAAGATGGTGAAATTATCGCCTCGTTCACGGAGCGCATATGGGCGTGCATTCCTCCTGCTCTTCTTTTGGGTCGTGGAAGGGTCAGTATATTTAATAACTGGTGGCCTCACAGGGGTTGCCTCTGTGCGCCTTGCTTTTTTTGATGAAGGGGGAAATTATAGAAAATCCTTGAAAAGAGAGCAAAATTTTGTATAAGAAATAAACCTCCTTAACGGAGGGGGCCCCATACACGTTGAAGATTGCGCGCTATCAACATCCTATATCAAAGCTAAGTGGGTTCTAGAAAGGTGTAGAATTCAAGTAATCAAATAATAAAGTGTATATGGAGAAAATTGGTAATTTTTTTGACAGAAAACTATGTTCTGGATGAGTATCATATAACCAAAGTATTTTTCCTACGAGTAAATTTGATTTTATTCTCTCTATAATCGGCAATAGCTTTCACACTAGACGTAAAAATGTTTTATACAAGGCCGTTTTAATGTATTAGAAAAAAGAATAAAGTCGACTTTAATAGGCAGAGAATAATCGAAAAATATGGATTCAAAATAGGTTCCTAGGACAGGTCTGTGGATCCATTTCATCTCCCCTTTTTTTAAGAAAGTATAGAGTACAATTTGCAGGAAATAAAAGAGACTTTTAGTCTAGCCTTAGGACAGAAAATAAAAGTTTTACCATTTATAAAAAAAACAAATGATTCAATTTACGCCTTGCGAGAAATAAACCCGGCAATCGCTAAATTTTAGGGGGTTATATTTCACCTTAGAATGCTGTTGTTAGAGGCACCCCACTACCCACAATTTCCATCCCCAAAATAAAAAAAAACTAGTACCATCTCTTCTCCATAAAATTTATTATTTGCTGACAAGAGACCTTGCATGATTACGCCCATGCATCCTTGTTCACACATTTATTGTTAAACTATAGACCGTAAGAGAGACGAATTTAATTTGATGAATCACATGTCAGAGTTTAAGCTGATGGTGACAGAAAGACAGCTTTTTCAAATAACGTATTTATTAGCGAAAAAGAATCATTTCTTTTGAATAGATAAATTATCCTCGATTGGGGGAGGGGGTTGGGCTTTTTATATGCTAAATAAGGGATAATATGAGCTGAAAAATGAGTATAATCTTCATAATATGTGGGAGAGGATGGGGGTTGGAGTGGGGGTGTGGGGGAGGTGTTACTGTCGAAATAATAGTATTGAGACTTACTCCTTGGTAACGAGAACTATCCATTTTCTTATAGAGTTATATCTCCTTCAATAGGTTATATAGAACTGATGGAATATCCCCTTTCCGGTATCTATTTATAGGGCCCTTGGCACGAAGGAATTGCATGGAGATTCTATTTATAGTACCCCCCAGACGCAAGGGCATTATATGAGGGCTTTTGTTTATAGTGGTCTTGGGACAAAGGATGGATAATACAGGGGTATCCTGGGTGTCTTCCAAAAATTCAATATGTGTCTAGACTCTATAACAAAAATGGCTACGAATTGTGACAAACGGCGTCTGATATATAAGATAATATTGGTTTTAATAGAAAGAGAAGGTTTTTAGGGGAAACCACAAGTTCTTAGGGGAAATCAAAGTTTTTTTTAATACCGAAACAAGATTGGGTCATCCATATTACACAGGTAAACATTCCCTAACACCTGTATATCTTACAATTTTAAAAAGTGTCCGGACAGGGGATTCGAAGGGGGTAGGCCCCCTTAAAAGTATTATGCCCCCACTGTTCTCCCCCTCTGCTTTTTTTCTCTTCGGATTAAAGGGTTACGTCCAATTGGCTCACCTAACACTCTCTAAATATTTTAATCTGATACTTCAACTAGATAAGTTGCAAATACACTACTTTGATAAGCTCGCACCACACATTGTCTTTTAATTTACCCCGCTACTAAGACTTACATGAATTTTTATTTTTATACATTCTTTTAGTGTAAAACTGTTCAGATGGATAGGAAACCTAACTTTTTAAGTCACACTACCCCTAGCAAAAAAATCAATATTCATATTTCCCTCCCCCTTTCATATTTCATATTTCCCAGCTGGGATCGAGAACCACGCTTAACACTTACATAAAATTTCAACTTGATACCCTAAACTGTTCCCAATACATTGCAAACATACCATTTTGATAACCTGAGCATAGATAGTGTCTTTCGATTTACCTCGCTACTTAACTGTGTCGAGAATATAAGCCGAATTGGACCTTGTGGGGCAAAAAATTTGAAGGGTCAGATATAAAATCGTTTGCCCCCTTCTCTCCTCCCCTAATAAAAAAATATGAAGTCACTTGTCTTGCCCCCTCCTTTCCCCGGTTGTGGGATACCTATAAATTTAACATTAATTTCCAACATCAATACATCATTTCTGTTCCTGAAATTGGTCACCGTGGCTGTAACAACAAGGTAATAAAAATGTCTTATAATATATGAAATAGGAATAATAAATAAATATGTTTGGGAGTAAAGCTAACAATAGATTGTTGCAAAGTACAGCTCTATTAGAAACGCATTTGTTTTACTTGAGAACACTTTTTTACACTTTTTTCACATTTCAATTCAAATTAATAGAAACTGTTACAACTGATTTGTGGCCCCTTCTAAAACCAGGTTAGGGCCACAGCCCCAGAAAGCCCCCCCCCCAATTGACGACACTGTTTTAGCCATTTACACTTACGGAAAGAGGCAGTTTCCAAACTCTGGTTTATAGTGATTTTTGTTTGTTTTAAGCTTTATTTGGATATTTAATTTAAGTTTTACTCGTTTTAAGATTTATTTATTCATTTATATTAGTATAGTTTGTATGTTTGTTTTCTGCGATTGTTCATTTGATCTCTGTTCGTTTTAGGTTTCATTTATACATCAATAGTCAAAGGTTTTTTGTTCGTTTTAAGCTTGATTTGCATATTCAATTTAAGCATTACTCGTTTTAAGATTTATTTATTCAATTATGTTAGTATGTTTTTTTACTATAATTGCTTATTTAATTTCTGTTCGTTTTGGGTTTCATTAATTCCTTAATAGTGATTTCTGGATGTTTTGAGTTTCGATTATTATAGATTTCAATTTCTTCTGATCTTAAGTTTAATATGGCCTTTACTTTTCTTTGAAAAACTTCTTTTTCGGAAAGTTATTTTTTTTAATTAATCCCACAAGAAAGATCATGGGTAATTTTTTTTTCAGAGGCGATCATACCAAACCGATGATCCAAGAAGACTGGAAGAAGGATCATTTGAACGAAAATTAAAAGTTCTAGTGCCCTTTAACTTTGTAATGCTTTCGATGATCCTATACAACTTTTGCGTATTGATAAAGTTCTTTCAATTTGCATTATTTTTCTATTTCGTTTGATTCATTATTAGATGTATATCGTAAATTAAAATTACAATCTTCTAGAGACCACGGTGGGATTTTCTCAAATTGTGTGAAATTTACTCCAACTTTGTTTCTTCTTCTCCTTGTGACTTTTTAAAATCTTATCCACAAGCCTGGTGATATTCCTTCGTCTTTTAGAGTTGAGGTGGTGACTCCTATTCCAAAATCTGGTAAAAGGGATTTTCAATCTTGTGATTCTTATTGACCAATAACGGAAGGTTTTTTAAAGTTTTTTGAATTGTGTCCGTATAAGTGATGTTTTTGAATATTTGGATGTTTTGAATATTTTTGAATGGGCTTAATCAAGTAGGCTTCAAAAAAGAAATTGGCTGTAACCATGCAAATGCAACATTTGACGTGATAATTAAAGACTCGAAGTCTACTGTCTCCGCAGTTTTTACACTATTAATCCTACGAGTATTTTTCCTACGAGTACATTTGATTTTATTCTCTCTATAATCGGCAATAGCTTTCACACTCGACGTAAAAATGTTTTATACAAGGCCGTTTAAATGTATTAGAAAAAAGAATAAAGTCGACTTTAATAGGCAGCGAATAATCGAAACATATTGATTCAAAATAGGTTCCTGGGACAGGTCTGTGGATCCATTTCATCTTCCCTTTTTTCAAGAAAGCATAGAGTACAATTTGCAGGAAATAAAAGAGACTTTTAGTCTAGCCTTAAGACTTAAAATAAATGTTTCACCATTTAGAAAAAACAAATGATTTAATTTGCGCCTTGCCTGAAATAAACCCGGCAATCACTAAACTTCAGGGGGTTACATTTCACCTTAAAATGAGGTTGTTAGAGGCACCCCACTACCCAAAATTTTTATCCCCGAAATAAAAAAATAGTACTATCTCTTCTCCATAAGCTTTATTATTTGCTGACAAAAGACCGTGCACAATTACGCCCATGCATCCTTGTTCACACATGTTTTGTTAAACTATAGACCGTAAGAGAGACGAATTTAATTTGATGAATCATATGTCAGAGTTTAAGCACGTGGTGACAGAAAGACAGCTTTTTCAAATAACTTATTCATTAGCGAAAAAGAATCATTTCTTTTGAATAGATAAATTATCATCGATTGGGGAGGGGGTTGGGCTTTTTATATGCTAAATAAGGAATAATATGAGCTGAAAAATGAGTATAATCTTCATAATATGTGGGGGAGGATGGGGGTTGGAGTTGGGGTGGGGGAGGTGTTACTTTCGAAATAATAGTAATTGAGACTTACTCCTTGGTAACGATAATTATCCATTTTCTTATAGAGTTGTATCGCCTTCAGTAGGTTATATAGAACTGATGGAAAATCTCCGTTCCGGTATCTATTTATAGTGCCCTAGGCACGAAAGAATTGCATGGGGGTCCTATTTATAGTAACCTCCGACCGCAAGGGCTATGTATGAGGGATTTCGTTTACAGTGGTCCTGGGACAAAGGATGGATAATACATGGGTATCCTGGGTGTCTTTCAGAAATTTAATATGTGTCTAGACTCTATAACAAAAATGGCAACGAATTGTGACAAATGGCGTCTGATATATAAGATAATAATGGTTTTAATAGAAAGGAAAGGTTTTTAGGGGAAACCACAAGTTCTTAGGGGAAACCAAAGTATTTTTTCAAATACTGAAACAAGATTGCGTCATCCATATTACACAGGTAAACATTCCCTAACATCTGTATATCTTACAATTTTAAAAAGTGTCCGGACCAGCATTCGAAGGGGTAGGCCCCCTTAAAAGTATTACGCCCCCACTGTTCTCCTCCTCTGCTTTTTCTCTCTTCACTGCTTTTTCTCTTTTTCTCTCTTCACATTGTCTTTTAATTTACCCCGCTACTAAGACTTACATGAATTTTAATTTTCATACATTCTTTTAGGGTAAAAGTGTTCAGATGGATATGAAACCTAACTTTTTAAGTCACGCTGCCCCTAGCAAAAAAAAATCAATATTCATCTTTCCCTCCCCCTTTCCTTTATCAGCCCTACCAGAAACTTGCAACTCCATCCCCAGAACTATTCTTGAGATATTCCAGATCTGGTATTTTGACAACCTGGATGCGCATAGCATATTCTAATTGAGCTCTGCACTTCCCCCTAATTCAGTGATCCAGAACCACGCTTAACGCTTGCATAAAATTTCAACTTGATACCCTAGACTGTTCCCGACACATTGCAAACATGCCATTTTGATAGCCTGAGGAAACATAGTGTCTTTCGATTTACCTCGCTACCCAACTGTGCCGAGAATATAAGCCCCATTGGACCTTGTGGGGCAAAAAATTTGATGGATCAGATATAAAATCGTTTGCCCCCTTCCCTCCTCCCCCAATACAAAACTATGAAATCACTTGCCTTGCCCCCTCCTTTCCTCAGTTGTGGGATACCTATAAATTTAACATCAATACCCCATTTCTGTTCCTGAACCTGGTCACCGTGGCTGTAGCAACAAGGTTATAAAAATGTGTTATAATATATAAAATAGGAATAATAAATAAATATGTTTGGGAGTAAAGCTCAAAATAGGTTGTTGCGAAGTACAGCTCTATTAGAAACGCGTTTGTTTTAGTTGAGAATACTTTTTTACACTTTTTTTCACATTTCAATTCAAATTCATAGAAACTGTTACAACTGATTTGTGGCCCCTTCTAAAATCAGGTTAGGGCTACAGCCCCAGACGGCCCCCCCCCCCAAATGACACCACTGTTTTAGCCTTTTACACTTAGGGAAGGAGGCAGTTTCCAAATTTGTTAATAGTGATTTTTGTCTGTTTTAAGCTTGATTTGCATATTTCATTTAAGTTTTACTCATTTTAATATTTATTTATTCATTTATGTTAGTAGAGTTCGTATGTTTGTTTTCTGCGATTGTTCATTTAATCTCTGTTCGATTTAGGTTTCATTTATACATCAATAGTGAAAGGTTTTTGTTCGTTTTAAGCTTGATTTGCATATTCAATGTAAGCTTTACTCGTTTTAAGATTTATTTATTCAATTATGTTAGCATGTTTTTTTGCTATGATTGCTTATTTAATTCCTTTTCGTTTTGAGTTTCATTAATTCCTTAATAGCAATGTCTGGATGTTTTGAGTTTCGATTATTATAGATTTCTATTTCTTCTGATCTTAAGTTTAATATGGCCTTTACTTCTCTTCGAAAAACTTCTTTTTCGGAAAGTAATTTTTTTTAATTAATCCCACAAGAAAGATCACAGGTACGTGTTTATTTTACTTTATTTTTAATTTTCAAAGGCGATCATATCAAACCAATGATCCAAGAAGACTGGAAGAAGGACCATTTGAACGGAAATTAAAAGTTGTAGTGCCCTTTAACTTTGTAATGCTTGTGATAATCCTATACAACTTTTGCGTATTGATAGAGTTCTTTCAATTTGCATTATTTTTCTATTTCGTTTGATTCATTATTAGGTGTCTATCGTGAATTAAAATCACGATCTTCAAGAGACCATAGTGGGATTTTCTCAAATTGTATGAAATTTACTCCAACTTTGTTTCTTCTTCTCCTTGTGATTTGTTAAAATCTTACCAACAAGTCTGGTGATGAACCTTTATCTTTTAGAGTTGAGGTGGTGACTCCTTTTCCAAAATCTGGTAAAAGGGATTTTCAATCTTGTGATTCTTATTGACCAATAACGGAAGGTTCTATAAAGTTTTTTGAATTGTGTCCGTATAAGCGATATTTTTGAATGTTTGGATGTTTTGAATATTTTTGAATGGTCTTAATCAAGTAGGCTTCAAAAAAGAAATGGGCTGTAACCATGCATATGCAACACTTGACGTGATAGTTAAAGACTTGAAGTCTACTGTCTCCGCAGTTTTTACACTATTAATTTATTTAAAAGGAGCTTTTGAAGTTGTTTTGCATGCATCCTCTCTTTCATCTCTTTTTAGTTTTGGGATTTCCCTTTCCCTGGCTAGAGTTCTTAGATCCTGGTATTTGGGGCACAGGATAAGAAATTGTTCCGTCTGATTTTTCCTTTCTAACCCAATTTCTGTTGGTTGTGAAGTTAGACAAGGTGAAGTTTTACTGCCTTATATCTTCAACCCATGTTCATCCGAGTGTCTTCGACCATTTTATACGGTGTCTAGCTGATTCCCTCCCCCTCCCAGAATATCCCCGAGGAGAAATCTCCCCCAATGGAAAAACTATTAATATAATTTTCATTTCGCATTGGGGTCAACTTAGCCCAAACACTTTCAACTATAAATTTCTGGCCGATGAGGGAAAAAATATTTTAGGCCCTTTTTGTGCTCATGAAGTCCGATTAAGATTTTGAGATAGTCTTTTTGTTCAAAATAGCCGAAGGGTGCAATTAATATGCCTCCGAAGATGACAAGAGCTCCAGGGCCCCTGAAGCATGTGCCGTAAATTACATAAGTTGCCATTTATATACACATATGTTGTATAGTAGAGAAGAGGAGAATGTTCGGTCTTGGGTATCTGATAGCCTCGAACTGTGGGAGATTGTTCTCGTGGGCCATCATACTTTGATGGGAGGGGACAAGAGCTCAGGAACGGATAAAAAAAGATCCTGATTATTTGTATTTAGATTGAGCTCAGATCAAGATTCCCAGAGCTCCTTAAGAGTAAACTCTGGAAAAGACCACCGTACCAGAGTAAATCAAAAGACACTATGTGCACATGATTTTTTAAATTATCTAAAATATCTTGTGAATATGATCGATTTGAAAATTTGAGGAAATACTGGAGATTAGGGAATCACTATTACGTCTGGTGTTGCATATTTGCCTAAAATGAAAAAAACAATTAATGAGATAACAAAAAATTAAATTTCAGTTTAAAAATGCAATCATAGATGATGAAAATAGTGGAACTTGGCCAAATTTTACTTGTGAGCGGTAGTTGCCTAGACATTGATTTATGTTCAGAGACCTGTCTAGACATGGGATTCTAGCTAGAAACGCATATGAATGCCACTTTAGAAAAATTTTATTTTGACGACGAAGATCCAATTGAAAATCGGTATGTTTTTCTTCATGCATAGAAAACCCAGGTGACCTTCCCACGGCTTTTAGCCGCGAAGCCAAAACAAAAAAAAACAATTTAGATTCATGATTATCGTGCACGAGCAATGAATCGACGACCAAACAGGTTTGTCCTTATTCAGTTTACACCACAGTTTATATAATTATAATTATATAAACTGTGGTTTACACCGTCAGACTCGGAAAATTTCTTAGGGACCACATTTTGAGCGATGCAATAATTGAAAATATATTGAATTAAGTTCGACCACGCTAGTTTATCACCTTCCTTTGTAAGAAATTGTGTGTCCACTTTGATACTATCAGAAAACTTTGAAAACCTTAAAGTTTAAGGGCAAAAGGACGATAGAAGCGACCGTCACCTATCGTCCCCACTTCTAAAAGCTTCGGTTTTAATAACCCGAATATACAAGAAAACTGGCTTCTTTACTATATAGCCTACACGTATAAACCTATATTTCTTTGAGTCTGTTTTTGAATCTCTTCTGAATCAATGCTAAGTTATTTATGACTCAGGTCTTCTCTATTTCTGGACTTCGTAAATAAAACACTATTTTGTACAACGATGGATTTTTTGCCTTCCTAGTAGCATAGATGTATTATTGTTAATAGACTCCACACCTCATGGTATTTTGCAAGCTCCTTGCACTTTCTCTTCTTTGCCTCCAGTTAACACGTTAAATTTGAAATTTGATTCCTTTCAAAACGGTTATTTTATGAATTTTGTTTCTTGAATTGTCTTGAAATTTAGCTTCTCGAATTTTGAGAAAATCAAAGTGTGAATTTCAGACTAATTATTTTTGTATGATTTTAGGAAGGATAAGAAAAATACATTAGATACGAGGACAAACAAAGAATCGATAAAAATCTTGAAAGACGGCACCTAATCTCACACACCAAAGATTATAACAAAATGAGAATATGAAAAAAATACAAGATTTGTTAACAAGAGTATAAAAAAAGAAATTGTACTAACAATTATAGACCAAATATTTCTACTTCACAAGAAAGGCCTTATCGACGGGGAGGGGCTCGTAGCTAGAATAAACTTATAAAAAAAATGTAAGAAAAACATAAAAAAAAACAATTCAGTGCTATACAAGAACAACCTGAGCATCGAAAGAAAAATCAGACCTATCAATTGGTCTCAATTCAAGAAAATTTGGGAGGGGGGAAACAAATTTACTATTCAACATGCATACGGGAGGAGTGTAAAACTTTATTGTCTTTTCAATTTTTCTGTTAAAATACCAAGCCAATGTCGTGAGCGGCCACTTTTCAAGTGTGCAACCCCATATTAAAGCAATTGAACTGCAACCAGTTTACATTAACTGTCATGCTCATAGACTCAACATTGTGCTTGGTGATTGCATTCAGAACTTCAGATTTATGACATCTTTCTTCTCCATTCTTCAAGGTCTGCACTGATTAATCACGAAAGGCAATACACGCTGCTAACTTTTTGTTAATGCTCAGAAAGCCGCTAGCATATTTATTCTTCAGCTGGAGAAATCATCTACTACCGGATGGACATACTGGAATATATCGGTTAACAAAATACTGAATAAATACAACTCTATTTTGTCCGTTTTGAATTACCAGAACATCTACTGACTGGGAATTGGCAGCTCAGGCCCAGGAGTCGCAATCAGACTTCAGACATTTGAATTTGTATTCTAGACGAACATTTTTGTGCCATGAACTCTGTCTGAGCAGCTGCAGGAGGTAGACCTAGTTCTTTCTAGAGCTACTGGTCTTATTGCCGCTACGCGAGATCAAATTATAGAAATTATAGAAATCAAATTATTGAAAACCCGGCTCAATAGTAATCGAAACTCTTAAAAAGGGAATTTTGATATCAACAGATACATCAAAACAATTAAATTTTAATGCTGAGTTCAAATATATAAGTTTCATCAAGTTTAGTCCTACCCACCAAAAGTTACGGGCCTGAGAAAATTTGCCTAATTTACAAAAAAAAGGGAAACACCCCATAAAAGTTATATACCGTTAATGAAAATCACACCATCAGATTCAGCGTGTCAGAGAACCTTACTTTAGAGGTTTCAAGCTCCTGCCTGCAAAAATGTGAAATTTTGAATTTTGCCAGAAGAAAGATCACGGATGCGTGTTTATTTATTATTTTTTTTTTTCCAGGGGTGATCGTATCGACCCAGTGGTCCTAGAATATCGTGGGAGGGCTCATTAGAACGGAAATTAAAAGTTCTAGTGTCGTTTTTAAGTGACCAAAAAAATAGAGGGCAACTAGGCCCACCTCCCACGCTCATTTTTTCCCAAAGTCACCCGATCAAAATTTCGAGATAGCCATTTTGTTCAGTATGGCCTAAAATATAGTAACTATGTCTTAATCCCCCAAAGTCCTTAATGATGATTAAGGATTTTAGGATGACTTAATCCCCCAAAGTCCCCGAGGACTTTACCCAATGTTTATATACAGAATAGTATTGGATTTTAGGAAGTATACAAACGTTTTCAGGGGTTTTTTTCTGGTAGTGGGGTGGTGGCGGGTCGGGGGTTATAGGGCAGGATCTTTCCATGGAGGAAGTTTTTATGGGGGAAGGAACATTGCTATGAAGCCGGATTCCCCAGCATTATTTAAAGAAAATGATCAGAAATTAAATAAAAAAACAAGATTTTCAACTGAAAGTAAGTAGCAACATCAAAACTTGAAACGAACAGAAAGTATTACGCTTATGACTGGGTTCGCCCCCCTAGTCAATACCTCGCTCTTTAAGCCAAAGATTTTTTAGAAGTGTGATAAGAGCTATTTATTCTAATTAATGGCCTTTGTGATTAAGGAGTCATTTTTAAAGAATTGGAACAAAATTCGAACTGTAGCGTAAATAGCGAGGTATTGCCTAGGGGGCGAACCCCCCAATATACGTATTAAAAATATATGAATATAGAAGTTCCTTACGTAAGTTAATTCGTAAGTTACGTATGTTTATTACTAATAAAAACGTTCATAAATAAAATTAAACAACTTTCGAGAAAGCCATTTAACCAAATAAAAGTAAAATTAATATTCAAATTTTGTTTTAATTGTTTATGTACGGTGAGCCAAAATAAAAACCTGCATTAATTCAAAAACGTTCAAAAATTAAATAAAAAAACAAGTTTTTTTAACTGAAAGTAAGGAGCGACATTAAAACTTAAAATGAACAGAAATTATTCTGTATATAAAAGGAGCTGTCCCCTCCTCAACGCCTCGCTCTCTATGCTAAAGTTAGAGTCTTTCTCACAACTCTATTTTTAAAACAATAAAAAACTTTAGCGTAAAGAGCGAGGCGTTTGAGGAGGGGACAGCCCTTTTCATATACGGAATAATTTCTGTTCGTTTTAAGTTTTAATGTCGCTTCATACTTTCAGTTAAAAAAAAAACTTTTTTTTTATTTAATCATAGGCAGTCACGCTGCCTAAGTAAAGAACGATGTTGGCACAATACTACTACTATTACTACCAACAACTCACCGCAGCACCAAGCCGCCTGAGGCCAACACAGCTACGTGCGCTCCTCCTCCACCCCAATCTATTCAAAGCCTCCCTTTTTACATCCGCCCACGAAGTTCCCATTTCCTTTAAAACTTTCTTTATGACGTCCTCCACGACCTGCTTTCCGTTTAGCCCTAGACGGTTGGTCGAAAAGAACAACCTTCGGCAATCTGTCATCCTTCGTCCACGCAACGGGCCCTAGCCACCTCAACCTTTCTTTCATTATAGCCCTAGAGAGCGGTATTGAACCACATTTTTCGTATAGCCTATTGTTTGAAATACGGTCAGTCAGCCGGGTACCCAGCAATCCTCAAGCAATTTCGCTGGAAAACATCTAGCAAATCTTCATCCGCTTTTCGGAGTGTCCATGCTTAAGAGCCATATTTGACCACTGCCATCACTGTAGCTTCTAATATTCTTCTCTTCTCCTTCTTCTTCTTCAGTTATAGGCTTCGGATAAATCCATTTAACCTTTTTTGTATTGTCTGATTATGTCAGGGGCATCCTGGGAAATCAAATATAAAAATTAGACTATTATTATTTAATAATAGAATTTATACATCATTGATGAAACTACCTATATTTAGGCAGTTAAAGACAGCTTTGTTCAATTCGGCATCATCAATTGAAGAGTGTCTCCTTTGTGTTAGTTGATCACTATTAGGGGTTTGCTTAAGGCACTCAAATACAGCAGATAAAGTTAGCCATTCTTTTTTATGGTTGAGAGTGGCCACAGGGCAACCAAAAAGAACGTGGTTTATGGTCTCGGGTTTGGCGCAGGCGGCAAAGAGGGCTCGCTACTGTTGGAGTGGTTGTGTTTTGATAGTGATGAGTTTTGGAAGTTAAGGCCAGTAGCATTTGATCGTATTCTGTGGTACATCTTTGAGTCTTTCGGGGATGTAAATGGAGAGAGGTTTGGTGGGCATTGGTTTGCTAGATAAATTTTTAGGCCTTCCAGATATTATTTCAAACTGAAGGGCAGATTTAGCTATTTCATCTGCCTTGTGGTTTTCTTTAATACCCATATGACTTGGGATGTATTGGAATTTTGTGGATATACCTTGTTTAAGTAGTTGGTTCAATAGTACAAGAGTGGTGGAGGTATCATTGTCTGGGTAGTCTGAATACTCTGGTGATATTGAGGCAAAGGCTGATTTTGAGTCTGAATAAATTATAAGAGGGGTGTTTCTTGGAGGGTTTGGCATCTTTATAATGGTTTCCAATGCAATGTTGATGGTAGCTATTTCAGCTGTCATGATACTCACATCATTTTGGAGCCTTTTTGCAGCTGCTATACCTAAAGATGGAAGTGGACTCCACAAGCAGTCCTGGATTCCGTTTTTGAGCCATCTACAAAAATTGGGAGGTGGTGGTTATGTCTCTGAGACTCAAATTCGTGGAAAAATGATTTTACATAGGCAAGGGAAAGATCTGCCTTAATAGCTGGCGCAAACAAAAGGTTCATTTCTGGGTAGTGGTTAGCCCAGGATGGTATCCGGGGATATATTTGAAATAAAGAAGATGAAGGTATGGGGAAGGTCATTTGGGTAGTTGCAAATTCCCGTGCAAGGCCCCTAAAAGCACCAGGGTTACTTAGCCAATCATGTAATCTATGGGAACTGTTACCTTCAATTTGTGTGAAGTAGCGGGCAAGTAGGTTTTCTCTGTGCGTGGCAATAGAGGTGAGACCACTTTCGCGGAGGAGGAAGTTGGTTTTGGTGTGATTCCTGAGGCCAAGTATTGCACGGATCCTAGTATTCTGGACAATATCCAGACTGAATAATAGGGTTTTTGAGCATGAGCCATAGATAATTAGTCCATAATCAATCTGAGATCTGATATAAGTCTTATTGAAATTTATTAGAGTTTTTTCATGGCAACCCCAAGGCGTATTGAGTAGCCTTTGTAAGATGCGCATTTTTCTGAGGCATTTTATTCTCACATTTTCAATGTGGAGCCTGAAAGTTAGTTTTTGGTCTAGAGTGAGGCCTAGATATTTGATGTGTTGTTGCTCTTGGATGACAACACCATTTAGGGTTGGTAGGGCAGATTGGGGGTTTTTCTTATTATGAAACTGTACTATAGCTGATTTTGATGGGGCGGTGGGTAGGCATGAATTGTTGGAAAAACATTCAAAGGCATAAAGCGACTTTTGTAGCTTGGATTGGGCCAGTTCAAAATTATTTGAGGTAGACGATAGGACTATGTCATCTGCAAACTGAATATTTGTTTGGGGTAGGTTCAGATCCCATAACTTTAGCGAAAACAGGAGACAGCTGAGGACAGCACCTTGGGGAAGGCCTTTGGAGACAGACTTTTTAGAAGAGATGTAGGAATTTACTTGGAGAACAAAAGAGCGTTTGGATAGGTAACTTTTAAAGAAATTCACTACAGGTAGTGGATAACCCATTTTTGATAATTTTTTGCAGTAGGAGTAAATGTTGGATATTATCATATGCATTTTGGAAGTCCAAGAAGGCTGCAACTAGGATTTGGTTATCTTTCAGACACTCAGGTATGGCATTGGTTAAGCAAACAAATGCGCCAATGGCAAACAATTCTAATCTCGGTTTCCAGACTTATCTTCTTATTCTTCCAAACTGTTTTTAACTGTGAAAAAAACACCCTGACCCTTGGCTATTCTACTTTTAACATCTTCATTGCTCCCACCATCGTTACTAATATACTACCAAGGTAAGTGATGCCCACACAGTCAATCTTTTCATTACCCAACGTCACCTTTTCATCTTCACTTATTCCTAGCCTTAGCGACTTATTCTTCTTAACATTGATTTTCGAACCAATTCTAGCATCCTGAACTATCAAAACCTCTAAAACATCATTCATTTTGCTCACACTTTCATCTAGGATGCTTAAATCATCAGCATAATCTAAGTCCAGGGGACTTTTTCCTCCCCATTTCATTCTGTGGTCTCCAATTGCCTTTCCTGTGCGCCTTAAAACAAAGTCCATCAAAATAATCCATATAAAGGGGGATAGAACACAACCCTGCTTAACTCCTGATTTAATACAAAACCAGCTGCTAACCTCATTTCCTACCTTAACCGCAGCAGTGTTATTCTCGTACATAGCACTAATCCCTTTAATGTACTTGTCTGGTATACCATACAAGGCTAAAACCTTTACTAAAGCTCTTCTATCAATTAAATAAAAAAAAACAAGTTTTTTAAACTGAAAGTAAGGAGCGACAATAAAACTTAAAACGAACAGAAATTATTCCGTATATGAAAGGGGCTGTCCCCTCCTCAACGCCTCGCTCTTTACGCTAAAGTTTTTTATTGTTTTAAAAAATAAAGTTGTGAGACAGAGTCAAACTTTAGCGTAAAGAGCGAGGCGTTGAGGAGGGGACAGCCCCTTTCATATACGGAATAATTTCTGTTCGTTTTAAGTTTTATTGTCGCTCCTTACTTTCAGTTTAAAAAACTTGTTTTTTTTTATTTAATTTTTGAACGTTTTTGAATAAATGCAGGTTTTGATCTTGGCTCACCGTACATGAATAATTAAAACAAAATTTTCATATTAATTTACTTTTATTTAGTTAAATGGCTTTCTCGAAACTTGTTTAATTATATTTACGAACGTTTTTATTAGTAATAAATATACGTAACTTACGAATTAACTTACGTAACGAACTTCTATATTCATATATTTTTAATTTGTTTATTAGGGGGTTCGCCCCCTAGTCAATACCTTGCTCTTTAAGCGAAAGTTCGAATTTTGTTCCAATTCTTTAAAATGACCGCTTAATCACAAAGGCCGTTAATTAGAATAAATAGCTCTTATGAAAGTACTAAAAAATCTTTGGCTTAAAGAGCGAGGTATTGACTACGGGGTGAACCCAATCATATATATAATATTTTCTGTTCGTTTGAAGTTTCGATGTTGCTGCTATTGCAGTTGAAATAGTTGTTTTTTTATATTAAATTTCTGATCTTTTTTTAAATAATGCTGGGAAGTCCGGCGTCCCCTTCATAGCAATGTCCCTTCCCCCATGAAAACTTCCTTCATGGAAAGATCCTCCCACATAACCCCAACCCACCACCCACCCACCCCCCCCCCCAAACTACCAGGAAAAATCTCCCCTGAAAACGTCTGTATACTTCCAAATAACCAATACTATATGTTAACATTGGGTAAAGTTCATAACCTTCAGCCCTCCCCCCGGGAACTTCGGGGGATTAAGTCATCCTAAAAGACATACTTATTATATTTTCGAACATTCTGAACAAAATGGCTATCTCAAAATTTTGATCAGGTGACTTTGGGAAAAAAATGAGCGTGGGCGGGGGCCTAGTTGCCCTCCATTTTTTTTGGTCACTTAAAAAGGGCACTAGAACTTTTAATTTCCATTCCAATGAGCCCTCCCATGATATTCTAGGACAACTGGGTCGATACGATCACCCCTGGGGAAAAAAAAAAAAAACAAATAAACACGCACCCGTGATCTTTCTTCTGGCAAAAAATGCAAAATTCCACATTTTTGTAGATAGGAGCTTGAAACCTCTACAGTAGGGTTCTCTGATACGCTGAATATGATGGTGTGATTTTCATTAAGGTTCTATAACTTTTAGGGGGTCTTTCCTCCTTTTTTCAAAAATCAGCCAAATTTTCTCAGGCGCCTAACTTTTGATGGGTACAATTAAACTTAATGAAACTTATATATTTGAAATCAGCATTAAAATCTGATTCTTTTGATGTATCTATTTGTATCAAAATACCGTTTTCTAGAGTTTCGGTTACCATTGAGCCGGGTCGCTCCTTACGTACAGTTCGTTACCACGAACTGTTTGACAGAATCAAACGCTTGCTCATAATCTATAAAACTGAGGACCAAAGGTGTTTGAAAACTCAGGCCCTTCTCAATTATTCACCTAAGAGTGAAAATTTGGCCGACACATCCTCTACCTTTTCTAAGAACCGTACTGTTTTTCTCTTAAAACTTTGTCTACGGCAACTCTGTATTGGCACAATGTATTATTTATTTTTTTTTTTCTTTAGACCACGGCACATCGTTTCGAAGTAGTTGTCGTAGAAACTTCGAAAAGGGCTCATTCGATTGGAAATTGGAGTGGCTTGTACCCTTTTTAATAGTCAAAATTGATGTGATTGGAAGGCAACTAACACTCCTTTCACGCCCGCCATTTCCCCAAACACGTCCAATTAAAATTTTGAGATAGCCATATTGTTTAACGTAATTGATTTCCAGGTAGAACTTATGTTTTTGACGAGGACACTCCCCCAAAGCCCTCAGGGCAAGGGTTATAAGCTACACCCTGGGGACATATAAGGTTTATATAGATAGCGTTGTCGTACAAACTTTAAAAAAGGCTCATTCTATTGGAAATTCAAAGGGCTAGTGCCATTTTTAATAGTCGAAAGTGATTGGAGGGAACTAACCCCCCTCTCACGCCCGCCTTTTCCCCAAGCACATCCAATCAAAATTTTGAGATAGCCATTTTGTTCAACGTAGTTGAAAGTTCTGGAAATTAGGTCTTTGAGGATGACACCCCCCCCCCACAGCCCTAAGGGCAAGGGTTGTAAGTAATATCCTGGGGGAATTTAAGGGTTTTATAGAAAGCGTTGTCACAGAAACTTCAAAAAGGGCTAATTTGATTGGAAATTGAAATGGCTAGTGCCCTTTTTAATAGTCGAAAGTGATTGGAAGGCAACTAACACCCCTTACCAAGCCCACCATTTATCCAAACACATCCAATTAAAATTTGAAGACAGCTATTTTGTTCAATGTAGTTGAAAGGTCCGGAAATTATATCTTCGAAGGTGACACTCCCCCGCAGCCCTCAGGGTAAGGATTGTAAGTCATACCCTGGGGGCATATAAGGTTTTTATTGAAAGTTTTGTCATTGAAACTTGAAAAAGGGCTCATTCGATTG
>CM051264.1:24205455-24685455 GCA_027921565.1 Artemia sinica | reverse complement strand
TGAACTTCGTGCCATGGGTTTGAACTTCGCTTTGAACTTCGTGCCTCAGGCCATGGAGGGCGAGGGGTAAGCTCTCATAAGTTTTGGATTAAAATATATTCAATTAGTTGTTGTTTTTGGGGGAGGGAGGTCGGGCCATGAAGGGCCAGCTCCCCTAAGCTTTGGAATAAAATATCACATTTTCCAAGTTGGACTTGAAAAATTTTAATGATCAAAAAATTGTTCCTTGATTTTGTCCTTGGAAAATCCATCATCGCAAGTTTTCATATCTAACAAACTGTGTAGTTTATCAAAATAACCAATATTTTGCATGGCTTAGAAACATGTAAATGTCTCAATGGTTACAAGAAGTATCGAGCCGGATATTTTGACAATCATGGGGAAAATGTAAACCCAAATGTGCTGCGAGAAAAAATTGTAAAGAGTATCTTCGATTTTAAGCCTTCTTCACTTTTTTTCTCAACTCAATCAAAAGAAGAAATTAATTTAATCAATAATTAAAAAAATAGAAAAGCAAAATCGAACAGTTAGGGGTAACGAACTACAAGTAAGGAGAGACTCGGGCTAGTAGTAGATGAAACTCTAAAAATGAGAATCTTTATTACAAACAATATCTCAAAATAATGAGTTTCTTATGCTTATTTAAAGCTGACCTCTGGTACTCCATGAACCGATCCTCCTCTCCCCCCCCCCAAAAAAAAACACTTATTAAGGATATTTTGTTCCAAAACTTAAAGGAGCTGGCCCTTCATGGCCTGACCCCTCCTCCCATTGATTTTGGAATAAATTATCGTTAATAAGTTTTATAGGGGGGTCAGGCCATGGAGGATCAGGGGCCAGTTCCCTTAAATTTTGGAATGAAATATTATTAACAATTTCTTTTGTTGAAGAGGGAGATGATGGAGGGCCAGGAGGGCCAGGGATCTGCTCCCATAAGTTTTGGAATAGACATCGGTAGTGAGTTAGATTGTTTTTTAGGAGGGGTGTCGATCTATGAAAAGCCAGGGATCCCATGTTTTTTAATAATATATCGTTAATAATTTTTTGAAGGTGAGGGGGCCGGGACAGGAAGGGAGGGCCGGGGGTCAAGTCCCTTAGGTTTTGGAATAAAATATCATCAATATCTTTTGTTTTTGAGGGGGGCGGGTGGGGCTTATCTGAAAATCGAACTGTTTTAAAAATCCTTCCAATAGAAACCTTATATGCCCACGGGGCATAACTTAAAACACCTGGCCTAGGATTCTGGGGGGTTGTGTGCTAACCCGGAGTTTAGTTTTAGTTATTTGATTTTTGAGCAATTTAAAAAAAAATGTTTATCTTAAAATTTTTTCTTAAGCAATTGAGGAAAAAGTGAGGAACTAGTTACCCTCCTTTCACTTTTGACTCTTAAAAAGGACGCTAGAACTGATGAATTTTTGTACTTTAAATAAGCAAAGGAACTAATTATTTTTGGACATTATTTGTAATAATAATTCTCATTTTTCAGAGTTTCGACTACTACTAGTCCGAGTCTCTCCTTACTTGTAGTTCGTTACCCCTTAACTTTTCGATTGTGTTTTTTCCTTTTTAAATTATTGATTAACTTAATTTCTTCTTTTAGTTGAGTCGGAAAAAAAGTTTACGATTTCTTCTCGCAGTATATCTGGACTTACATCTTCCCCATGGTTGTCCAAAATACCCTGCTTGACACTTGTAATAGTCATTGAGACATTTACATGTTTTTGAGCCATGCAAAATATTGGTTATTTTGATAAACTACACAGTTTCTTAAATATGAAAACTTGCGGTGACAGATTTTCCAAAGGCAAAATTAAGGAACAATTTTTTGATCATTAAAATTTTTCAGGTCCAACTTTAAAATGTGTCTAATATGTAGGTTTTGGCTAAATGGAAGCCGTGTCGGAAAATTTGTGTGAAATACCAAGAATTTGTTTAAAATCTAGAAATAATTAATTATGATAGGGAAAATATTCTAGATTAGAGATTTTAATACTAAATATATGTCTTCTACATCTGTGGTCTTTTAAGGTGTGTTTTAATGTTTTCAAATCCTTTTTTTTAGTAAAAATACCTTAAGACTGTATGTCCAAATAAAAATTGAATTACGGAGAATGAGCTAGAATTCGTTTTGTTTTGCCATCTCGCAGAATTTGATAAATAAAAGTTTATAAATAAAAATCATTGTTTTTTCGTAGAGTTAAAAAACATCCAAAACAACAATAATCCCATGCTCTATGTAAGCTTGACGTAAATATGATCTCACACTACATTGGTAAACCCTTTTAAACTTTTAAGAAGTTTTGGGAAATTAGAATGCTTTAAAATTTTGATCACATTGCATTCATTAACAAGTATAATTTGTAACAAAATGCGCAATACTATTTTCACTAAATTCACCTTGTGATTAGTAGTTTTGTCAAAAGATTCTCCGTCTAGAAAACTGATAACTGCACGAAAATTCTGTATCTCTTGCTTGTTCACTTTAGCTTTATCAACTAATATCAATTGGTATTGCCGCAAGTAGGCTTATTCCTCAAAACCTTCTTTGTAAAAATCTTGCACGTATTAAGAATCAAATACCATCTCGACAAACTCTTCTGCTTTAAACAAATATTCAAGTATTTTGTTTGATTCAATTCTACAAGTAAAATCTTGAATAAAAATCATTCAATAAAAATGCTTCAACTATGTCTCAAAAACATATCTCAGTTATTTATAGTTTTCCTATTTACAGGGATCCCAAATACTTATCGATGCTACATTTATGTATGTAGGTCCTAAAATTTTAGTAAACAAAAGCTAACAAAGTTTTTGGGAAAAAAAAAAATATTCTCTTCGCGGTCAGCACTGTTTTAAAGTGAACATGTTTGTCCATATAAAATGATAATGATCAAACAGCAGAAATGTTCAGGATTTAAGACCGCGAAGGGTTATGATAGATCAAATTTAACCCTAGAAAAATACAATTTATATTATTATTTGAATTTCTTAATATGGCCTTAATCCCCAATAATTTTCTTCAATAACTATAGTTCACTTCACGCATGTAGTTGATAAAATATGATACCATGAAAAACTTTAATGGGACATTTGTGACCACCCTGATTATGTTCCAATGAGAATTGCTGGAGAATATATAGTAAAAAGGTTAAGTTTGTTTGGATATATAGCTTTTACCACTCAAAGTCTTTTATTATGCAGATACCCAAAAATTTTTCTGGGAACTTATAAAAGTTAGAGTAATAAACCCCAACACCACGCTGGTTTTTTTTGGTGACGAATACCTGTGGCTAAGGGCAAAATGGCCGCGCACTTCAACAGGTGGACACAAAAATTTGGTATGCCACCGGTTGATGCCAAGTTTTTTTTATAAGGCAGGAGTTTTAAACCTTTTCTAATCACCCCAAGTGACACATAATTCAAATCCGAAGAAACTGACAAGCCCAATAATACTTTAAGAACTCAGAAAGCAGGTACTATATAATGACACACTGATATTTGTAAAAAGTGTGACATAGGCTACAACAATCGACAATCTGTAGGACCAAGAGTTTTTATTTCCTTGCTTTTCAATAAACGGTAGCGTTTACTTCCCTCCTTATCCGTCTTTTCATGATATTTTTCTTTATACTGAATGGAACCCATTATTAGTAACCCATGTTTGACTTGCACTGGATCTTATTCTTCTTTTTTTGGAATAGACTTTTGACGGGGGAACTTAATAGTTTTAAACGTTTCTGAAAATGGAAAAGTAAAAGCTTCACTATATACGAAATTATTATCTTCAGTATGTCTGCTTGAACTTTCGTTAAATTCTGTAAAATCTTTTAAACTGGATGATACGTATTGTTTTCTGACAATATTGAAAATTTACAGCAAAAGTAAAGAAGAATGCTGCATATTGTTGCACTTCCTAATGGGTCCCAGTCCTAAACACTGATTCTCCTGTTGACCCGTGTCAAAACGAAGCAGAAAACGGGGATGAAAATGTGCTTGAATGGAATATAAACATGGCGCCTGACCGGTGTACTGCCCAATTTTATGTTTTTTTTTATTGAAATCAAGGCCATACTAAAGGAGGGGGGGGGGGGTTAGAGGGGTTTGAACCCCCCCCCCTCCACTCCATCCCCGAAATGTTTGTTTGACTCGTAAAAACATAACAAAAATGGATATAAGCAAACTTTTTGTGCGTTTTTTGAGACTAAAAAGCTTCTGCAGCAACTTCCAGTTGTCATGGACGCAATGTAGCTAGTTGATTCTCAATGCACCAGTATAGGATCTTTTAGTACTGAAAACAAGAGCCATCGTTGAGAATTGACGCTCGGCAGTTGCGCTCATAGCTGGAATCCAAAGAAACCATTCGTGTAAAGGTTGTCACCACTGGGATTCACTCTCTTTCATCCTTGCAGAAAGCAATGTACTGGTTCTCATTTGGGGACAGTTTTGACCTGTAAGCTTTTGATACTTCATTCGCTAAATTTATTTACTAAACTGCAATTCCTTTCTTTTGTTGCATTTTAAACCTTCAAAGCTCGAGTTCTTTTTCATTCGAAGTTGTTTGTTTATGTCCTGACTTCTTCTTCTTCTTCTTCTTCTTCTATTTAACAGCAGCCCTTTCCTTTTGCTTCCTTCTGTGGGCTACAGAGCTACTGGCTTGATTGCCTCATGATTATTAGATATTTTCAGATATCTTTCAGTAGATCTTTCGACTCTAGGAGTTCAATGATAAGTTGATAGATGTCGATTTCTATGCTCTGTGTGCAGGTATAGTTGGCTAGGCTCTTGGCTGATAGTGAGATTTTGTGGTGTTTGAAGAATTTTAACAGTTTGCAAAGCAAGGTATGTTCTGCAGACGTCAGCATATTACATTCAAATAGGCAATGGTCAATTGTTTCATTATTCATATTACAATGCCTGCAAAGAGAGGACAGGGGAATTGAACCACTTGAACTAGAAAACTTATACGAGAATGCAAGATAATTTAGTCCATTTGTTCCAGAACGAATTCTATGATAAATTTTAGAAAGATACTTATTGGGAAAGGGGGAAAAGATAGGATTAATCTTATTAAAATTAATATCTGATAGCCTCCATCGGTAAATATCTCTAATCGGGATGGGTCTCCCACTTGGCTGGTCAATATTTATAGCATTTGTTGCTATTTCATCAACCTGATGATTACCACTTATGCCAGAGTGGCCAGGAATATACTGAAAATAAGTTCTTATGCCACTTGAAGCAAGATTATCTATAATACTGAGACAATGATAAGTGTCTATGTCCAGCTTATACTGAGGAGCTGAGGCCAGCAACTCAAGGCTGGATAAAGAGTAGGAATATACAATAATATTATTTGAATTTGCAATCAAAGGTTGGTTTTCCTTAAGGTGTTCTAATGCCATGATTATTGCATTTAACTCAGCAGACATTATAGATAAATTATTATATAATATCTCGCCCATTGCAATTTTCAGGTGAGGAAGGAAAGCACAACTTGCTACCTTCTCATTCATTTTTGACCCATCAACAAATATTTGGAAGTGATTTTTATAGGTAATTGTATTAAGTTCAGCAAATTTTTTCTGGACAAAAGCGATGGGGGTTAAATCTTTAGTCCACTTTGAGAAATCAGTATTTATTATGGGACTTTACCAATTCCATGGAGGGGATTGGGGAAAGTGGGTGCAATAGACTTCGCTGGTACGGGGAACTTCTTCTGAATGTTGGCATACTCATCTGCAATGCCTCTATACATGGCTGGATTTCTTAACCAATTATGTAGGGTTTGTGAGCCATTTGATTCAATTTTTGTAAGATGTTTTGTCAAGAGAAAGCTACGTCTCTCCCTTATTGTTGTTAATCCACTCTCCATAAGCAGAAACTTGGTGCTTGTGGGTTTCCTAAGACCAAATATGAGGCGTATTATATCATATTGTGTTGTTTCAATTTTTTGCATCTGGGTCTTTGCACATGCACCATATACGATGAGCCCATAGTCAATATGGGGTCTTATATGTGATTTATAAAACTGGAGTAAGGTTTTTTCCTTACAGCCCCAGGGTGTGGAAAGAAGTCTTTTTAGTATATTTGTTTTTCTATAACATTTTTTTATTGTGTTTGAAATGTGGAGGTGGAAATTAAGTTTTTGGTCAAGCATCAGACCTAGGTAATTAATATGATTATCTTCTGGAATAGTTGTTTTATTTAGAGTTAGTTCTGCATTAACATGGTTTCGCTTCCGGTGAAATTGGATTATTTTTGACTTGGTAGGTGCAATGGGTAAATCTGAATGTTGAGAGAATTTTTCAAATTGGAAAAGTGGCTTTTGCAGATTTGACTGTGCTATCTCAAAGGTGTTGCCAGATGACCATAGCACCAGATCGTCAGCATATTGTAGATTCGTGTGGGGTAGGTTCATGTCCCAGAGATATACGGCAAACAGGAGGCAACTGAGGACTGCTCCCTGAGGTAGGCCTTTGGTTGTTGTCTTTTGGGGTGAAGAGGCTGAACCAACACAAACAATGAAACTTCGCACTTCTATGAAGGATTTTATAAAGGATACTAGCTTGGGGGGTAGTCCAAGGTTTGCAAGTTTGTTTAAAAGGATTTGGTGGTTCACATTGTCATATGCCCCTTCAAAATCTAGGAAAGCTGCAACTAGGACATTATTTTTTGAGAATGATTCATTTATTGCATTTGTTAGCAAAATGAAAGCATCTGTTGAGGAGTGGTGTTTCCTGAATCCAGTTTGAGTGTGATGGATCATATTGTTTTTTTCAACAAACCAGAGGAGTCTGTGATAGATCATTTTCTCCATTATTTCCCCATCACAGGAGTAATCATTATGGGCCTATAGGACTCAGGGTTCTCTTTGGGTTTATTTTTTTTTAGGATTGGTAGGAGGGACGAACATTTCCATATATTGGGGAACTTAGAAGATGCCCAAGCGTGATTATAACAATTTAGCAGTTCTTGTTTGTATGAAGGGGTGAGATTCTTTATCCATGTAGGGTGTATATTGTCATATCTGCCGCTAGTTTTGGTCCTAATATGATGTATTGCATTATTCATTTCCTGGATTGAAAATGGACTACTTATATACTCGGATCCTGGGCGTGGTTGGTAACTTGGGTTCATAGGAATTGGGGACATTTTGCTTCGATTATTTGATGTTAGCTTATTAACAAAAAGAGTTGCAAATAGCTTAGCTTTTTCATTATAATTGTCATAATAGGTATTATTATGTATAAGCTCATACTGGAGTGGGTTGGGGGAAATCTTTTTCCCACAGATGTGGCTTATGACTTTATGTATGATTGGCTCATGTGTTTCTCTTGAGAGATAATTTGCAAAATTATTCCAGTAATTATATTTAGCATCTATTATAGTCCTTTTTAGATTAGATTCTGCTTGTAATTTTTTTAAATATGTAGTAGGTGATGTTTTTTTTTATTAGTTCTGTCCTAGCTGCCTTTTTTATTCTCCATTTATTTTGTCCACCAGGCTTTAAGAATGTGTTTAGGGCAGGTTTTCTTAGGTGTTGTCCAGGGGATAGCATGATTAGCTGTATTTATTAGTAAAGATGTCAACACTTCAGCATGTGTGTCAACTGTTGTGTTTGAAATGTATGAATTTTGGGTGAAACTTGTGATTTCATCATTTAGCTTATTTTGGAACATAGACCAATTTGCTTTAGTGTTGATATATTTGGAGGTATGTGGTAGACTTTCAGCAGGTTCATTTAGGGAGCACACTATAGCAAAGTGGTCAGTACATAGACAATCAATTTTATTTATATAAATTTTATTCAAAATATTTAATGACACAATTTGTAGGTCAATTGTGGAGAATCTGCCACTTTTGGGGTTGAAATAAGTATTCAGGTTTGGAGGGCTAACAACAGCTAATTCATTATTATTTGAAGTCATAAACTCAATCAATTTACCAGCTTTATTTGCTGGTTTATTCCCCCACAAAAGGCTGTGGGCATTGAAATCTCCACAAATAATGATATTTTTTAACATATTAGAATTATTTATATAATTAAAGAAATCCATGGCATCTGTAGTTTGGCCATTAGGGTTATAAAAGCTTATTATGTAGGTTTTTATATTATTCAGCCAAACACTGATACCAATTGTATCAACATCATTAGCAAAATCTGGAAAATTGATGTCACAGAATTTTATATTATTTTTAACTAATAGAGCTACACCACCTCCTTTTCTCCCTGATGATCTATCCTTTCTCAGGATAGTATATCCCAGAGACTTAATTTGTTGATTTTGGGTTAAATGAGTTTCCTGGAGGCAAGCAATATTAATGGAATTATTATTCATAAAAGATATTAGTTCATTTAGCTTATTTTCTGTGAGTGATCTTATGCTCCACTGGAGTATTGATATGTGTTGTGTTGTTGATTTATTTTTCATATGACTGTGTATCAATGTTCAGCTTTGTTAAAAGTAAAGCAAGATCTTTTTTTGCTTGAATGAGCATATCATCGGGGATGTAGATTTATGCCAATTCTGCAATGATTTTTGTTTTCTGTAGTTGATGTATCTCATGGCCTGAACTGCATTACTATTTAGAATGAATGAGCATATATTTGGGGATTGCATGTTTGGTTGTGCTTCCTGTTTGTCAGTTAAGGAAATAATTCCTGGTAGTGTTTCTGGTTTGTTTCTTCTTCGGAGGGGGGGCCAGGCTGACCT
This sequence comes from Artemia sinica, assembly GCA_027921565.1. Classification (NCBI taxonomy): domain Eukaryota; kingdom Metazoa; phylum Arthropoda; class Branchiopoda; order Anostraca; family Artemiidae; genus Artemia; species Artemia sinica. Next base: position 24,676,741 of record CM051264.1, on the reverse strand, counting down.
CATGTCACCGGACAAGGAGGCTTGTTGACTTGGTGATTCCTTCTGATAGGGATGTGAGCTAGGAGGCTTAGAAGATGGTGTTTTATACGGGGTACTGGATGTATTGGGGGCGTTTGACTTGGGGGTTTTGCTTGGTTTCATTACGGGCTTTATTTGATACTGTTGGGCAGCATTTGCTTCCATTGCTGCAAGGGGGTATGGGATGGCCTTCTCTGTTACTATTTGGAGTGTTAGAGCTCTTTTCTTACATGCAGGGCATAGTGATTTATTTGTAGATTCATGTGGGCCTTTACAATTGATACATGTAGGCTGAGTGTTGTTGCAAGTTGTCAACTCTTTAGGATGGTATGCTTTACAATTACTACACTCTAGGAGAATTTCATTGCATTTGTTTGTTGTGTGTCCCAGTTTGAGACACTTCTGACACTGAATAGGCTTAGGTTTGTATTCCTTGTGTGGTTTAATTTGCCCAAATACGGAATAACTTTTCTGGGATACTAATTTTTTCCTGCAGTGTGAATAAGAAAGATCTACTAGTTTTTAGGCCATTAGAGTTAGGTTTGCCAAGTTGGGTAACATCTTCAACTGGGATTGAGTTGCCAGCCCTATCTGAGAGCCCTTCTTTTAACTCCTGAATGGATATCTTTGGGGGAATATTATAAACTATTATTTTTGTTGGTGATTGTTTTGGGTTCCATTTAGATGCATTAATCGGGGTATTCAGAAGGGATTATAGATTAATTATTGTGTCTGCTGATTTCTGATCTTGGACAGCTATTAGCAGAGATCCATCACGGTTAATATTAAGAGAGAACATTGATTTTATCAATTTGAAAATTGCAACTCTTATTGCAGTAATCTTTTTTATTTCAAACGGGGTAGTAGGAGTAATTTTAAGGTAAATTCCTAAGTTTTTGGAGGGAGGATCTTGGGCAGGGAGAGGGGAAATGCTCTTGATTGGGGAGATTTTTTTCCTTTTTTTAGAGCTTCTAGAAAGGACCTCTTGAAACCCATTATCATCATTTATGGTGACATTGGCCCCTACACTTATCATTGTCCTATTCTCAGAATTGAAGCTATCATTTGAACTTTGAGATAGTGTGCTTGACCAGCCAAGATGGGTATCACTTTCACTGGCATTTGAGGTGAGATCTGGGGGGACTTTTTTTTTAGAGGACTTCTAAACATTGCCTATTGGAAAAAGCTTTAAACAAAAACAAAACTAAAACAAGAAGGGATATAGAATGATATCAAACCGTCTGCACTACACTATTGGGAGGAGAAACACCACAGTATAGCCCTGAGGATGAATTGAGCAGGATTGGTTAGGTACAACTGCTGATTAAATGCGATAATATTTCACAAGAAAATTTATTTTAAATTTCTTATAAAGTTGCTGCTGTTTTCCAACTATTGAATTTTCCTGACTATTGAATCCTTGTTTTGTTCTGCTTTTTCTTCCTCAAACCTGAATGAGCTGAGCTGATGCCGTCATATTAAAACCAAAGAATTTGCCTTCCAACTCGAACAGCCAAACAAAGCTGAAATCTATAAATCACTGCAATAAAAAGACCAAAAAAACTGATCGGTGGCACGCTGCCAGACTGCTGATACCATTGTTGTGCCAGCGTACCGTCAAAATCTTCTCCTCGTTGGCGCGTCTTCCATCGGTGGTGTATTGCCGATAAACCGGCACTCCGTCACGGTCTATACAGAAAGTCAACCCAATGATTTCTAGAGTTCCAAAGTAATCGCTATGCTGCTCATGCTAGTTTAAAGTCATTGCTATGCTGTTTTATATTACAGATAAGAAACTTTAAAACACTTGGAGTTGGCGCTAGTATCAATAAATCTGCTCTCGTAATTTCAAACGGAATGAAATTAGTTGACAGGTTGGCAGGTTTGTTGTCCAAGGATATAAAAAAATAAAGATAAATTTAAAATTAAAACATGTGACATTTTAATCACTTGAAAGAAAATAAATCCTAGCATTGTTTTGTAATTTTCTTCTCCTGGGTTTATTCGGATAAGGATATAAATTAGGGAGGGGCTATTGAGAAGGAAACTTATTAAGAAAACAAATCTTGCTTCAGAATAGCCTAATTTTACTTTAACCCTTAGCCTACTACCATAATTAGGCTATGTAGCCCAAATTATATATTTCCCATATATTCCACCGCCCTCCACTCTTGTGTTTCAGTTTTCTTTTGTCACAGTTTATTCCATTTTCAGGTACACAGGTTGAAACAAAAGATAGGCTATGCTTTGGCAGAACACATGGGAAATATCTATTTTTGGCTAGGCCTATATATTTCTTTATTAGAGAGGGTTAAGGGTAAAGTATAGCAGAGGGTAAAGGTCTAAGGTCTACATTAGGGCTATTGAAAAGGAAATGTGTTAAGGAAATAATTCTTACTTCATTATAGCCTATGCATAATTTAGATCCTCCTAATCAGTTACCCAACAAAAGACAGTGAATTTTTTGTTGTCATATTCTTGACTTATGAATAAAGTAAACATACCACTCAATGCCTTTATTATGCTCTTTCCAAATATAATAATCATTTTTGTCAGAAATGAATTTTATCCCCCCAGCCCTATATATATCAATTCAGGGTATATATTTGCACATTAAGGGGGTGGAGGGAAATTTTAAACTTACCTCTCATTAACATCAGAAATAAAATTTACCCCCACCCCCTAATGAGCAAATATATACTCTGAATTGGTATATACAGAGGTAGGGGTAAAATTCATTTCCAATAACAATGATTATTATATTTGGAAAGGGCATAAAAAAAGGCATCAAGTGGTATGTTTACTTTATTTGTAAGTCAATAATATGAATAACAAAAAATTTACCCAAAAGACAAAGACAAGGTCATTCTAAGAAGCTTCATAAGCCCTGAGCTAAAAGTAGAATCAGACAACATTTCTTTAGCCAAAGGGCCATTAATAGGGCCATTTTTTTCACTCGCCAATGTGCTAAGATCTCATATCTTTTGTCAGAAAACACTTAAAAGTGAAATCTTTGAACAAAGATCTTACATCTTTGGTTGTTTTTGTGCAAACATCTTTTATCATTCTGCTCTGATCAGTAGTCTGAGAACAATGATGAGTAGATCATCAAAGTTCTCTTGTCATTATTCTATATGGCAGAACAGTGGCGGTCTTCACACTTTTTGCTAACATCAGTGAGCTGTAAGATCTTAGAACAAAGATGAGTTAAAAAATGATAATCTTTGCAGAAAGATGTAAGATCTTAGTGCTAAAAAATGGGCCTAATGATTAGAACTGTTTAAGCAAGGAGACAGTGTCTTCAATATCAGCTGAAGTTTTAAAAGGAGACTTGACAAAGAACAGGAAGCTGAACCATCAAGATACAACTAGAGCTGCCCATCATTGGTGTCTCAAAAATGGGGGGTTGATATACATGTACATAAAACAGAGTTTTGCTAGGATGCTGATGCCACTTGACATACCCAACCAACTTGCATAGGCTACTCTATCAGAAATTGACATTGTGCAGTGGTGTCTACTCTAAACTACAGAAGAATGGTTCCCTTGATCATACCTATCTGTGGTCACCATTACCAAGTGGGCTTAAATTACATCTATCCTAGCACACTCTTAGTTGGAAGGCATGTCACTAGGCTGTAAACACAGTCACAACCCTGTTCTTTTTGTATTTTGTGTAAATTGTTTTTTAACTGCCATCTCAACAATGGAGCCAAGCAAATCCAATATTGGACCTTATTTTGCTCTGAAGTGTATTTTACTCCCCTCCTCTAATATGCAAATAGGTAATTGTCTAGATAGCAACCTGGAGATAAGTAAACATGCTAAGAAAAATATCCTACTTCATAATAGGCAGAATAATCATAGTTAACACATTTTGAATGCAGCCCCCAGTCCCCCTAATGTAGAAATATATAGTCTATCCCAAATTATACATTTTTTAATGTATTATGCCACCTGTAACTTGTTTTCCATTTTTAGTTTTGTAACAGTTGATTAAATTTACAGGTAGGCCTACATTGGTTGAATCAAAACAATTGAGACACATTCTGAGAATTGGTAGGAAATATATAATTTGGGCTATGTATTTCTATATCAAGGGTGTGGGGGGTAAAATACAATGAGACTGCATGCAAAATGTGTTAATTATGCTTATTCTGCATATTATGAAGTAAGAATTGTTTTCTTAAGATAAGAAATCTAATAATTTGGGCTATATTTTAGGTTTTCCATATAACCCAGTTACTTGTAGCTCATCCACCAGCAGTCTCTATTGATTGTATTCATGATCTCTCTGCTTTCCAAGCAATCAACCAACCCACACATTTTTGCCCCCACCAGCACCCAGCATTACTTGACCTAGTTTTTGTTAACAATAGTGAACTTATCCAAAGGATAAATTAGTTCCTGCCCATTGGTAAAAGTGACCACCTCTCCATTGAATTAGTCACCCATAGACACAAAGCAAGAAATAGACATAAAAAAAATATTCACAGACTACAAGGCAAGTAGGGTCATATTGAGGCAAATCAACTGGGAGTTGACCCTCCAGGGTGGGATCAACAAGCAGTGGGAGAAATTCTGGCCTCCTCTCATGGAAACTTGGCAACAGAACACAATAGAAAGTTTTATCCCTATACTGAAGACCTTACCATACATGACAGCTGGCATGAGAAAACAAAGAAACTTAAGAAACACCATTGGAGAAAAAGGGATAAGCCAGGCTCGTATGAAAAATATGTCAAAGCCCAAAATAAATCAAGGAATCTCACCAAACAACTATACCATAATTTTGAGACAAGACTTGCCAAACCAAAGCAATTTGAACCCTAAGAAATTCTGGAATTATGTATCAAGCAGAGATCACAACCAGAGATCCATAAAACACTTAACAACAAGTGATGGAAACAAAGTCATTGGCACCCAAAATATAGCTGATTTTCTAAATGAGCAATTTGCATCAGTCTTCAAAAATGAACCTGATAATGTGCCTATTCCCAACTTAAAGTACAACATCCAGAAGCAAATGAGCCACATTACTGTAACGTATTCTATCTTTGGAGTCAATAGTTGAATTCTGACTTGGGCATTGTTGTGTACTACTTTCCACTTGAACTCCTTTGCTTTGGCCAGGTCCCTAAGTGGCTGGTTTAGGGTAGAGAGGCAGGGAATGTACCTTGACAAATAGTTGTACATCCCTAGAAGAGTCTGCAATTCATCTTTGTTCTTGGGGGCTGGCATTTCTTTCATTGCCCTAATTTTGTTAGGGTCTGGTTCCATACCTCCCTTTGTCAGTATATGTCCAAAGTAGGGAATGGCTATGGCATTGAAAAGGCATTTCTCTTTATTGAACTTGATGCCTTTTTCACAAGCCCTCTGCATAACTGTCCTTAGTTTCCTATCATGATCTGTTGTACTTTCAGCCATTCCAGCAACATCATCTACAATCAGACCAATGTCAATACCTTCGAACGCCTCTTCCATTCGTTTTTGGTACTCATCCTGGGCTGATATGAGCCCGAAAGGATATCTCTTGAAGCGGTATCTTCCGAATGTTGTGCTGAATGTAGTGAGGTCAGCAGATTCCTTGTCTAAAACCATTGACCAGTAACCATTTCTAGTGTCAGTTTTGAAAAATCTTTCTGCTCCAGCACATCTCACTGCTACATCATCAAAGCTAGGAATGGGGTGGTAAGGACGCTTGATACATTTGTTTAAGTCCACTGGATCTAGACAAATACGGATTTTTCCGTCTGGTTTCTTTACAAGGACAATCGAATTCACCCAGTCTGTTGGTTTTTGTACCTTCTCTATGATGCCAATATTTTCTAATCTGTCTAGTTCTTCTTTTAGCTTCAGTTGAAGGGCATATGGAACTCTTTTTGGTGGCTGGACTGTTGGAACAGATCCTTCCTTCAGGTAAATGTGACATTTTCCGGGCAATGTCCCAATACCTTGGAAGACATCATCATATTCCTCAAGGATCTGTCGTACTTCCGGTCTGGTTGAAACCGTGGCTGGGTCTTCAGTCATGCTACATGACATGCTAAGCACAAACTTGATCAAGTTCATCTGTTCGCTCGTTTGTCTACTAAGGATTGGTCCTTTGTGGGTTTCAACAACATGAAACATATGAACCTGCGGTTCTTGGTCCTTATACTGAATCACAATCTGTGCAATTCCATGTACTTCAAGGCTGCATCCACTGTAGCTTGTCAGGATATCTTTGTTGGGAAGCAAGGTAGGTCTTGGTTTTAGGGATCTAAATTCACTTGCTGGGAACGTTTGCATCAGCCCCTGTATCATTTTTGAAGGTTATTTCTTGTCGGTATTCAGGTAGGTTAACTTTAATCATTGGCTTTTGGGTTGAATCCGTTCTGCTGTCAACAGACTCGATGAAGTATTCATTGTTTCCTTTGTTCTCAGCTGGCAGGGCTTCAATTTTGTTGACAGACCTGCTTTTGCAAACCTTTGCAAAATGATTTGGCTTCCGACACTTGGAACAGATCTTCCCTTTTGCGGGGCATTTGTGTTGCGCGGGAGTACTGGTTCCCACAGAAGTAACAGTTTGGCGTCATTGTCTTTGGCAACATTTTTTGTTTGCGTATGGCTTCCACTTCTTGCTTTACAGCACTAGTACTTTGTTCATTTCTCATCTGTGCATGGGTCTCCACAACTGTTTCAATTGCACGGCTAATATCAATAGCTTTTGCTAGTGTAAGCATTCCACCTTCACTCAATAGTCTTTCTCTTATCCGGTCACTCTGTACTCCAAACACCAGTCTGTCTCTCACCATTTCATCTGAACTATCTCCGAAACTACAATCAAGGGCCATTAACTTCAGAGATGTCACATATGATTCAATTGTCTCTCCTTCTTTCTGATTTCGTTTGTGAAAAACGAATCAGGAAAATATGGGATTGGAACTGGGTTCAACATGCTCACTGAATTTTCTCAGATATACATCCACTTTATTTTTGTCTACTTCTGGAATCTGGAATGTGTTGTATATATCTCGTCCTTTTTCTCCAACCCATATCAGCAAGTAGGAGCACTTCACAGCGTCAGCTTTTCCGGACAAGGGTCCTGTGAACATCAGTTCAGCATGCTGGCGAAATCGCTTCCACAAGGCTTTGAGATTGGCTGATGACCAATCAATTGTTGGATAGGGTGTGCTGTCCATTCTGACACCATGTAACGTATTCTGTCTTCAGAGTCAATAGTTGAATTCAATTATTTAATGGAGACCCAACACCTATAAATAAAGTGCATAAGCATAAGCAAACAACACAAAAGCAAAGCAATCAAATCAATATGTTTCAATTACACTTACTGCTTCTATGGTTGAAAAACAACTCAAAAGCCTGGACATCAACAAAAGTGCTGGTCCTTATAACATTTATCCTTGTCTGCTAAAAGAAGCTGATTGTGAAATTGCCCCTGCACAATCTATACTTTTCCAACATTTCCTTGATCATAAGTATACCCCCTCTCAATGGAAACTAGCCTGTATCTCACCTATCTTTAAAAAGGGGATAGATCAATAGCTGAAAATTATAGACCTATCAGCCTCATGTCCACTGTTGCAAAAGTCCTTGAGAGGATTGCTAATGAGGCACTTCATCAACACCTTGTTACTAATGAAATTATCTCCAACAGACAGCATGGCTATCTTATAGGACAATCTGTAGAAACTAACCTTCTAAACATTTACAAACAGGTTACCCAGTTACTGGGAAAAGGCCTTCCTGTTGATTTGATTCTTTTAGACCTAGCCAAAGCACTCAATAAGGTCCCACATAATTGGCTTCATTTTAAGCCAACAGCAGCAGGAATCCACCATGAATAAGTAGACTGGCTAGTGGACTTCCTGACTGGTAGATCTCAGACTGTACAGCTCTTCACAACAAATAGCACACATGCCTACTCCCAGCCCTGTGATGTTCTAAGCAGATAGTTTTGGGACCCACATTGTTTCTTCTTTATATAAACAATATGATTACCAAAGTCAACAACCACTTAACCCTTTATGCTGATGACTCAAAACTATTTGGTGTACCTGACAAATCATCAATACAATCTGACCTTCACCACATTCAGGCATGGGCAGATAGGTGGCTTCTCTCTTTCAACATATCAAAATGTGTCACCATTCATTTTGGTCACAATAATCCTCTACGCCAATACACTATGAATGATAACCAGACATCATCCCCCATTCTTCTCCAAACTTGCACCAGTGGCAAAGACCTGGGAGTCACAATAGATAATCTTCTGAAGTTCCATGAACACTGCACAAACTGTTTCCAAAGCAAATTCTAGCCTTGGACTAATTAAAAGAACACTTACTAGCCAATCACATAGAATCTTCTTGAAGCTATACAAGGAAATTGTGAGACCAGTTCTTGACTTTGGAGCTTGCCTTGCTGATCCTTTTTACAAAGGTGATACACAGTTGATTGGAGGTGTACAAAGGAGGGCCACCAAGTGTATCTCTGTACTTAGTGAGAAACCATATAGTGAAAGGCTATTTAACCTAAAACTTCCATCTTTGGCCCTCTGATGCAAGCAGAGTGACACACTACTCACATATAAATTTTGTCAACCAACCCTAAAATAAGCTCTTTATCCAGCTACCCAATGAAAGACAAACTCGAGGTCATTCTAAGAAGCTTCATAAGCCCACAGTTAACAGTAGAACCAGACAAACCTTCTTTAGCCAAGGGGTCATTAATGATTGGAACTGTTTAAGAAAGGAGACAGTGTCTTCAACATCAGCTGAAGCTTTTAAAAGGAGACTAGCCTGACAAGGAGACTGTTTTTTAGAAGGAGACTGAAGTTCTTAAATTGTGTCTAGTCTAGCACACTCTTAGTTGGTAAGTGTGTCACTGGGCCATAAACACAGTCATAACCCAGTTCTTTATATCTTATGTAATTTTTTTTTTTTTTTTACTGCTATCTCAGCAATGGAGCTAAACAGATCCAACATTGGACCTTATTTTGCTCCAAAGGGTGAATTAAGGTAACTAAGGTAAGGCATATAAATGCACAATAAGGGGGGGAGGTTAATTATAGCAAGGCTACATGCAAAATGTGTTAATTATGATTATTCTGCATATCATGAAGTTAGAATTGTTTTCTTAACATGTTTCATTGTCTCCAGGTAGCTATCTAAACAAATACCAGTAAATATGTAGCCCAAATTTTATATTTCTATTACATTCAGTCACTTGTAATTTTTGTTTTTCTGGCTCTTGTTTTAACTTACAGGATTAACTTACAGGATCCTTAGTGCCTTTAGGGAAACATCCCTGTTACAGCACTCTCTAGATGGCTGTCAGTTGGTTCATCAAGTCTTGTTTCTCTGATACTTGGCTATCTGAAATCCTGCAGGTTTCCATGATAAGTGTTTGTGAGTGAAGTGTGGTGTATTTTTTGGCTTCCTGTGTGTTAACAGTTTTAAGTCAATAAAGTCAGATGTTTAAGAGTCGTGTGTGTACATGTGTTCTTTCCAGAATTGGTCAAGTCCATTTTTGAATGTGTTAGGTGTCTGCTTTCACAACACTTTCTGGGAAACTGTTCCAGTTGTCAACAGCTCTTATATTCCAGAAATTGGCTCTTGATTTATTTAGGGCATGGGGTTTGAACACCTTTACCGAGTGACCTCGTGTAGTCTGGGTTTTGGGGAGCTGAAAGTAATTTTCACAGCTAAGTTTTTCCAACTTGTTTTTCATTTTGTACATCTGGATTTGGTCTCCTCTTTTTCTTCTGTACTTGGGTGTTGGAAGTTGCAGTTTCTGTAACCTCTCTTCGTAGCTCATCTCTTTGAAGCCTGGAAGAAGCTTTGTGGCTCGTCTTTGAATTTTTTCTGTCTCGGCTGAGTCTGTTTTATAGTGAGGCCCCCATACAACATTACCATACTCAATAGTAGGTCTTACTAACCCTTTGTACAGCTTTGCAAAGGTCTGCTGGTCGAGATGCTTAAAGCTCCGCCTAATGAGACCAGTGAGTTGAGAGGCCTTTGAAACTATTTTGCTTGTATGGTTATGAAACTTGAGCTGAGAGTCAATAACGATTCCAAGGTCTTTTTCTGATTTCACTGTCTCTAATGGCACCCTTGCACCTGTTCTACTTTTTATAGTTAACTGTGGGGCTGTTTCTTTTCTCTTGCCAATCTGTATGACTTTTGTTTTGCTTGTGTTGACTTTTGGCCCAAGGTTTTTCAGGTTTTCTGTCAGTTTTTTGACGTCTGCTTGAATGATGACTTCGTCCGTGTGTGATGCCATTTTTCTGTAGAGTTTAGTGTCATCTGCAAAAATCTTGGTAGAGCTTGAGATACCGCTGTTAATTTTGTTGATAAATAGTATGAACAGGAGGGGCCCAAGAACACTACCTTGAATGACTCCACTTGTCACTCTGGCTGGTTCAGAAAGGGTCTCACCAACCCTGACTCTTTGCGTTCGGTTTTTCTGGAAAGACTCAACCCAGTTTAGTAGTTGTGGCTTGAGATCAAAATCTTGTAGCTGTTTGACGAGATGTGGATGGGAGATACTCTCAAATGCTTTTTCAACATCAAACAATACTGCCAGGATACTGTGGCCTTCTTCCAGAGCTTGGGTCCATTCGTTCAGCGTGTCTAATAGTTGTGTGGTACAACTTCTGTTTGGAAGGAACCCGTACTGATCTGGGTTTATCAGCTCATTCTCCAGGAAATGATGTAGTATGCGGTCTCTGATACACCCTTCCATTAGTTTACTGACCAGTGACGTGAGACATACTGGTCTGTAATTTTCTGCATTTGCCCTTTCCCCTTTCTTATGGATGGGCACAACAATAGCTTCACGCCAGATTTTTGGCAGCTCACCTTTGTCTATAGATGTCCGGAAAATCTCCAGCAGTGGCTCAACAATGTACTCAGCACATTCCTTTAGCCATACTGCCTCAATTCCATCTGGGCCTTTTGACTTGTCTGTCTGAAGTTTCTTAAGTTGGTTTATTACTTCCTCTTTTGTGAGTGTAATTTCAGGGGTTAGTCTCTCCTTTGTGACATCTGGGACGTCTTGTTTTGGTTTAAAAACTGAGCTGAAGAAGGAGTTGATGGCATTTGCCTTTTCTGACTGTGTTGTGGCCGTCGATCTGTCTCTGTTGACCAGGGTTGGTATTTGTCTCCTCGATGTGAGTCTGGAGTTGACGTGTTTCCAGAATTTTTTAGGAGCTGTTTTTGCTTCACTTGCAATCTTTTTCTCATGTTCTCTTTCAACGTATCTTGTTGCATTGCGGAGTTTGTTTCTGGCTCTGTTGTATTGCACCTTAGCGCTTCGTGTGTCAGAGTTTAGAGATTCCAGTTTTCTGACTTTCTTAAATTTTCGACTCTTAATATTCATCAGCCACTTCAGCTTAGGGTTAATATGTGGTAGTGTTCGCGGCTGACAGTTTTTTTTTGTTTTGGTTGAGATTTCGGCACTACGAATCATGATGTCTCAGAACAGTTCAAATTTCTGGTCACAGGTCTCTCCCATCTGCAAGCAAGTCCAATCCACCTGGCTAACTGTTTCTTTAAGCTTTGATTTAATGAGCTTTCTGAATTCCTTTCTGTTGTGGTACTGTGGTTTTGCTTGATTCAGGTTCAGCTTGACAAGTAGAGTGATGTGGTCACTTTTTCCTAGTGGTGGGAGTGAACTTAGTTGATATACTGTCTCAGGACTGCAGGTTAGCACTAAGTCCAGGGTGTTTTCCTTTGCGTTTTGGCGGAATCTGGTTGGTCCATTTACCAACTGAGTCAGACAATGGTCTTTGAGCATACTGGCAAAGGGATGATTAGATGCTTGGTTTTCATACCATTTGATTTCTGGGAAATTGATGTCGCCTAGTATGTACATTGGGTGTTTCATGTCTATGAGCTTAGTGAGAGCTGTGTTAAGGAGGTGTAGGGATTCTGTTTTTTCTTCAACTGTTTGTGATGGTGATCTATAGACACAACCAAAAACTGCATTGGACACCTTTATGAAGAGTGTCTCTAGTCCAAACTTGGTGCTATCTGCTCCCGGAGAGATTTGCTGGTATTCACACCCAGCTTTGACGTAGATGATGCACCCTCTGCCACACTCCTGTAGGTTTGATGCTGCGATTTCATAGTTGGAGATTTGTATTTCTGAATCCTGGATAGCTATGTTTCGCTTTGGACAGACTTCGGTTATGCAGATCAGGTCTGGTTTCACATCATGAACGAGGAGCTTTAGTTCACCATTTTGTTTAACAGTTGGTCAGCATTGGTATACAGGATACACAACTCCTTGAGCTTTCCGTCAGATTTCCAGATCTTCTTTCTGGAAAAGTTGTCACATTTCTTATTGGTCAGCACTTTGGTAGCAAGGTCTTTAGACCCTTTGTCATTGAGGATGTAGTCAGTTACAGTGTGATAGGTATGTCGTTTTTTGGTGGGCCTGCTGTTCCGAGAGTTCTAGGGTTCCTTGGGTTTTCAGTTGATGTCTGGTTTTTGTTCTTGGAGGCTCTCAGTTGTCTAGGTACGTCATTTCGGAAGAAGGTCTGAAGGCTTTGCCTTTTTTCATATGATTTTTGGACAATGCCCCTCTTCAGTTGTAGTTCTGATTCAGGGAGCTGAATCAGCAATGGTCGTTTTCTAGACCTAGCGTTTGCTTCATTTCTGTTCTTGTTTCCCAGCCTCGTGACTTTCACGATAGTGGGCATCGATAATTCAAGCTCATTTTCTATTATTTGCTTAACCTCCGACAGGTCATCAACATTTTTGTTCTTGGGCAAGTTTTTTACAATAATGTTTGTTTTCAGTCGCTCTGTCTCCTGTAGGCAGAAAGCTTCTTCTCTCACAATTTTTCTCACTTCGTCTGTGTTGACAACTGTCTGTGTGTAGTTCTGTTTGATGTTTTCAAGCCTTGAATTGAGGTCTAAGAGTAAACTGTCTACATAGTGGTGCATCTCATCAAAACTTGGTTTCTGGGCAAGCTCTGATCTTAGGAGTGCTATTTCAGAGGATATTTGCTTCACAGAACTGTCTACCTTTGCTATCAAGTCATACAGTACTTGAATTTCTGGAGACAGAGTTGGGGTGGGATTGTTTGGTATTTTAGTTGGGGTTTTTGCACCTTGCCGAGGTCCTCCGCTGGATGGACTGTAGTAGTTAGGTGGGTTTCTGTTCCTGGTTTGTCTGTTGTTCATGATTTGTTATTAATCTGAGGGGGGCTCAAGCTATACAGAAGTAAAGCTAGGCTATATACAATTTGTCAAAATATATACACAAAACAGGGTATTATATACAATTTTTTATGGTGTTCCCAAATATTAAATTGTTTTCACTTACAAATTCAGTTTCTTCCCTTAAATGGACCCGAAAGTGACACCTAATTCTAGAAATTCCATTGACATCATCCAGACAGCTTTTGACAAGTCAAGAGTTCAGCAAACCTGTTTTAACAAAAAAGTCATCATACACTAAAAGATGATTGAAAGTAAAAAATAAAATTATTTCAGAATATATATGGGATCATTGGGGGGGGGGGGTGGTAGCAACTATTATATTGAAAAGGAGCATGATATAAGGAATGTAGTTGTACTTCTTTTATTGTCACTACTCTTATCAAGGAGTGACATGAATTGGATATTACTTTAGGGTCCATTTATGGGCTTTGAATGGAAGTGCAAGTGAAATGAATATTATAGGCTATTTAGAGAGCATAAAAAGAACACATCAAATAGTGTGTCTACCTTGTCCTTATGGATATAATGAAACTGTCTCCAAATTTACCACAATCTCTATATTTCTGGGGCTTAGAAGATTGCATGAATAACAGGTCTGTTATTCATATGTTTTTGTGTTCAGATTATGAACAGTAGATTTGGTGAAACAGTTCCTAATAATAATTTTATTACAGAGTTTTGGGTGGACAAAAAGGGGTTTTAAAGTTCATATTAATGAAAATTCTGTGTGACTTTTGATCTTCTATGCAGCTGAAGCCATCCTATCCTGACCACTACAATAGGGTTCTTTGATCTTTAAATACATTGTATACATATGTTTAAATACATTGAAACATTGTATATAAATATGAAATGAGAATATTACCATTTAGAATCACTGAAAACAAATTTTAGCATTTCCTTCCCCCTCCCCCCCCCCTCCAAATATGAATAATGAAGACATAGACCAAAATAATATTTGGAATCAAGAGGTATTAGATCAAATCAGTCAAAAAAAGATTGGCCTCAGTTGGTAAATACAACCATTTTCCCAACTTAGTATCGAAATTAAATAGAGTAACAAAAGAAAATGAATGGAATCATACAACCCATAAAAGAAGAGGAAAACATTGAAATATGTGCCGAAATTTTGGCCTTAGTCAGTAAATGAAATGCTTTTGCAGAGTATCTTTTCTAATTGAATTCAAATGAATCCTCTTTTCAAAAATTCTTTTATCTTTATCTGAAGGTTCGATGAGATAGGAGATGCCTTTAACGCAAAGAAATGCCTTAAATTGCACACTTTAAGGCATGTGTTCTCTCCCTCTGCCTAAAACCCACCACCTCTCCTTCTTAATAGCCAATGCACACTTACACACCACTATATATAATTTATGGGATATGAAGGCATCAGTTTAGTTAAATGGATATATAAAGTAAAGTCAGAAACATTATTCTGCAATAAGAAGGGAGGTAACAGCCTGGAACACCCTTATTCAGTGTTGGCTAAATGAAGGGACATTAGGTAGGAATACTCCCCTCCAAAAAAAAAACAACTTCTTTCTGTATTTATGAGGAGGCTCATGGAGAGTTTGACAATTTGTGCATTGAAATGCACTCTTTTAAGCATCTTCCAACTTCCCCCTGCCTGCACAACAACCCAGCACCTCTCCTTTACAATAACTTATGCATAATTATACATCACTGAACATACGAGTAATTTAAATCAGGTGAACCAACTTAGTTAGATAGATTACCTTAAATCACCCCAAATCACACTTGCTACTGATAGAATGAATCCTGTGTCCACCAGCTTCAGTGATGATTGATGATTAAGCTAATTTTCCATATTAACCTTTATCTTGTATGGACTACATGACTTTTCAGGAATTAATGAACCACCTTGGGGTGTTACTTCCTTTGTAACTGGGACACACAACTTATTGTTTTTTTTTTGTACTTTTTAATAAGTTTTGGCTATCTCTAGAATTTTCTGTCAAAAGCAACTTAGTCCTCTTTGGGGCAAAGCTGTAGTTTGTTGCAGTAAAATAGCAGAAAACACTCTTTCCCCATGGCACAACCTTTTTGGTCACTAGAACTTTATATTTTCACTTTAAATGGGCCCTCTCTAGATATTCTTGGACTATTATTATGATACAATCACTCCTGATAAAAAAAAATAAAACCAATAAATAAATATGTATCCATGATCTTTCTTCTAGGAAAAAAGCTAAATTCTGCATGATCTGGTTATATTTTGATACAGCATAGAAAAAACTAATTCTTTTAATATATTAATTGTTAGAAAACTTCCTGTTTTCAGAGTTTTGGCTGCTATTGGCCCAATTTGCTCCCCACTTACAGTTTGTTACTACTAACTGTTTAATTTAGGCTTAACTCTTTTGTATTGATTTTCCTAGAATGTTTCTGACCCTATAATTTGGGAAAAAGCAAAGTATGCTGTGCTGAAATATTCTGAGTTTTAAGTGCAAATACAGTAGTCTTTTCAAACAAGAGCCATTCTTAAAAATAAAAAAAAACATGTCATCCTGCTCTTGTTTGTTCCGTAGATTCATTTATTTTTGATAACTGTTTACTTAATAGGAATATTTTCTAAGGTCATGAAAAGTTAGTGTCTTGAAGAGTTGAAGGAGTGGAACTGATTCCTTGAAAAATCTTCCTGGGTCCTCATTTAGAAAAGGTCCATTCCTAAAATTTCTATTCTTCTTTCCCAGCAACTTTCCTGGCCAGCCAAAAAAACAACCCTTCTACAATTTCTGCACATAATTTTCAAGAGTTACGAGTTGGAATAGGTGAATATAGGAATGTGAACACACCCTTTTGGCTGTAATTTCAGCTGTAGGCCATCCCTGAGGGTTTAGGTTTTTCTTGCAGAACCATTTTTGGAGTTTAGACATTCCTTTCTTGTTGTTTATCTACTTCTGTCCTCCAGTTTCTTTTCAGGTCAATCAATCAATCAATCAACCTTTTATTTTTAAATAAGTGAACAAACGAAACAATTAACATGAACATTTCGACTCAAAGCAATGCTTGTACGAGTCACATCCCATATTGGTAAACAAATTTAAATCACACTATGAAATGAAAAGAGAAGAGTGGATAACATAAGAGAGGGATAAAGAATTAGAAAGGAAAGAATTGAGACAAGGTGGAGTCAAAGAAGAAGAGTGAGAGGATAAGATACAAGCGAAAAATTGAGACATTAACTCATACAATATCCAATACTGTGTAAGAGAGGTATCGTTTTTGGAGTTTGCCAAATGATTTTATGGATTTAATAGATTCATTAATTGATTTCCATCAAGAAATACAAACTGGAGAGTGTTGAGACCTTGTAAGCCTTCTTCTCGGTAGCATAAAATTGTACTTGTTGCAGCGGAGAGCTCTTCCTCGATGAATTGTGCTACAAAGTTCGAAGTACCTGGAAAGACCTTGAAGAATTCTATTTGATATTGCCGAGTATGCTAAACGCAGATTACTAACGTTGATTATCTCTGTTATATCTATTGTTCCAGTGTCTCTGTATAGGTCTGTTGAAGGGTATAGCCTGGGGAGGCAATATGTGACCTTAACTGCACGGTTTTGTGATCTCTTTAATGATTTTAGATGAGATTTGAATGTATTGCACCATACAGAACAGCAGTAGTTCAAGTAGGGGAAGACAAAAGCATTATAAAGCATTTTCATCATGTCAGCACATATAAGCAGGCTATCTCTATGTAACATTGATGTTTGCCGTGAGACTGTTGAAGACAGCTGGGTTATGTGATGTTTGATCAAAAGAGAGGAATCTACAAATACGCCAAGGAGCTTTGTGACTGTGGTCTGAGGAATGGGATTTCCATTGATTGACAGTGTGACATTATGAGACAATGAGGAGTTTGTAGGAGCAGAAGTGAAGACTATGATGCAGCTTTTTGTAGCATTTACCTGCATTTTGTTACGAGAACACCAGTCAGATATTTCGTCAAGTGTTTTTTGGGCTTTTTTTGCAGCAGACTCGGATGATTCAGCAGCAATGAAGAAATTTGAGTCATCAGCGAATAGTACTGGGTGTGCATTTGTAGTAAGACATGTTGTCAGGTCATTGATATACAAAATAAACAAGAGCAGTCCAAGTACCGACCCCTGAGGTACGCCAGATTTTACCGGTAATTCTGGCAAGACACTACCCTCCACAATTACACACTGCTTACGATCAGTCAGGTACGATGAAAACCACCCGTGAGCAACACCATATATTCCAAATGAATGTAATTTTGTGAGGAGGATTGAATGGCATACCGTGTCAAAAGCTTTAGTGAAATCCAGAAAAATCCCTAGTACCTTTTCTCCAGCATCCTGGCTATTTAATATGTATTTAACTGAATCAACTAAGGCATGCAAAGTTGAATGATAACGCCGAAACGCGTATTGACCGGGAGAGAGTAGCTGCTTGAAATCAAGGAATCTATATACTCTATTATAAACCACTCGCTCGAGGACTTTTGATGTAACCGGTAGAATTGATATGGGTCAATAATTAGAGATAAGACTCCTGTCTCCTTTTTTGTAGAGGGGAAGGACTTGGGCAGTTTTGAACACATTAGGATAAACTCCGGTTGCTAGTGAAAGGTTGACCAAGTGTGTAAGTGGAGCTACAAAACCTGCAGAGGCCTTCTTCAAGATATAGTTGCATAGCCCAAAGGTGTCTTGGGTTTTGCCATTAGGCAGCGTACTGATAATCACTAGTAATTCCTCTTTCGTACATGGTGCTAGAAAAAGACCTGATATTGTTCTACTGTGGGTTTGTTCAGGAAATGGGCCAGAAGCATGTAGAGATGTCTGATTAACGAAAAATTGATTAAAAGCATCAGCACGAGATTCGCTTGCTACTGCCTCACCACGCATATTTATTATTTCTTTAGGTATAGCCACCTTCTTCCTTTTTGACAAATTATTTCATTAACAACCTCCCATACTTTTCTCAAGTTACCCTTACATTCATTTATTCTCTCCACATAATACCGCCTTTTTGCATTACTTACTAATCCGTTTAATGTATTTCTGTACTTTTTGTATGTCTCTCTCGCTTCAGGAGTTGTAGATTTACAAGCTTTCAGGTACATTCTATTTCTGTGTTCGGTAGACTGAACGAGACCTTTCGTCATCCAAGGAGTTTTGGGAACACTTTTGATCCGACTTGTTCGTAGAGGAAAACACCGTTCTGTTAACTGTTTAAGCCGGCTCGTGAGTGTATTTGCTGCCATATCTGCCGAAGACGCATGAGTTATAGCAGACCAATCATTCGATTTCAGGGTTTCAGTGAAGTAATCAATGTTTTTTTCGGAAAAACTTCGATACGTGAAAGCACGATTAGACGCTGGCTTAGTGACCGGCTTGCCCTTGTTGGGGCCATTGTGATGACTGGGTAGTGATCAGAAACATCAGATGTTATAATATGCGAGGTAAAAGATGTGTGAGGGTTAAAGGAAAGGAATATATTGTCAATCAGTGTTGCAGTATTTCTAGCTGAACAGTACTGTGTGGGAAAGAATACAGTGGGGAGAAGACCAGATGATACAGTTGTATCAAGGAACGAACGCGAGTTGGTGTCACTGTCAATGGTCAGCAAGTTGATGTTAAATTCACCCATAAGACATGTATTTTTACCTCGACCACATTCATTAATCTCCGACATAAGCTGCTCAACTTCGAACAGAACATGTCACTTGGAAATGGCGGTGGCTTATAAAAAAGGCACACGAAATCTACTGGAGATGATTTTCCAAGAATTTCAATGACTATTGAGTAGACAGATTGACAACGTTCGACCACGCCATTAAAAATTGATTCCAAGTCACCGCGGCGCTTGTAAGAGATAGAATCATTTACGAATAATGTAATGCCACCGGAGCACTTTGTTACGTGCCGTGGAAGATGTATGGCTTCAAAACCGGGCAAACAATATGGCGACATGTCATCTTGAGAATACAGCCAAGTTTCAGTTAAACCAACTAAACTAAAAGGACTTTTCTTTTCAGCAGTGAATGTAAGAATATCATCCCATTTGTGTTTAATTCCTTGAACATTATGGCAGAAAAGATTAACTTTATCATTAGTAGAAATTGCAGGAAGTATTTCATTAAGATATTCTTGGGGTGTTGCATATGAGCAGGACGAAGCATTCACCCTGTCTATCACGGGATCAGTAGCTGACTCGTCATCGCATCCTGGCAGATTGAGAAATGCGGTTTTTAGCAGGGACTGTTCAGTTAAGAATGAAAAATCATTCATCATCGAGATCAACGATGTTTTTTATTTTCATCAATTAGACTAAATAATGATAGTGGAGGAAAGTAGTAATAACAGGAGTGTTCCGGTGTTTGTATTATTTCGTGATGTGTGCTGATGATGACTTGGCCAAAAACGGGCAACCCTCACGTGAAAAAATGTCTGTTCCTTCTCCCAACTCCTTCTTTTTTTTGAGTCTGAGAAATCCGACCGTCTATCACAACAAGAAGAGAGGCATAAGTAGGAAATAGAGCAGGAAAAGCATAAGCAGGATAAGAAGTAGAAAGAGAAAAAAAAAGAAATGAGAAAGAGAAAAAGAAATGGTAGCACTAAGGTAGAAAAGCAACAATGTTACAAATTAATTACATCCATGAATATTATTTTCAATACACTTTCTTGGTTTTAAACGCCCCCGATCGAAGTATCAAGATATCTTTTCAAAATGATAATCTCATCCTTATTTGACACTTTACGGGCACTTGTGGGATCGGTTTTAACTATAACATTTCCATCAGTGGTCCAGACATTTTTCAGTCCAAATTCAGTTTTCGCGTATGCGAATAACTCACGTTTAGTTTTTGTTAGGCATTCAGTGACAGACATTCTAGACCCCTTGAGTTGCTTCCTATTTTTTAAAATCTGCGACCAAACTCTAAGGTTTGAAAGTGTCACTACAGTAGGTCTTGGCAGGTTTGACACTTTGCGTCCTATTCTTCGGGCAAAGACAGGATCAAAGGCATCTAAAGGAATGCCCGGAAATTTCTGCGCATATAGTTCCATAACTTTGTTTTCTACGTTCTTCTTGATAACAGTGTTCGTTGTGACATCTTCTTCGAGGCTGAAAAATATCAGTTGGTTACCTAGCGACGCTTGCGCAAGGGTCTCATTGTGATTGTCTATTGTCCCTTTAATTTCACTGACTGACGCTTTCAAAGTCTTAGTAGCTAGATCGATATCGGAAACGGACTTCTCAAGGGATTTTAAACGCCGGTCAAGTTCACAGAACTTGTCTTTCACCATTTTCTCAAGATCGAGCGAAAGACTATTGTAAATCTCCGTTTTGATATTTTCGATGGTGGACTCACTCGGTTCTGTTCTCTGATTTACAGCACCCAGTTTGCTGACAGCTGCTTCAACTTCTTGGCTGATTTTTAAGTCCAAGTCCTTTTCGATTTTGTCAGTCCACTGTTTTGTTTTAACCTTCAGTTGGTTTATTTGGTTTGTCAGTATGATTAATTGTTCTTCCGTACTTTTGTTGCCTGAGAACTTCACTTCTGAATCAGAGTGCATTGTTCTATCACCTACCGTTAGAATCTGCAACTTTCTTTTATCCAAACCAGACACTTTACTTGCCATTGTCTTTCCTTCAGCTGCCTAACCAATTCTTCTTCCTTCGAATCTCTCTCGGCAACTTAGTGATTATGTTGTAAATAATGTCCTCAATAGGCACAAAATAATAAAATAATCTTTAATTGCCTCTTTTAAAATTATTGGGCTAGACGGTCTCAAAATTATTGGGCTAGACGGCCATCATTCAGCCATCCTTTATATTTTCCTTCAACACCTTCAGAAAATTATCTTAAAAAAAAAACACGAAAGCTTACTGGCAAGGGGGGCAATTAAATCCCCCCGTTTTCTAAAAGTGCCTTGCAATAAATCACGTCCGCCAGCGGTTAGTTAGCTTATCCAATAGTTAGTTTAACAATCCCCCTTTACCCTGCTCTGGAGTTATCCCCCTCGGCCCTTACATTGACTTCAATAAAATTTAGAGACTATTTTTAGTGCAGCAGATCCTTCTAAGATATGTTTGTTTTTTGTCTGCCTTTAAACATCCCTATGTTGCTTTTTGTCTGCCTTTAGTACCAAACATTTAACTTGTGATTCACTGAAAACATATTAGAATGTAGCAAGCATAGCAGATTAGTAATTGTATATGTTTTATTTCCGATTTACTTGCCAAATGCTATTTACCTTCTGTAAGGGAAGGGAATGAAGCCTCAAAAAGTGACCTTTAGGCCCATATTTTCCTGCTTCTTGCAAAAAATACTCTAAACGAATCAGAAATAATATGGGGAGACTATCCTAACCCCATAATAACTATACAATAGAAAAATTAGCAGCAAAATTTATGTCTTATAAGTTTTTTGAATCAGCACTGCTATTTTTATTCTTTTTTAACAAACAAGGCATGTGTGTTCGAAATAACTTACAAAAATCTTTATCCTCTAATGTTATCAAAACTTGTTTTTACTCTTTTTTGAAAAAGTAAAGTTTATCTATTCCAGAGAAATGCAAAATTAGCTTCAAAAATCTTTATAAAATGGTTATTAAGCTTTTCTATTTTCAAATCTCTTCAAATGCTTTAAAATAAGTCAATTAGGAAAGTTTTAAAATAAGTAATATTGATTGTAGGTCATCAGTTAAAGAGGTTAACAGAATTTGGAGGATGTGTCTTAGGACCAACTGCATTTAATTTATATCTTTAGTATCTCCCAAGATTATTTGTACAGTGTGTTCCTTTGAATTTTTCTGGGATTTTCCCAACTAATTCCCATTACCATAAATACCCAATAAATCATCACTCAGATTTTTCATGTGAAATTCTTACATTATTGAGAGCGTGTTTCAACATTTGCATAGTGGACCAACAATTTTGAACTATATTCCAGAGAAATCCCAGGAGTATTTTGATAAATGGCTGTTTTAGAGGCTGCTGAAAACTATCGGAAAGATAAAGCTGCAGGGCAATAGTTCCATTTCTTTTTGTTTGATAAGTGTTTTTTTTTGCTGATAAGCTAATTTAAAGTGGCTTTAGTTTTTGTTTTGTTTAATTGGCAGTGCTGAAGTATGAAGCAAGGCATGTGTGCTCTTTTTTAAGACTGTATTTGTGTTCCAATAAAAATGTTCTAATTTATCCTATAAAATTTTTGTACCAAAGCTGTATTTTTATTCTTTATCACCCAATAAAGTGTATCTATTCCATACAGCTGCAAGATCCTTCACAAAAACCTTTATCATGTGATGTTGTCATGACAAAACTGTTATTTTACCCTTTTTTTCGAAGGCAAACTCTAGTTCAACATAGAAAGACAATTGTTCTATATGAGTGCATAGTAACCTGCAAGAACCCACACAAAAAGTGTTACCCTATTAATTTGTCCAACCAAAACTATTATTCTTGTCATTTATCATCAAATAAAGCTTATCTATTCCATACAACTGTAAAACAAATAATCTGCAAAACCCTTTAGAAAAAAACCTTAGCCCTTTAAAGTTCTTATAGAAGGGCCTTTTATGCTTACTCTTTTAAGAATAAAATATTTTGGAAAGATAATAGTCGTCCTAGATCAGATTATTTGAATGATATTCAGGTCTATGCAAAAACGCTTTTCGCAAGTAAGCTAGCTCGTCACCGTTCAGGCATTGTTGAATCATATTCGTTTACAGTTTCTGCATCATCCAGTTCTATTTGGGAATCTCTTGCTCCCGCAAACACCATATCTTCAAATGCTCTCAAAGCTTCTGATATCCCCCTATCTGACTGGAAAACACATTGAATGAACTCACCACACCAGATTCAATTTTAGAGTATAAATATGGATCTGAAACTGGATGAATTTCTATCGGTTTACTTGGAGTCTCACTACATTGTTACAAAGCAAGCCATAATGTAGGCAGTCTTCAAGCTGAAACCAAAAGCTTTGTTTGGTATAGATATTATTAGGCTAGTGCACTACATGTTATCCATGGAACCCCTTTGCTCATGTCATACCTAGGATTGCTCACGCAGATGATTTTTGATGCTTTTACAATGCCATCGCCTTTTTGCATTGGTATTGTCACTCCTATCTCCTATCCATAAGAAAGGTAAATATAACATTCAGTGTGTTCGACCTTTAGGCCTACGGCAATCTCAACTACATTCTAAAACTTTTAGAGCTGCTTTTTTTGATAAATTAAAGAAGAAATGTAGTGTTCCTCCACACCAGCTTGCTTTTCAGAATAAAATAGGGTGCGCGATGCACTTATTGTTTCAGCTCATGTCCTAATGGAAGCTAAACTGACCCGAGAAAGCCTCGTTCTAGCAGCACTTGATGATTGACTCATGGATTTGACTCATTGGGACATAGAGCCATCCTCCTTCACACGGCAAAAATAGGTGTTGATCCCTGTGTTATTTGCACCTTGAGAAACTTAAATTCATGGCTTAAATTACGTATTAAAATTACAAATCCTCTCTGGTTACCGTTTTACAATTCATCTGATCTAACATGTGTTCCACAAAACAGGCTTCCTTGTAGCCTACCGAATGATCTGAATAGTTTTGCTTCTGCTTATAAAGGTACGCGTCAATGTGCTATTACTTCGCCTATTCTTTTTAAGAACTATGTCTTTGACACTCAATCAAAATGCATATTCTCATACATTGAGGCAGTAACAACCATGACACATGTTTGTTATAAGGATGATGTCTTTAATCTTAGCAGCTCGATACAATATATTCAAGAAATATTCAGTATGCTTGAGAGTGAATATTCTAAACTGGGGTTGGAGTTTAACTCTAAAAAACCTGAGGTTCTTCTATTTTATTGGAGTAATTCGGGCCCTACTCCGTCAGTCGAGCTGGGATGTTCCTTAGTAAAACCAGTTGAACAGCTTGTTTATCTTGGTCTTCCAATTGGACCATCCCTAAAGCAAACCCGTTTGCTGCTGATTTCTCACCTTGAAAAAAAGTGTTGTGTGTCTTATGATTCAGTTGTCCAAACTAAAAACGTTTCAACCGAATTATCCTTGCTAAACTGAATAATTCAACAGCACTACCCACATTTCCTATGCATAACCCCGTTTTGGGAAATTTCCTCACAAACAGACAAACGTAATCTCTTCGCTCAGTTTATTTCAAGTTTGCAAAATATTTACTTTGCTTACTCCTTTGGACTCAAAATTCAGCATTAATTCTCAAATATAAAATGGCTGACCCAGTAATAGCTCTGTCTAAACATATTTTGGAACATAGACACAAAATCAGTTTTCATCCATTGTTTCCCCTTTTTATACAGTGACGTTCAAAGTTGCATGTATGAAACAGTTGTTCAGTGTTTAATAGGTGATCTTTATTACTGTTTTGATAAACGTTGTGATGTCTTTTTCTCTTAATACTGTTTTTTTGTTTTGTTTTTGTCGTTTTCTCTATTTTGTACTCCGTCTCTGTCTACTTTTTTGTATTTTCTGGCAGGTTAGAGACAAATAAATAAATATCTTTAGAATAAATTAAGATCTCTTAAAACAAACTTTAGGCTAAAGAAAAATGAAACGAATTACACTCCAAATTGAATGAATAAGGCTTCTAAAAGAGTAGCAATTCAAGCTGAAAAACAGTTAAATTTGGAAATTCAAAGGACAAGCTTATTTTACAGGTGTTATGTTTTAGGTGGACTACACTCAAAATATAAAAAAAAACAGGCAAGTGTTACAAAAAATAAAAAAAAATATTGGCGAATCTTGACATATTTATGATTGGACATTATAATTACTTTGTATATTACTGTATTGTAAAGATATTACTATTTCAACCTTAACAATTCAAGTTAAACAAACAATAAAGTTAAAAATTGACAGCAGCAATTTATCTAGCATATATGACAAAATAACAGGCAAATATGTGACAAAATAACGTCTCTGCCACTTGCATCTACAGAGATATATACTGCTTTGACTGATACCTTTCACTTTTTGAACCTAAAGTGAGTAACTAGAATTATATTGCTAATAATTTTCCAACCTAAGGAAGACTTACAAGCTTCCTTGTTCATTGTGAGCCCTACTTCTTGCATATGTACCCAGATAGATAATATCTACCCAGATGGATAATCCTACCTACATAGGTAGTGTTTGTATCACCTAGAGTATAACAGCTAGGTATCACTCTTTTCTTTATTAAGAAACCAGCAAGGAAAGAGTATTATTGCTCCTATTTTTTTTTTTGCCACTCGCTAAGATAAGTCTTCTAAAAATTATCACGAATAATGTCATTGGTTATTACTTTACCTTTTGGCGAATTCAATAATAGAGGAGTTTTTATTATGACTTATTATGCTCATTTTAAATTGAAGATGTGAATGTATTAATTTTGCTGTGCGTATTTTTGTTAAAGAGTAAATATTTTGATTTTTATTCTCTGTTGTCAATGAACTTGATTGATTTTCAGCTATCCTGTTGCTTGTATTTCTTTATTTCTTAGGCTGGTTTGACCAAATATGGAAGTGCACAGAGATTATGCAGTGGCGGTCACAAAATCATCAGTAGTTCATCTTGGCTTAAATTTACCAGAAGTGACTATTAATTTTGAAATATCAATGAGTCTATCAACTGAAAAACCTTCGAATCCTTCTATAGTAGGAATTTCTAGTGACCTGAAACGGCTATGCATTTACTATGAAAACAAAACTGTTTCTGGATTTGAAATATCGGAAAAATTGTCACAGTTATTTTTTCACACTTTGCCTAAAAAACTGTCGAAGATTATATTCGTCGATTCATCTGTCATAGCTATTGACAAAGCTGGTGATGTCTACGTAATATCAGGCTCAGAGTCAAAGCTTCTTTTAGGGCATACATCGATTCTTCTTGATGTTTGCTTAACAAAAGATAAAAAGTATATTCTTACCGCTGATAGGGATGAAAAGGTTCGAGTGTCCCATTTTCCAAACTCTTATAATATTCATGGCTTCTGCTTGGGTCATCGTGAATTTGTGACATCTTTAGTAATGCTAGCTGAAGAACATGATGTTTTTGCAAGTGGATCAGGAGATGGAACTGTTAAAATATGGAATATAAATAATTGCAAGTGTTTATTCACAATTGATTGTTCGCAAATATTTGAGAAGTCTTCTGAAAAGGTCATAATCAAAACACTGTTAGTTATTGGAGGAATGCTGCTAGTAGTATCTGAAAAGTAAGTAAATAAGCAAATTTTGTGTAATATTGGGTTATTTCTGTAAATTTTTTCACATAAAACCTGTTTATTGTAAAAATATACACCAAAGGTATAAAACCAACAAAGGAAGACCAGTTATCCCAGTCTACAGATCATTCGAATCGTAACTTCAGGGTCGTGGGTTCGAAAAACCTTGTCTTAGTTGACCTCCAGAAAGCTTTTGACCTTATTGACTGCAACATCCTTTTACTGAACAACTTCCAACTTAACCCACTCTTAGTAAAACGTTGTAATATTGTTTTTCATGAATAGATCACATGTAGGAAATATAAATTTTATTCTCTGGTCCCCTCCGCATTTATTGTAAAAATCCCCAAGAGCTTTATTGGGAATGCCTTTATTCCTAGTAATGGTTAATAATATTGGTCACAACTTCCTTTAATGATGGAGATTTGTGGATGGATCCTCTAAGTGTGTCATAGAAATATTAAAACTAGCCACCTGAATCCTAATCCATCGAATCCCGTTTTTTAGATCCTATCCCACCCGAAATGTTGTTGAAACACATTAAAATCTTTGGTGTCACAATTTTTGATGATCTGAAGTATTACATAAACGTTTCAAATGGCGTCAAACAAGCAAAGTATTTGCTCTTCTTGCTTAAATTTCTGAATAAATTTAAATGCCAGCAAATGCATTCTGTCTATGTTTACTTATATTTTGTCAAGTTGTTCTTTCTAGTCTAGTATCACTCTTTTTCCAGAGAATTTTGTAACAAAATCAAACAGGCACAGAAGAGCTCACTGTGAATCAATTGCTAAGAGGGTAAAATGCCACACTCCTTCCTCCTTAAAGCAGCGCGTCATACCATCTTAAAGAAAAGAGAGTTAGCTTTTTCCTGCTATTTGCCAATTTTGGTCTGCTTTTTTTATCCTAAAGGTAACTTATTTTCTAGACAAGGTAGACTCTTTTTTTCCAACGCGGATAGACAGATCTTGATTTTTAAGAACTGCAGCTGACACTGGCGTTCCAGAAATAAAATTCCGTCTGTGACTTTTTTCAATAGAAAAAGGATTTAAGTTTGTATTTTGCGAATTCCCTACATGTTGTCTAAATAAAATATCCGAGGTTCGAAGCTAAACCTTTTTAGAACTCAGATAACTTCGAATACTGATAGAACGACATATAATTTCTTTGACAACCTAATCAAAATTTATGTATCTCTCGTAAATTTGTGGGAAGTAATTCCATAAGCCCTGATTTTGAAAGACAGAAGTTCCGTTTTTTTTTCCAAAGTTTCGATTTTAGTGTTATATTTTAGACGTTTATTGTCATTAAAAATAAGCAAGAAAATATGCACTACCGTATTCTGTTCCAAAAATGCATCATACACTAAGCAATAATTTCAAAAGATTTCATTGCGACATCCTAGAAATTTCCTTGACATCCTACACGTGACCTTTCTAAACAAGGTAGAATTTGTTTTCCAATACGGATAGACAGGCGTTGTTCTTCCGTGAACTGAAGCTGACATTAGTTTTCCCGAAGTAAAATTCATTCTGTGATTTTTTCGATTTTAAGTGTTGATTTTCTGAATTGGTGTACATTCCATTTTTTGTTTCTTCTTCCAATTTGTAAGATAAGGTGTTTCATTTAACCAAAAGAAAAAAAATCAATAGCACAATCTCAAGTCCCCACAAAATCTCCACGACCTAAATGATTTTTATTTGAAACTTAATTTCTAAGCTTCAAATCTCTGAAACGACTTTAAATCAGGGAGGCACACTTGTGCCTCTATAAAGAGGCGACCCACCACAATGTTAAGCGATTTCAGGTCCTAGAGGTCGCAGAGAGACGGCGGTAATCGCATTTGTAGCCCAAACTCAAACTAAGAAACTTGCAAAATTTCATCCTCCTCCGACTTTATCTTCATGGGGTAAACTGGGCCGGAAGTTTCGACCCTCCCACCACAGCCCCCCTTTAACGTTGTCCGATTGGGCTGAAATTTAGAGGTTAAGCTTTCCTAGGGCCCGGGAGCTTATCCTCGAAATTTCAGCTCAATCCGATCACTCCTTCCCTGTTTTCAAAAAACCAAATATAGCCACTTAAAATTCATCATTTTTTATTTTTTTTTTCTTAGCCACGCCTACAGGCCACAGTTGGCAACTGATCCGGGTGAATGAGGACTCATTCGAAGCAGAATTCGACCTGTTAGGGCCTTTTGATATTTTCAGACCGAAAAAATTATCCCCCGAATTTACATTTACGAAAAACCTCGTTTTCCTATAAGAACCCGCTATAAGCGGGCTAGCCCGCGAACACGCGGGCTCGTTTTCCTATAAGAGCCCGCAAGCGATTTCCGGTCCTAGCGGTCGCAGAGAGACAGCGGTAATCGCATTTTGTAGCCCAAGCTCAAACTAAGAAACGTGCAAAATTTCACCCCCCTCCGACTTTATCAAGGAGGCACACTTGTGCCTCTATAAAGAGGCGACCCACCACAATGTTAAGCGATTTCAGGTCCTAGAGGCCGCAGAGAGACGGCGGTAATCGCATTTTGTAGCCCAAGCTCAAACTAAGAAACTTGCAAAATTTCATCCTCCTCCGACTTTATCTTCACGGGGTAAACTGGGCCGGAAGTTTCGACCCTCCCACCACAGCTCCCCTTTAACGTCGTCCGATTGGGCTGAAATTTAGAGGTTTAGCATTCCTAGGGCCCGGGAGCTTATCCTCGATATTTCAGCTCAATCCGATCACTCCTTCCCTGTTTTCAAAAAACCAAATATAGCCACTTAAAATTCATTTCTTTTTTTTTTCTTAGCCGCGCCTAAATGTATAAACTTTAGAGGTGACTCATCTGTTTGAAAATCGGAAGTTCTAGTTCCCCTTTAAGAGTCAAAAGTGATAGTAGAAGTCAACTAACTCCCCCCCCTAACTACCCATCTTTCATGAAACGCACCTGATTAAAATTGTGAGACATCTATTTTAAAACAAAATAGTCCGAAGAACATATACCAATGCCTCCAGGGCCGACACAACCCCCCAGAGTCCTGGGGAAAGGGGTTTAAGTTATGCCCTGGGGCATATAAGGTTTTTATGGAATGGGTTGTCGTATAAAGTCCAGATGGGCTCATTTGGTTTAAATTGGAAGTTATAGTGCCCTTTTAAGAGTCAAAAGTGTTTGAGAGCGACCCCCCCCCCCCTCACGTCCATCATTTCCCAAAATCAAATAACCAACCAAAGTTTTAGAAAAGTTTTTAACAAAGTTTTAGCAAAGCTCTTATCCTTGTACCAGACAAATACATTAAATGGATTAGTGCTATGTACGAGAATAACACTGCTGTGGTTAGCAGCTGGTTTTGTATTAAATCAGGAGCTAAGCCGGGTTGTGTTCTATCCCCCTTTATATGGATCATTTTGATGGACTTTGTCTTAAGGTGCACAGGAAAGGCAATGGGAGACCACAAAATCAAATGGAGAGGAAAAGCTCTCCTGGACTTAGATTATGCTGATGCTTTAAGTATCCTAGATGAAAGTGTGAGCAAAATGAATGAACTTTTAGAGGTTTTACGAGTTCAGGGTGCTAGAATAGGTTTGAAAATCAATGTTAAGAAGACTAAGTCACTAAGGCTAGGAATAAGTGAAGATAAAAAGGCGACATTGAGTAACGAAAAGATTGATCAGGTGGACAGATTCACTTACTTTGGTAGTATTATAGGCTGCGCAATCGCGCTGCCTAAGTAAAGAACAGTGTCGGCACAATGTATTATTTTTATTTCCTTTAGACCAGGGCACTTCCTATCGAAGGAGTTGTCGTAGAAACTTCGAAAAGGGCTCATTCGATTGCAAATTGGAGTGGCTTGTGCCCTTTTTAATAGTTGAAACTGATTGGAAGGCAAGTAACACCCCTTCGACGCCCACCATTTTCCCAAACACATCCAATCAAAATTTTGAGATAGCCATTTTGTTCAGCGTAGTTGATTTCCAGATAGAAATTATGTTTCTGAGGAGGACACCCCCACAGCCCTCAGGGCAAGGGTTGTAAGTTATGCCCTGGGGGAATATAAGTTTTTTTTATAGAAAGCGTTGTCATAGAAACTTCAAAAAAGGCCCATTCGATTGGAAATTCAAAGGGCGAGTGCTCTTTTTAATAGTCGAAAGTGATTGGGTGGCAACTAACCCCCCTATCACACCCACCTTTTCCCCAAACACATCCAATCAAAATTTTGAGATAGACATTTTGTTCAACGTAGTTGAAAGTTCTGGAAATTAGGTCTTTGAGGATGACATCCCCCCCCACAGCCCTTGGGGCAAGGGTTGTAAGTTGTGTCCTGGGGGCATATGAGGTTTTTATAGAGAGCGTTGTCGTAGAAACTTCAAAAAGGACTCATTTTATTGGAAATTGAAATGGCTAGTACCCTTTTTAACAGTCGAAAGTGAATGAAAGGCAACTAACACTCCTTCCACGCCCAACATTTATCCAAAGACATCCAATCAAAATTTTGAGATAGCCATTTTGTTCAAAGTAATTGAAACGTCCGGAAATTATATCTTTGAGGATGACACTCCCCCCAGAGCCCTCAAGGTAAGGGTTGTAAGTTATGCCCTGGGGGCCTATAAGGTTTTTATTGCAAGCATTGTCATAGAAACTTGAAAAAGGGCTCATTCGATTGGAAATTCAAAGGGCTAGTGCCCTTTTTAATAGTCGAAAGCGATTTGAGGAAAGTGATTGAGTGATTTGAGGGCAACTAACCCCCTCTCACGCCCATCTTTTCCCCAAACACATCCAATCAAAATTTTGAGAGTTATTTTGTTCAACGTAGTTAAAAGTTTTAGAAATTAGGTCTATAAGGATGATAACCCCCTTAGAGCCCTCGGGGCAAAGGTTATAAGTTATGCCCTGGGGGCATATAAGGTTTTTATAGGTAGTGATGTTGTATAAACTTCAAAAAGTTTATACAAGACCTATGCCTATGCCTTCCCAAACCCCTATGCCTTCCCAAGGCCAGAACATAATTTGCACTTTACTAAAAAAAAATACAAATTAATG
This sequence comes from Artemia sinica, assembly GCA_027921565.1. NCBI lineage: Eukaryota > Metazoa > Arthropoda > Branchiopoda > Anostraca > Artemiidae > Artemia > Artemia sinica. The sequence goes on along the minus strand of CM051264.1, from coordinate 24,645,232 downwards.
TGCATTGTCAGTTTAATATACATATACTGATATTTAGTAATCAAAATGTTAACATTATTTGATTTATTAAAGTTATAAAAGTAAAAACAATTATATTTTTTCAGTAAAGTGCAAATTATGTTCTGGCCATGGGAAGGCATAGGGATTTTGAACCCTACTCATGTTAATTTCTGCTCGTTTTGAGTTTGACTCGGTTATTTATTGGAATTTTTGTTCGTTTCGGGTTTAATTTATTTATCGATGCTGATTTGTGGTAGTTTCACGCTTGGTAGATTACTTGATTTTATTTTTACTCATTTTTGGTTTAATGGAGTTCTTAACTTTTCTTTGAAAAACTTATTTTGTCGGAAAAGTTTTTTAATTAATTATTAGTAAAGACAGAGGAAGCAGTGAAGATGTTAACAGTAGAAAAACTAAGGCTCATGGTCTTTTTTCACAGTTAAAAAAAGTTTGGAAGAATAGGAATATAAGTCTGCAGACCAAGATTAGAATATTAGAAGCTATGGTGATGACAGTGGTCAAATATGGCTCTGAAGCATGGGCGCTCCGAAAAGCGGATGAAGATTTGCTAGATGTTTTTCAGAGAAATTGCCTTCGGATTGTTCTGGGTACCCGGCTGACTGACCGTATTTCAAACAGTAGGCTGTGCGAAAAATGTGGTTCAATCCCGCTTTCTAGGGCTGTAATGAAAGAAAGGTTGAGATGGCTAGGGCACGTTTTGCGGATGAAGGCAATCATAGTTACAGTGCCCTTTTTAAAAATCAAAAGGGATTGGAGGGTAATCAGCTTCCAATCCTGTTTCCCTGAAAAAGACTATGTCAATATAAAACGAAAAAAATTAATTAAAAAGCTATTTTCGCAAAATAATTTTTTCAAGGAAAAGTAAAGAACTCGATTAAACCAAAAATGAGCAAAAATAGAATCAAATAATCTACCAAGCGTAAAACTCCCACATATCAGTATCAATAAATAAATGAAACCCAAGACGAACAGAAATTACAATAAGTAACCGATTCAAACTCAAAACGAGCAGAAATTAACATGATTAGGGCTCACAACCCCAATTTCTTCTCAAGGCCTAAACATAATTTGCACTTTACTGAAAAAAATACAAATGAATGTGCATTGCTCGTTTAATATTACTGATTATTTGAAAAAACTACGTTTTCTAAAGAGTTAAAGAGGCTGAGTCCTCAACGCCTCGCTCTTTACGCTAAAGTTTTTTATTGTTTTAAAAAATAAAGTTGTGAGACAGAGTCAAACTTTAGCGTAAAGAGCGAGGCGTTGAGGAGGGCACAGCCTCTTTCATATACGGAATAATTTCTGTTCGTTTTAAGATTTAATGTCGCTCCTTACTTTCAGTTTAAAAAACTTTTTTTTTATTTAAAGGCTGCGAAAGCGGGGGGTTTGGGCGGCGGCAGCCCCCCAACTGTGCCTCCTAATCCCTGTACGTTTTAAGGTTCGACCTTGTAACTCAGCCTCTTTAACTCTTTAGAAAACGTAGTTTTTTTTCAAATAATTTCTGCACGTTTTTGTACAGTTTACTACTTATTATTGCTTGACTAACTGTTAGCTGATCGTGTCAGGAGTTAAAGTTGGGGGGCTGCCACCCCCAAACCCCCTGCTCTTGAACACTCTTGTGTTAAGGCTTTTAATTCCTGAATACTCAAATCACGTCGTAGAGGGTGCCTCCTAATCCCTGTACGTTTTAAGGTTCGAACTTGTGACTCAGCCTCTTTAACAGCCCCCCAACTGTGCCTCCTAATCCCTGTACGTTTTAAGGGTCGACCTTGTAACTCAGCCTCTTTAACTCTTTAGAAAACGTAATTTTTTTCAAATAATTTAAAAAGAAACTGAGTTTCTTTTTTAAAGTTTAAATTCAGTATATAAAAAATTTGGTCTGACGGTGAATCGAACCCGGGTTTTCCGCCTGACAGTCTGAAGTATCAACCGCTGGACTAATGAGACACAATTGTAATTGTTTTTTAGTAAATGGAATCTATTTTCGCAAAGCAAATTCCCACAAAACTTGATATTTGGTTTTTGGAAAACAGGGAAGGAGTGATCAGATTGAGCTGAAATTTCGAGGATAAGCTCCCAGGCCCCAGGAAAGCTTATCCTCTAAATTTCAGCCCGATCAAACAACGTTAAAGGGGGGTTGTGGTGGGGAAAATTAACATGGGCTATTATAGGAAAACGAGGTTTTTCGTAAATGTAAATTCGGGGGATAATTTTTTCGGTCTGAAAATATCAAAAGGCCCTAACAGGTCGAATTCTGCTTCGAATGAGTCCTCATTTACCCGGATCAGTTGCCAACTGTGGCCTGTAGGCGTGGATAACAAAAAAAAAAGAGAAATGAATTTTAAGTGGCTATATTTGGTTTTTTGAAAACAGGGAAGGAGTGATCGGATTGAGCTGAAATTTCGAGGACAAGCTGCCAGGCCCTAGGAAAGCTTAACCTCTAAATTTCAGCCCAATCGGACAACGTCAAAGGGGGGCTATGGTGGGAAGGTCGAAACTTCCGGCCCAGTTTACCCCATGAAGACAAAGTCGGAGGAGGATCAAATTTTGCACATTTCTTAGTTTGAGCTTGGGCTACAAAATGCGATCACCGCCGTCTCTCTGCGGCCTCTAGGACCTGAAATCGCTTAACATTGTGGTGGGTCGCCTCTTTATAGAGGCACAAGTGTGCCTCCTTGATAAAGTCTGAGGGGGGGTGAAATTTTGCACGTTTCTTAGTTTGAGCTTGGGCTACAAAATGCGATTACCGCTGTCTCTCTGCGACCGCTAGGACCGGAAATCGCTTGCGGGCTCTTATAGGAAAACGAGCCCGCGTTTTCGCGGGCTAGCCCGCTTATAGCGGGTTCTTATAGGAAAACGAGGTTTTTCGTAAATGTAAATTCGAGGGATAATTTTTTCGGTCTGAAAATATCAAAAGGCCCTAACAGGTCGAATTCTGCTTCGAATGAGTCCTCATTCACCCGGATCAGTTGCCAACTGTGGCCTGTAGGCGTGGCTAAGAAAAAAAAAGAAATGATGAATTTCAAGTGGCTGTATTTGGTTTTTTGAAAACAGGGAAGGAGTGATCGGATTGAGCTGAAATTTCGAGGATAAGCTCCCGGGCCCTAGGAAAGCTTAACCTCTAAATTTCAGCCCAATCGGACAACGTTAAAGGGGGGCTGTGGTGGGAGGGTCGAAACTTCCGGCCCAGTTTACCCCATGAAGATAAAGTCGGAGGAGGATGAAATTTTGCAAGTTTCTTAGTTTGAGCTTGGGCTACAAAATGCAATCACCGCCGTCTCTCTGCGACCTCTAGGACCTGAAATCGCTTAACATTGTGGTGGGTCGCCTCTTTATAGAGGCACAAGTGTGCCTCCTTGATGCTCATATTTATTCTTTAAAATCTTAAAAGTGTATGGTTTATTCAAGTTATAAAAGTGAAGACATTTTTAAAAAAAGTTCATTAAAGTGCAAATTATGCTCTGGCCTTGAGAAGGCATAGGGGCAGTGATCCATAATTATGTTAATTTCAACTCGTTTTGAGTTTTTATTTTTAGAACATGAATTTGTCCTTTTAACTGCCATGTTTTGTATTTATTTTTTTTTTTCTAGAAGAGAAAAGAGGCAAATTAATTGCTATTTTTAAGGATGCTCAATTATGGCCCCCCCCCTGGCTGGATGCTCCCAGAATTTCTATCAATGAGAAGAGAAAAGTAAGCTGGCTAAAAAAAAAAACTCGTAACCACTGAGTTTGACATCATACGCAAATAAAGACTTAGGGTAGAACTATAAATGGATTGCGAAATTTTTATAGGATTGAGAATTTATCTCATAACTGCAAATGATTTTTCTATAGTCCTGCAGAGAAAATTTATGGACAAACCTGAAACGTTATAAGTAAGAAATCCTTTTTTATAAAAAGTATTATCCTTTTTTATAAAGAGTGGTATCTTGAAGAAAAGTCTGGAGTTTAATTAACCTTTAATATTTTCTAGAATTATGTAGAAATTTATGTTTCTGGAAATTGATCTTGCTTGTAGCAATGGCTGTTTCTTGAATACTTTATGTCACATTTAATTATCGAATTTTCTTTTAAGTCCAAATGCACTTCTATTGTATTCCTATGAAGTCACTGATAAATCAGCCCAAGCTCAACTGTTGTGCCATTCTGAGATTCCAAGCAAGGTTGCGAAAATTCTAAAAACAACAGATTCAGTTCTGCTTTTGACTTTACATGCGGAAAAACCTTTATTGCATTACAAGTATACCGATGGAAAGCTAGAAGAGTGTGAGTTGCTTTTGCAGAGTGACCTAGTTCCCAAGCTAAGAGGTAAGCAATTTAATTTATAAAACAAATACGAAAAATTTATAAAGTTGGTTTTAATACTGAAATTAGCGATACTACTTTTGGGTGTAGTAATTTTAAAATTCGAAGATATAATAATTGAAAAAAATAAACATGCAGGGTCAAGTAATATAGGCTTTGTGTGAATCATGTTTCCACGAAAATGTAATAATTAAAAAAAATCGAACATGCTTGGTCAATTAATATAGTAAGTTTTGCGTGAATTAAGTTTGCTTATCATAGGCAGCGCGATAGCGCTGCCAAGTAAAGAACGATGTGGGCACAATGTATTATTTTTTTTTTCTCCGTACCCGGGCACTTCGTATCAAAGGAGTTGTCGTAGAAACTTCGAAAAGGGCTCATTCGATTGGAAATTGGAGGGGCTAGTGCCCTTTTTAATAGTCGAAAGTGATTGGAGGGCAACTAACACCCCTTCCACGCCCACAATTTCCCGAAACACATCCAATCAAAATTTTGAGATAGCCATTTTGTTCAGTGTAGTGTATTTCCAGATAGAAATTATGTTTTTGAGGAGGACACTTCCCCACAGCCTTCAGGGCAAGGGTTGTAAGTTATGCCCTGGGGGCATATAAGGTATTTTATAGAAGGCGTTGTCGTAGAAACTTCAAAAAAGGCTCATTCGATTGGAAATTCAAAGGGCTAGTGCCCTTTTTAATAGTAGAAAGTGATTGGAGGGCAACTAGCCCCCCCACGCCCACCATTCCCTCAAACACATTTTAATCAAAATTTTGAGATAGCCATTTTGTTCAGCGTAGTTGATTTCCAGATAGAAAATATGTTTTTGAGGAGGACACTCCCCCACAACCCTCGGGGCAAGGGTTTTTAAGTCATGCCCTGAGAGCATATAAGAACGATGTTGGCACAACGTATTATTTTTTTTTTTCCTTTAGAGCAGGGCTCTTCGTATCGAAGGAGTTGTCGTAGAAACTTCGAAAAGGGCTCTTTCAATTGGAAATTGGAGTGGCTTGTGCCCTTTTTAATAGTCGAAAGTGATTGGAGGGCAACTAACACCCCTTCCACGCCCACCATTTCCCGAAACATATCCAATCAAAATTTTGAGATAGCCATTTTGTTCAGCGTAGTTGATTCCAGATACAAATTATGTTTTTGAGGAGGACACTCCCCCTTAGCCGTCAGGGCAAGGGTTGTAAGTTATGCCCTGGGGGCATATAAGGTTTTTATAGAAGGTGTTGTCGTAGAAAATTCAAAAAGGCTCATTCGATTGGAAATTCAAAGGGCTAGTGTCCTTTTTAATAGTCGAAAGTGATTGGAGGGGAACTATCCCCCCTCTCACGCCCACCTTTTCCCCAAACAGATCCAATCAAAATTTTGAGATAGCCATTTTATTCAACGTAGTTTTAAGTTTTGTATATTAGGTCTTTGAGGATGACAACCCCCCTCAAAGCCCTCAGAGCAAGGGTTGTAAGTTATGCGCTGAGGGCATATAAGGTTTTTATAGAACGCGTTGTCGTAGAAACTTCAAAAAAGGCTCATTCGAATTAGAAATTGAAATGGCTAGTGCCCTTTTTAATAGTTGAAAGTAATTGGAAGGCAACTAACACCCCTTCCACGCCCACCATTTCCCCAAACACATCCAATCAAAATTTTGAGATAGCCATTTTGTTCCACGTACTTTAAAGTTCAGAAAATTATACCTTTTGAGCAGGACACTCCCCCCACAGTCTTCAGGGCAAGGGTTATAAGTTATGCCCTGGGGGTATATAAGGTTTTCATTGAAATCTTTGTCGTAGAAACTTGAAAAAGGGGTCATTTGATTGGAAATTCAATGTGCAATGATTGTGCATTGTCAGTTTAATATACATATACTGATATTTAGTAATCAAAATGTTAATATTATTTGATTTATTACAGTTATAAAAGTAAGAACATTTATATTTTTTTCAGTAAAGTGCAAATTATGTTCTGGCCTTGGGAAGGCATAGGGGTTTTGAGCCCAACTTATGTTAATTTCTGCTCGTTTTGAGTTTGACTCGGTTATTTATTGTAATTTCTGTTCGTTTTGGGTTTCATTTATTTATCATTGCTGATTTGCGGTAGTTTCACGCTTGGTAGATTATTTGATTTTATTTTTGCTCATGTTTTGTTTAATGGAGTTCTTTACTTTTTTTTGAAAAGCTTATTTTTTGAGAAAGTTTTTTTAATGAATTTAATAGAAAGCTCAGTTGCATTGGTAAAACTGTCTCAAATGGTCACGGAAAAAATGTGTACTATTCATCTGCTAATGATGGTATATTTTCAACCGGAATCACATGTTTCATAGAGGCAGGTACATTTTGCGAGGTATAAATGAGCTTTAGTTATAATCGTGGGATTGTTTACAACAACCGTGCTATATCTTTTAAGCCCTTCTTTTCATTTGAAGTGTATTGTTTGACAAAAATAAATGTTTCAATGAATGTAGAGCAGGATATGAAAACAGTCAACTAGAATTTTTTTTCTGTTCGAAACTACGGTCAACAGCAATGATTCTTGAGACCGAGAAACTGTGTTACTGGCTTGGAGTCTGTCTTTTTAGTTTTTCGAACTTTATAGCCCTGATACAGCAGGTGTTTGAAAAATTAGGAAACTTGTATATAAACTGTATATGATGAAAAACAGGAATAAAAATGGATATATTCAACTCTTTCTGTAAATCCTAATGGATCGTCTTTCTATGTTTGCCATTTTGAACCTAAATTATAAACAAATTATCTCTTGATATGGAAATTTGAAAAGGAGAGGGAATGGATTTGCGACTTGAGAAAAGAAAGCCATGAAAGCATAAGCAGATAGATGAATATTATAATAATGCATTATCAGCTGCATCTTACCCTTACTTTGGAAGAAATCTGATGGTTGTTTTCTGAGGTTTTTTATATTTGATAAAGTTTGCTTTCTGAAAGTTACTTTAAAAATCAGTTAAAACTGCTAGAAATTTAAATAGAAAAGTTTTATTGTTAGTATGCAACAAACTCACCTGTAGTTATTTCCGAAGTAGTGACAACTCAACATAGTCAAACCATATTTTTTCTGGTGCATTTTTATACTAACTTAGAAAAGTTACAAACTAAAAGTTACATCACTTTTAGTTTTTTTTTTCCATTGATATACTCTTATCCATAGGGCACAGATTGAGATGCCACCGATATGTAGCTTTAATTTATTACAAATTTAAAAAAATTTCTTAAATTATGGATTCATGTCGGAAATAGACAACAGATTCTATAGAAAAAATCACTGAAATACGCAAGCAGGTAAACAGCGACCATCCAGCCTGAAAGAGTATGAAAATCACAGGAAACAAGACAAAAGTTTGGAAACAAACTAGGGAAGACACCTAAGGAGACCTTTTCTGGTGCTCTAGAAGAAAACGCACGCTGTCTTCGTCTAATGACCTTGAGAATCCGCATCTTGAAGGCTAATGTAAGGCCACTGAAACCCTCCAATGATGGTTCACTTAAAGATAGAAAAGTAGAAGGGCACTAAAGCCCAAATACTTTTGTATCGAATATTCTGTGTGCTAAAAGTAAGTGGGATCCCGACCTAAAAAATGGTCAATAGAAAAAGGCTTAGAAATACGTTATTGTCATAGTAACGTAAGGTTAAAACTAAGTATGAATAGATCAAAACATGAACTCATAGATCATTCTGGATTCTGCACTGATTCACCTCAAATACTTTTAAAGCAAGTTAAATATGAAAGCTCCAACACTTTCGCACCATATTTCACAATGCTTAAAACAGAAGAAAGTAATTAAAATTAAACCTGACCGTTTGAATTGGTGAAGTGGAAACTTACACAGCCATATAAGTCTTTAAAAATTAGGAAAACCTGGGACTCCAATTTTTAAACTCCATATGTGTAGTTCTTGGTAGTAACGGAGGCCAAGTTTATTTTTGAGATTTGCAGATTGGTAGTGTGTGAATTTTTACGGACAAAAAGCATTGTCTATTTTGAGGTATTAATGTTGCTTGTTTATTTTCACGGTTCAACGTGGCAACAGTGAAAATGTGGTGCTGTCTTGAGAACTTTCAACTTCGAAACAACCAAGAAAAAATCTGAGAAATCGCGGTATTCAAGTATGAATAGACCTAAGAAGGATCAAAGGGTTTTTATCTTGGATATCCTTGATACATTAAGATTAGGCAAAATGCAAAAGATTAGACAATCGCTTGAGCGCAGCCAAAGTATGTGCAAGAAAAGCCAAATCAGTATTAGACTGTATTTCACACTTGGTAAACACTTCACTACCCAACTCGGAACTGAAACTTAACTGGAAATTAGCTTTAGTCGAGATTGAAAGTTAATTGAAGCACACGTCAATTGATTGACTCAAGCATGATTGAGCTTCTAGGAACCTGTTTGACGTTTGAGTCAAGCATTGACGGTGATTGATTAAACGTTTGAATGACTCAATGGATTGATGACGTCACGTGCCAACAGTCACGTCACGTGCCAACAACCGTGGAAGGCAAATCGCTTCCCCAAAATTCGGAAGGCAAAGAAGCGGAACGCGAGTTATTTGTTTATTAATACCTTTATACCGGGATCACCCTGAGTAATGGGAGGTTAAAATAAAGACTATTATAACCTAAATAAGAAAAGTACGGCATTTGACAGAATATTGTGGGCGGTAAAGATACTGAAACTGGATTATTGAGTTTCCGAACTAAAAATGAAAATTAATGGTTTAAGAACAAATTTCAACCGCGAGTACAAGGCGATCGAGCAGAAAATTAAGTCTGGAGCGTCAGCAGATGACATCCCACAGCCTTCCCTGTGGTACTACAATGACCTTGCATTCATCAGGTATCAGATTGGCGCTCATAAATTTTAGATCTCCCAAATCTTTGCCCGAAGCTAGGTACCTCAATGTGATGGAAAGTCTCTGAGTCGCAGGAATTGCTTCTCGCATATTTGTATCCTTCTTCTCTATATGTGCCGTACTAACTAGAGTAAAAAATCGAAACTGGGTCCATTCTGATAAAGTTCCTGTAGTCCTCTTGTTCTGTATCGCGCAGAACGTTTGGTAGATGATCATGGTTGAAGCGATTTCTCATCTTGTACCACTTCTTTGGCCATCGACGTTTCCTATTAACTTGTTGTTTTCGCTTCAGCGCGACCAAAGTACATGCAAGAAAAGCCAAATAAGTATTAGACTGATTGCAATTCACACACGGTAGACACTTCACTACCCTCAGTGTGGGTTCGTCCAAACTACTTTATCTTTATTTATCAGTCTCAATTTACATAAATATTACAAGGTTGAACTTGGATAGCTATGCTAATCTTTGCACTAAATTGCCGCGATTGTTTTTACTGAAGGCTTTGTACGGTGATTTTTTTTTTTTTTTATCAAATATTTAACAGTGTTGCATCATTCTCAAAAGTGAAGATATTTGCTGAAAACTTGCTGACAATAAAGTACTTATAGGTTGAGGTTCTGATGATATACTGCTTTTTTGTTCTGTTTCCAGATTATTTTTTTAGTACTCTATTTGGTCATGCAAACATTACCACGACAATATACGTTATGACATAGTGATACATTAGAACCTCTGTTGTAAAGGAAAGGTGAAATATCAAACCTCCAGGCTGATATCAAAACCATGAAATACCCTCAGGAAGGTATATATTAATACACCTTCAGAGAGGGATATATGAATACCCTTTCCTGAAAGATTAATATCTTAACTAGTTTCTAAAATTGTCTAAATAATTATTGGGCTGTTAATCGTGTTTTCTTTTTAGGGCTCACCAACTTATCTCTAGCTAAAATTCACTTAATGATGACATATCTCTGCTGGTACTTGACATTTTTAAATCTTGCTTCCCCAGTTCTCAATTTATGTGAATTGAATGCCTCCGTCTCTTGAGAAATGTTTTGTTGTTTTTAAAGTTTGTCTTTTTATCCCTTTCATTTTCCAAATTTTCTGACCTTCTTTATATCTTTTAATCCTGTTTTGATCTGTACAGTCTTTTTTTTCGTCAAAGCTTTCAATAAAAAAAAAAAAAAAAAAAAAAAAAAACAGAAAGCAGATAAGAGAAAAACCTTAAGTTGGTCTATAAGAAAAAGGAAAAAACTACCCAGCGCCATCTAAAAAACTGATAGATGTAAGAGGTATCTATTTATTGTAGACTTATACATTGATCGAAGTATTTTGCGCAAGTGTCTCTAATATATGTAATTATAACTATGTTTTCCTTTACACTAACACTTTTCTTTACGTTATACAAAGGAAACCTCCACTTTTCATGGCAACAAAAAGCATGGAAAACTGATTAGAGAGAAAATTTGGTACTTTAATAGGGGCTAAATAGAAAGTTAGAACTATTAGCGTCTATGACGGTGTGGTGATACCATATAGATCTAGAAAAATTCAGAACAGGCTTAATTTAAAAAAAAATGGATTTCATTTAGTCGCCTAAGTTTATTTAATTCAATTTATTAACAACATTTTAAAAACAAAATCAAATACTAAAGTGCCCGAATTGTTTTAATCTTATTGAATATCACAAAGCTAGAGGAGTTTTCTATACCGAACATAGGCGAGAAAAAAAAAGGAAGAAAAAAAAACCTGCCTTTTTGGAAGAAATGGTTCTTCAGCTCTGTGTATAACATAAGAAAGAAAAGCATGACTTGTTTTTATTTAGATTTTATAATTAACTTACTGTTCTTACTAGGTAACGCTATATATATATATATATATATATATATATATATATATATATATATATATATATATATATATATATATATATATATATATATATATATATATATATATATATATATATATATATATATATATATATATATATATATATATATATATCTTCAAATACCTAATTTTAAAGAGATATTCTTGAGCACTTGACGTATTTTTGAAAGGTAAAGGGTGTATCTGTCATATTTTCTAAAAGTGAGTGCTCCTAAACATCTCTTAATTCAATACATGGATCTTAATCCAATACATAAAGAATTGACTCGAAACCTTGGGGAATTTCTCGGAACAGCCAAAAGAAAAGACTGAAATGGAGGAGGAGGGTTCGACAGTGTGTCAACCTCAGCTATACGAATTTTGGACAAGCTACATAAAATCTTTATCCACTAGGGCATTTCAGAGACGCATGTAACTCCTAAAATATGGGGTGACTGGCCAGAAATAGAGAGGCTGGTACAAAATAATCAGAATGTGTATATACACCTGTGATTCTCTCTAGAATTCTTTTCGAATTCCTTTGTGTCAAATCGTAAAAAAAAATTGTCACAAATTTTTTCCTCAAATATTATTTTTCCCTGGTGAAGAAGCCAAAACTTACTGTCACCATCCTTTAAAATCGTATGAACATTAAATGCACCCACTGGTTTCAGGCATGAATTATATTGCCGGCTAAGGTAGGTATCCAGGGGAGGCTATACGAGCATGCACGATGGCATGTTACAGCTTAAGAACTTCCTTCAAATCCATCAGTTATAGAATTTCCCTAGCTCTTCAGGCTTTATCCATGCTTGGCAGAAGTGTAATGTTTTATTTGATCTTTTTTCAGAAACGGCTCAAATGGTTTACAAGGATTTCTCAGAATTTTATCATAAACGAATTGATAATGAAGGCGAATACAAACTAAGAAAAAATGAAAGAATTGAGCAGAAAAGGAAAGAAAGCTACAGTTCCGAATCTGAAAGTGATGCAAAAGTTTTGAGGCTAAGCTAAAAAAAAATAAAAGAATCCTGAAATTTTTTATTGTCTTTATTCTAGCGTAGTTGCATCAGAAAAGTTTAAAATATGTTTTTATCTATGCTTTAATGCTGCAGATTTTGGCCTCTGAGAGGCCAAAATGTTTTTTACTCCAATATCGAAGGGATCACATATGGAATACGAGCAAATATGAACACTTTATAGTAAGCCTTAGAGTTGTAAAAATATTTTAAAAATTATTTTGTTTTTAATTACAATGCACTAGATGTAGCAATTTTCTTTAAAATGAGCCAATAAACAACTCTCTACGCTGTTCCAGTGCCAAGCTAGCCGCAGAAAAAGAAAAACCCAAATATAATAATAAAGTGGTACTTGTTCATTATTCGTTACACTCTCGAGAAATGAAGCTTTTTACTGTGGCTACTGTAGAATAGATAGATAGATAAAACAGATAAATTGTATTTCATACAAATATAAACAACAGAATGGCCAAGAGTTTCCCATGGTAGAATGGTAAGCATAGCTCTCCCTTTAATTTTTTGGTCACTTAAAAGGGGCACTGGAACTTTTATTTTCTATTCGAATGAGCCCTCTCGCGACATTCTAGGACCACTGGGTCGATACGATTACCTCTGGAAAAAAACAAAAAAAAAACAGGCATCTGTGATCTTTCTTCTGGCAAAAAAAATACATAATTCCACATTTTTTTGGATAGGAGCTTGAAGCCTCTACAGTAAGGTTCTCTGATACGCTGAATCTGATGGTGTGATTTTTATTAAGATTCTATGACCTTTAGGGGGGTTTTCCCTTTTTTCAAAAATAAGGCAAATTTTCTTAGCCTCGTAACTTTTGATGGGTAAAACTAAACTTGATGAAACTTATATATTTAGAATCAGCATAAAAATCCGATTCTTTTGATGTATCTATTGGTATCAAAATTCCTTGTTTTATAGTTTCGGTTACTATTCAGCCGGGCCGATCTTACTATACAGTTCGTTACTACGAACAGTTTGATTGGCCAGAGGACCATCATCGACCCTGAACTTGCTCCGCTCAATGTTTCTATTCAATAGAAGTTTCTTCAAAAAACCTGTGTTTTATCCTAATTTTGGCTACCATGGGCCGTCACTCGCTCTTTACTAGCCCCGCGTTCAATAAGCTTAAAATAATTAATGACCATAGTAGAAACATGGAAAAGTTAAGAACCCACAATGATCTGTGCAGATACTGACTTGATTTGCTCCATAAAGAAAAGCACGGAGGGATTTGAGTAAGGAATGCATTGTTGGTTTTAACTGTAACATATCAATTATCTTAGAGAACAATGTTCAAGATTTTTTATTCAATATTTTAACAAGCTTCAGTATCAAGAATGTCTTTAAGTATCTCATGGTACGGAGTCAGAGAAATAGGCATGTAAAAAAAAATTCTGGATTTTTCTTTTTCGCCAGATAAAAAGAATCCTGACACGTTATAGTTGAAACGGCAACGTATTTGAAACACGAACTATTGTGCACATGGTTTTTTTATTGTGGGCAAGTTAGAGAAATAGGCATGTAAAAAAAATTCTGGATTTTTTTTTTGCCAGATAAAAATAATCCTGACACGTTATAGTTGAATCAGCAACGTATTTGAAACACGAACTATTGTGCACATGGTTTTTTTGGTGTGGGCAAGTTTAACTTTGAACTAGTCATCTTTGTAGCCGAACTACAAATATGAATGAACTGCAAATACGACTACATATTTGTTGTTAAAATCCTAGCGAGCTTGAGTACTAAAAATGCATTGATCTATAACAGTATTCAGAGACTGAAACGTATTTATTTTGGTTCATGGTAATAATTGTTGACTGGGACCACTGGGACTTTAACCAGCGACCCTGTGAGTTCAGCATGCCAACCATTTGGGCAGGAATGATTTTTGTAACTAAAAATGAATCAATAAAATGGGTTCTATGGACGAAAGCAGATTGCACACATAAGAACGATTGACGTACTCAAATATCATCTCCAAAACAACATTTTTTTGTTCTGACGGTTATTTATATATATTTCTGATAATAAGTCGGTGATTGTGCTATGTTTGGAGCAAAATCATGATCACCTTTTTACTCGCCCTGACTACCTGAAAGAGGAAAACTTACGAAAGATCTTCAAAACAACTTAAAATTTACCAGGAAACGTCTCTCCGAGAGGGATGTAGCACCAAGTGCTTGCTTTAGGCAAAGGCTCAAGAGATATATAAAACCCACCAATTAAACCAGGAAGGGGTGGTTCTCGCCTATCTTGTGCCCGGGTCAAAATCTTGATTAGCGCCCACCCACCTGTTCTTTAAGATTTTAAAGAATAAATATGAGCATCAGTATATTAAACGAGCAATGCACATTCATTTGTATTTTTTTCAGTAAAGTGCAAATTATGTTTAGGCCTTGAGAAGAAATTGGGGTTGTGAGCCCTAATCATGTTAATTTCTGCTCGTTTTGAGTTTTAATCGGTTACTTATTGTAATTTCTGTTCGTCTTGGGTTTCCTTTATTTATCGACGCTGATTTGTGGTAGTTTCACGCTTGGTAGATTATTTGATTTTATTTTTGCTCATTCTTGGTTTATTGGAGTTCTTTACTTTTCTTTGAAAAACTTATTTTGTGGAAAGTTTTTTTAATTAATTATACAAAAAAAGTAATGCCTTGGGGGCATATGAAGTTTTTTATAGAAAGCGTTGTCGTAGAAACTTCAAAAAGGGCTCATTTGATTGGAAATTGAAATGGCTAGTGCCCTTTTTAATAGTCGAAAGTGATTGGAAGGCAACTGTCACCCCTTCCACGCCCACCATTTATCCAAATACATCCAAACAAAATTTTGAGATAGCAAATGTGTTCAAAGTAGTTGAAAGGTACGAAAATTATATATTTGAGGATGACACTCCCCCCACAGCCCTCAGGGTCAGGTTTGTAAGTTATGCCATACAAATGAATGTACATTGTCAGTTTAATATACATATACTGATATTTATTAATCAAAATGTTAATATTATTTGATTTATTAAAGTTATAAAAGTAAAACATTTATGTTTTTTCAGTAAAGTGCAAATTATGTTCTCGCATTGGGAAGGCATAGGGGTTTTGAGCCCTACTCATGTTAATTTCTGCTCGTTTTGAGTTTGACTCGGTTATTTATTGTAATTTCTGTTCGTTTTGGGTTTCATTTATTTATCGATGCTGATTTGTGGTAGTTTCACGCTTGGTAGATTATTTGATTTTATTTTTGCTCATTTTTGGTTTAATGGAGTTCTTTACTTTTCTTTGAAAAACTTATTTTGTTGAAAGTTTTTTTTAATTAATTATACAAAAAAAGACAATCATCGAGTTTCGTTCGAATATGTAGTTTTTTAAGTGTATTTAAGACAGTCACTGACGTCATTTGGCTTTTTATGGGCATCATGCAATTTTTATTTTTTTTCAAGAAGGAGGGGGGGGGGGAGTAAAATTCTTGTTTTCCAGGACTTCCTTATAGATGTAAAAAGTAAAGAATCAGTCTAGAGCTTAAATAGTAAGTTCAGCCGCATTCGAAAAAGAATTTAGTAGACCGTTTTTCTGTCCTGTATGTATGTAAACTTTTTCTTTTGGAAGAAACACAAATATATGACACCAAGTCTTGAATGGTAAATAAAGAATCGTTTATCCTAGTGCTTCTAAATTAACAAGATGCTTCTTAATTAATCAGTATTTCTAAATTAATTAATAAGTGCTTCTAAATTATTAATTACTTATGCCCTTATAGTTAGAACAAACAAGCTGGAAAAAAGGACCCACAATCTCTGAAATCAGTAGCATGGCTTCTAAAAAACATTACTATCGTTTGTTTTTCTTTCTAAAGTAGAAGAACAGTCAAGTAGATCGTTTTATTTTCTGTTGCTACATTGACATAAAACCCCTATTATATGGTTTGTCATTAAATTCCACAACAGATGCGATTCGGATTCGAAATGTCCCACTATTATATTTAGAACACCATACCCTTTTTCCATAACCCTTTTTACAGGCTGGAAAACTATTTTACAACGTGTCTGAATTATTGTTAAGGATGATGTGTTTAAATTGCACATTGCCAGCCTTTTTGTGCTAAATCTGGAGTCGATTCTACTACTGTTATTAACAACTCACTGCAGCACCAAGCCACCTGAGGCCAACACAGCTTCGCACGGTCCTCTTACACCCCGTCGATTGCATGCAAATAAAAAGAAAGACACACCAAATGGTTGGTGAAAAGGGCAAATACTCGCTTTTACTTGAAACACGTTTTACAACAAGAAAAAAAATTGCACTAGAAACTGTCAATTCGCAGATACTAGGGGGCTACTAGACTTCAAATCAAGAGTTTCCAATAATTCATACCCCAATGGTTGGTTAAACTGAAGCGAGTTTCATACAGAATATTCTGTTAGACCCATTTATAATGGATTTAAAGAGCTGAAGCGCCAGAAATAATTTCAATAAGCTCTCGAGTGATAACAGCTTGGCGAGTTCTGTTGTACGTCATTTGCAACTTATCAATCATTTCGCCTGAAATAAAAGTCAAAATCAAACGAGACATCATATTTGAAGACAAAAGCCCTGAAATTCAAATTTGAAGCAGAGAAAAAAAAGAAGTAAATGTTGGACAACGCTTAATACATGAACAACTAAAGTAGTACCTAGTGGTGGAAGGCTTGGGTAGTTTATGTTTGTAGGATTGCTTAAAATCTTAATTTTTTATTCAAATTTTCGTTATCGTATAAATGGAATAAAAATCTAAAGGCCTTTGAGATGATGAAAAACCTCACCCAAAACAAATAAACATGAACTATCAAACTACTGATTTTCGATGTTATTTGTCTACCAAATGTAACACCAGAAGCAATACAATTTGAAGCATAATGTTGGAACCATGTTGCAAGCATGCGAAATTCAATGTTGTTTCCAAAGGTCAGAAACAACCGTTATTCCAAAACATTGACGACTAGAAGAAATAAATAATATATCTTGAATTTATTTGTGCAACATTGGAACAAAATTATATATAATGAGTTGTCTTTTATACTTTACCAGTTATTTTCAACAACCGTTATTCAGTAAAACAGCTTTACTGAAACATTTTAATGCAGATAAAAACTTCTAAAATGAAACACTTCTGAAAGAAGCTGTCACTGAATAGTTTTAAAATTTTGTAGTTCAAAACCATGAGCACCAGTCACCCCCAGCAAAATGGAAAGATGTCGTACAACATTATAATACGTACAAATACAATTTTCAAAGGGAAGGGGCGAAGGGGTCAAAACCACCTTCAATGTACTAATTTTAATGGCTGACCTCTTTCAACAAAAGAGGATGGAGGAGTAAATTCTTTTCAAATTGGTCTGAATACCCCCCCCCCAAAAAAAAAAAAATTAAGGCTTATCTCTCAATTTTCATTTTTGACTATACGGACTATGATTATCACCTACTCCCCGAAAAAATTCGTGTCTGACGCTTATGAGGATAACTTCTTTAATTTGGATGAAGATTATGCAGGAAAAGGGCACGTTAAGTCATCCAGTATGTGACAAATGGTTTCATTTTTTAAATTTATGATTTCATTTGTTTGGGCCCGATTCTTCAATTTTATGGGTGGACGAGAAGAAATACTAACAGAAACAACCAAATTTTGTAGCAAAAAAAAAGAACAAAAAGAGGATGAAGGTGGGCTTCGGGGCAGCCAGTGTTCTCATTAAATTTTATCCCCTCCCTCAAAATAAATCCAAACGTAGGTGGTCGCCTTTATCCAAGCGTAGGTGGTTGCCTTCAGGGTTTGATTTCTAGCCTAAATAAAACCGCACTTAATTCAACATACGAGCGTTTTTGCTGGCGTTATCCATAGCAGTCATTCTAGAAGACTGTTCAGAAGTAGCATTCTCCTTCATTGTGTAGAAGATCAATGAGGCCAGTGAATACTCCACATAAGACTGGAGAACGTCACTATCTAGGGAATCGTAAGCAGCAATACTGTCAGCTGATTCGATGGCATTCTTGCTGAAAACGGGTATGTCAGTCGTGCGGAAAGATACAACAGATCTGAAAAAGTGAGTGTAGTTTATTGCACCAATACTATACTAAAAAACATGATAAAACGATAAGAGAAGAAATCCATGCTTGCTTCCAAAAAAAAGGTCACTAGCGGAATAACCAATAAAAAAACAAACAAAAACCAAAACTGAGAGACGTGCAAATATAAACAAATAAAAAATAACTAGACAAATAATACAGATCGCTAAGGCTAGGAATAAGCGAGGATGAAAAGATGACGTTGGGTAACGGAAAGATCGATGAAGTCGACAGCTTTACTTACCTTGACGGTGGGTGCCGAAAGATGTTTAAAGTAGAATAGCCAAGGCTTGGGGTGTTTCACAGTTGAAAAAAGCTTGGAAGAATAGGAAGATAATTCTGCGAACTAAGATTAGGATATTGGAAGCTACAGTGATGACAGTGGTCAAATATGCTTTTGAAGCATTGACAGTCCTAAAAACAGAGGAAGATATGCTTGATGTTTTCCAGAGAAACTGCTTACGGATAATTTTGGGCACCCTACTCACTGATCATATTTCAAACAGTAGGCTGTACGAAAAGTTTGGTTCAATCCCGCTTTCTAGGGCTATATAAGAGAAAGGTTGAGATTGCAAGCACACGTTCTGCAGACGAAGGATGACGATTGCCGAAGATTATTCTTTTCGGCCAACTGTCTAGGGTTTAACGGAAAGTAGGTGGTCCACGGTTGAAGTGGGAGGATGTAAAGAAAGATTCAAGGAAAATGGGAAATTCCTGGGGGGTTGTAAAGAGGGGGGGCTTTGAATAGGTTGGGATGGAGAAGGAGCGTGCGTAGTCGTGTTGGCCTCAGGTGGCTTGAAGCTGCGGTGAGTTGTTACCAGTAGTAGTAGTAGTAATACAAGAAAGCGGCATAGAGTACGTTTCCTGTTAAACAATTACAGAACTTCTCCCTTCTTTTTCAACAGCCGTGTACACCATACACCATACCCCTAACTTGGCTATGCTATAGGTTCCATCGATAAATCAAATGAAAAGTATTTTTAGCTTGCAAATCTCAATATGCAATATCTACTTTGAAAACCTAATGAACAACATACTATTTCAAAATGCATTAGTGACGGGCGTCCTGCTTGTTTGATAAAGCTGAAGGAATAAAATTAAACTTTAGTTTGGGCTCAAAAAATAAAATACGAGATTCGAACAGAACTCTATGACTCTAAATTCACTACTGTAATCCGAAATTTTGCATCTTCTATAGTCTTTAGTGCAATAATTTTTAAGTTTACAACATTACGGGATTTGAGGATTTGATGTTTTAGAAAAGTGCAACTTTTACGAGGAATTGAGAAAATAACATCAAATTTCTTTAGTTCCTATAGTCTTTAAGATAAGATAAGTTTCAATTAGAAAACGATCTTCACAGACAATGAATGTCAAATTTTTGCGCTTCTTGTCAAATGAGTAAATACAGTTAAAAATAAATTACCGAACTTAATAGCAACAAGTTTCAAAAGTAGAACAAGTATGACACGAAAAAAACATCTTCCACCTTCCACCCGCTTGGAACTAAACTTGTCACTTGTATTAAACTTTTGAGAATATAAGGGCTAAAAACAAAAAAAGTAAGCATACATGCACAAGCAATCGAATGATAAATTAACAATCTAACAACGGCCAAATCTGCGAAGCAAGGACGGAAAAGGAAAACAATTAGAAGACAGAGACAATTTCTCAAAAAATTAAATATAAGTTAGAAAGGAAAATTCATCAAACATTTAAATGAAGCTAAAATGGATAAAAAAGGAAACATAAATTAAAAAGGGGATAACCCTTCAACATCTCCCGACTTTGCTTAACACTTACAATTTGATTTTCCAGATTAAACTAAACTAAATTTTAACAAAGAAACCGTACCCACAAAGCAAAACATAAAAAACAAAAGAAGATAAAAAACAAAAAAATAAAAAAGATGAAAAAAATATAGATAAAACAAGACAAAAAGACAAAAAACAAAACATAATTCAAATCACATCCCATTAACACATTCACTTTGTTTATTAGCAAAAGTTTTGGGAGCCAAGATGAAACCAAACAACTTAATTAATAAAGAAACCGTACCTAAAAGCATTGTAGACAATTTTTCCGTTGCTAAATTCCATTCCAGATTGCAGAACTGCTCTGGCAACTTTTGTAGCATCTTCAAATACTGGTGGGCGCCGACCGAAGTCATTGCAAACCATAGCCAGGTTGTTTCCATATAAACTGAAAACAAATAAGTGTATAAACGCAACAGTATCATCAGGTACATCTGCAGATCTTTATTTCAGAAGACGGAGCACCAAAAACACACAAATAATAATTAAACCAAAAAAATCAAACTTCAGTTTTATGAATTGTTATTTTCGAACCCAGGAAATTTGATATACGGCATTTGATGGTTATTTAAGAATACAATCTAGGTGTTTGCAATTCATCATTTCGTTGTACCCTTTGACGCAGCTTGAAAAATATATGGAGAGCGTCTTACCCAAATTTTACCAAAATTATTACATGCAAGGTGAACACGACGACCCCACTATATACTCATCTTGAAAGAAACATCCCTTTCCTTACTAGATGTGAATATATAATTGAGTGAATTGAAATCAATCGGCAAATAACTGGTTTGATGAAAACGACTAAATGTCACCAACACTTTTCACTATGGCCCAAACAATATGGATTTTTGGGGTCCGATACCGATATATCCGTATCGTATCGATATGATACCGATAAATTCCCCTCTGGAAAATTTAAACCCTGCATTCGCTGCCTATATTCATACTTCCATGTTTCTCCTGATGTATTCCACACCAATAACACACAAATAAGAGCGTCAAAAATTCACTGTGTATTCCAAATAATATTTAAAAAAAATTATTTAGAATACTCTTAAAAAAAATAATTAAACCGAATAAAGTTCTAGTCTGGACAGTAAAACTATTTTAAGCCATTTTAGTTAAATAAATAAACATTCATGAAAATCTGTTTGAAAGACGTATAAGATATTTATTGAAATTGATTATTCAGAACTCAAATTTCATTAGCGGGAATTTGTATTTTTAATCATTCACATAGTCATGTAAAAATTTACTTTACATTCATATGACATGGTCTCTTCCAAACGAATCCATGCTAGGCACACTGAATATGGGGGTGCAACTAGGGTTTTAAGTTTGGAGGAAGGATTTAAGGAACGTGTCGACAAAATCCTTCAGTATGCCAACAAATGCGGACACATAAGCTAATTTTCCAAGGTAAATAGGTAAATTTTCCAAGGTCTCAATACGCGGCACTGACATTCTGGAAATCCCCCCCCCTCCTCCCAACCTAAAGAAAGGTTTTTTGTATTCTTTTTAGTTGTTTTGGGAGAAATTGTACGTTCTTCAACTCGCCAGACATTTCAAACATTGCTGCACCAGGTGTGTTTTGATAAGTATTGACAAAAAATAATACTTTAACTTCATTTGACTCGCCTTTGCTGCTATCTCCACCCTGTTCAGACTTAGCTGGTGGGTCTGCCTGCAAGGATTTGACAATCAAAAATTACCTGAGGAAATCTGCTGCCATCGTCTGGATAAGGGTAAGACATAAAAAAAAAAAATCGGCCAATATCCGATATTTTTTTTGTATCTGATAATCATACTGACCCTCATATCGGCCCGATAATATTGGCCGGCTAATATATCGGTCGGGCCCTATTTATCAAAGCTTAATCCCACATAATTGTCGTTACTCGCAACATGACCCCACACAACTCAACACCCACAATCTGAATTCTTTTTCTCTCTCGCAAGCTCCAGAACTGAGGAGAAGCTTGTCTTGTGCTTTTGTTATTTAAAACTCAAAATCTTTGCATACAATGTTATAATGTATCATTCCAGTCTCTTAGTTTCCCAACAAAGATAAAAGCATAAAAAGGAGAATAGGTAGCCAGAAGGGGCTGATGAAAATACAGTATCTATAAAAATATACTTTCAACATACTGGCTCCCAGCTATTGGTCGAGCTCTTCCATCCCTAAACACTGAAGGGATGTCCCAGTGTGCACCCCTCTGCCCTGTCGGCGAATAACAAGCCTAGCACAATCCAATCCCAACACGCACTAAGTGTCTTGAGTCACGGGAGTTTACGGTTAAGGAGACTCCCACGTAACATATGAATGAAAAATGAATGATCTTAGTAGTTTTTCATCTACTACGGAGTCCCCGCTTTTAAGCGACTCGCCCTCACATCAAGCGATGGTGGCAAGGCCGATAAATGAGCAAACCAACCCTACCCACATTAACTAGATGGAAATATTTTTTGAATATTCTATTGGAACATAAGATCCATGAAAGAAGAGACTATCCGCCAAGTCATAGCCGATGGATTGCACAAATATAAGACACATGTGGTCTGCCCTTCCAAAACAAGGATCGGAGGTGTCTTGTCCGAACAGATGCCCATATCAGAATCAGATGGGAAGAACTGAATTTAGAACCCTGCAGTACAGAATGGTTCCGGACTAAATGGAGGGAGGTTCACATTAACTGCTTCAGCTCAACGCACTTCTTGCACAGGACCCTATAGGCCCAAGAATTAACCTCGTCCGTTGAAAGGGAAGACTACTCCATATATGGATCATAGCGGTATATATTCCCACCCGTGATCCTATTAAAGCCCTGAAAGATTAACTCTGCATGGAGTTCGAAAATGCGGTGAAAAGATGTTCAAAGCAAGGCTGTCTCATAACAACAGGAAATTGGAATGGCGAGTTGTACCTACAAACCAATCAGTCCAGGGCGTCATATGATACTATAGATACGAATAGCGATGCAAAAAAGGTAAGTGTATCGTCCTGTTTGCTCGCGACCATAAACGCAAGGTTACAAAATCTTTGTTCCAAACAAAAAGGCACAACACATCACCTGACAATCTAAAGGCAATGACACTGTAGCACAAATAGACTATATCCTCTGCTCAAGAAGCCCGTACTTATAGGGAGGCTTGTACTGGATCCAGAGCTGGGAGTGACTAACACTTGTTGAAGCAGATCATTCTCCACCTTAGCACGAGGAAGAAACAAGCTCCAAAGAGAAGGCTAAACATAGTCAAGTTGGATTCTGATGCAACTAAGCATGAGTTTTGTCTTCAGCTCCAATAGAGGTTAGATTTCCAGCCCGCCGGTGCTCAAGACTCTGAAGAGATGTGGCTGCAGGGTAAGATCACCACCACTCAACATGGATCTGATATACCTGGCTACTCCCACACCTCAAGGCAGAGTTTGATTTCGAAAAGACCCTGCACATGATCAAAAAACGACGTGTCGAAAGCCATCTAGGAAAAATCTAAAGCTGTACTGAGGAAGCTCATTAAGCAAAGCCCAAGAAAGAGCCGCACCTGTCACTGGAAGGAAGTCGCTCACTAACTAGAAAACTCAGCACGAAATCGCGACTCACGACACACACATCAAATTCTTGAAGAAGCTACCAGAAACAAATCTTCCGATACTATCAAAGACAAACAAGGGACTACCTTAGCCGAATGTGCCCAAAAAGTAGAGTGATGGAAGATGTGCTTTAGCGAGTTTCTAAACTCTAACATGATTGTACCTTTAGATTCGAACAATACACCCTCCTCGATCTTGAAAGTAACGTATGGTATAAACATGTCTGCGCCAAATCTTGAAAAAAGCAACGAACCAATCAGGAAGCTCAAACGACACAGGTCTCCAGGTGAAGATGACTTTTTGCCAGAAATTGCAAACCAGCTGCGGCCATCATTTATTGACATATTTCCCAACTAATAATAACTAATAATTTCCCAAAGGACTGGAAAGTCTCCGTCATTCATCCCGTTTACAGAAAAGGCGAAAAGGCAGAATATGCTAATTATAGAAACCGATCTCTTACTGACATTGCACCCAAATAATTTATTATTATTCTACTAAAGAGATTCCAAATAGCAAGAGATAGGCGAACACGGGTAATACCAGTCTGGATTTCTTCCTGGCAGAGAATGCTCAGACTAGATTTTCAACCTCTGTTTGATCATGCAACAATGTCAAAGGTACAACCTTCCACTCATCAACATATTAATAGATTATGTTGCCGCCTTTGATTTAGTTGAACAGCAAACTTTGTGGAATATTCTCTTTGAAGATGACATGGCGCAGAAACTCGCTGATTACCTGGATCTTATTACCAAGGATGTGCATTCCAAGTCAGAGTCTGTGGCGAAGAGTCTTCACTATTCAAGGTACAAAGAAACCACCGTATGCAGAACCACCGTTTGAAGCCGATTCAGGAATGGCAACTATAATTTCGATTAATGTTAATGGTAAATTGTTATTGTGAAATGAAATTTATGGGAGTTCCGAAAAACAGCCTGGGACCATAAAAATGGCGTTGGATCGAAATGAAAAGTGCCCCATCTTGATCAACAAGATAAATCACCTTTTCGCATGAAAAGCAGTGGTGCGTCTCCTTTTTAATTCTTTTTTTCTTCACTGTTAGTGGGGCACTGAATATCATAGCTAGAACCACCATAGTAGAAAGTAAGAAGTAAGTATGTCGGCACTAGACTCTCAAGGTCCAAACCGGCGGTGCTAATCGCCATTTCGTGGCCCTTCAGCCAGGAAGTGTAATAGAGGGTTGGGGGCCAGCAATCCTGTGATTTTGCACACCCTTCCTGCTTACCTTCCCCATATTTTTCCAGATACACGTTAAGAACATAATGGAAAATGCTCATTAGATAATATCATTTAAGTCTTCTCTAATGCTGTTCCAAATATAATATCCAAAATTGACAATTCTAAATGTCACAATTCTAGTATGAATCAGAAAGTGAAACTGATTCCCCTGAAGTCTTTATCTGAGAAAGAATTGATCCACCATGAAAAGGACAAATAGAAAATGTTAAGATATATGAAGCTAAAAGACTCCCATGCATAATTCCATGTATTACATGCTGAACTGAACCTAAAATATCAAGCCATACAACTTTACTTTCAAAGATTTATCTATTTCTTTAATGATCAAGGAATAAATGTTGCTGCAAAAAGCTTAAAATCCTTATTTTTAGTCTGTTTAAAATTGTATTGAATTTCAGGATACCCCTGCCGGTTTTGACAGGACGATATTAACTTAACGAATAAATAACGAAAGAGTCTTCTCTTTATAGATATGTTTGGTTATGGTTGAGTTGCGTGTACACCCTTGCAAAGCTAAGGAATTGTATGGGAATTAAGCGATAGAACAATACTGTCATTTAGCTCTTGACCTGCTAGAAAATTGTTATCTTTTGCTTTAAAAATTTAAAACAGCCAGGGATTATCCATGGCTGTTTCAATTTTTTTACGCTTAAATACTTAAAGAAACAACTTTAAATTGCTTGATGCTGGTACGGAAATTAGTATACTATTGTCGGATGCCACCGTGGCAAAAGTGGGGTAGCACAGTAAGAATGGTACTTGGCAGTTTTCATAGCCTAGTAAAATATGCTGGTAGAATTGGCAGCTTTTGGAATTCTGTCAAATTCTGCTATTGGCAGCTTTGGAACTTTTTCCATACCTGGTCGAGTGGTCTGAAAGAGCACTTGTTGGCTCAAAGTTAAGAGTTCAACAGTAATTGAGCATGAAAAAATAAAAGAAAGTACCGTTGAAGAATGTTGCGGATTTTGTCACCAACGCAAATAACCATAGTGTCTGGATTGGCAGCTAAATCTGCTTTCAGTTGACGCCCAACTGATGAGTGCACAGCACCGCACAACCCTCTATCAGATGAAATGGCAATGATCAACTGGCTTGGCTTTTCTTCTTTCCCTTTAAGTTCGGTCTTCTCGTAAAATTTCTAGATAAACAAGTAAATTAGTGCATCTGGCAAGAGACTTTTTATTAGCTATCAAATCTGTCTTAATAACTTGCATTCAGCTGCCTTGCACAAATTTCCTTAATAGCAGGAAAATGTTGAGGTAACATAGCTATTCTCCGTTATGAATTGAGCTTCGATCAATTTAAATTCCATAAAATTGTTTGATAGAACTGACAGTTATGTTTGATTTTGTAGATACAGCTTTTGACTTTTTTAACTTAATTTTTCTCTATTAGTCTAGTAATTTATGAGCACACTAATGAAAAACACCATTGAACCACTAGAAAATTGTCGGTAGCAACCGTTTGTAACTGGCCTTTTCACTTATATTAATTAAAAAAAAAACTTTCTGAAAAATAAGTTTTTCAAAGAAAAGTAAAGGCCATTTTAAACTTAAGCTCAGCAGATACAAATACTTTTTAAAATTCAAACTGAAAACGACCAGAAATTACTATTAAAGAATAAATGAAACCCAAAACGAACAGAAATTAAATAAACAATCATAGCGAAAACATACAACAAGTAATAATATAAACGAACCTTTATTGAAGTACAAATGAAACTTAAAACGAACAGAAATTAAATAAACAATCAATGCAAACAAACATACAATAGATATTAATGTAAGTTAATAAATAAATCTTAAAACGAGTGAAACTTAAATCAAAATATGCAAATCAAGCTTGAAACGAACAAAAATGACCACAAGCAAGAGTTTGTGTATGACCTCCATCTCTCACTGTAAAAGTCTAAAACCTACTGCGTCATTGGCGCTTTACTGAAAACTATATGCGTTTTAAAGAGTCTTGGAAAGTATAAACAACATCAAATTGAATATTTGATGTATAATGATATTAATTATTGAAAGATCCATCAGTTCAAGAATTGATGTCACTGTAATTGTATTTTTATTTTCAATGCTGTAAGAACTGGATAAGACAATATTTGTAATATAATCCGTTTTCAGTAAGTGCCAATGACGCAGTAGGTTTTTGGTTTTTATTTACAGTTAGGAAAGCAGGCAGTATCCAAACACTTGTTTGTAGTAAAAGTACATTCGTCTTTAACAGCTTTAAAAAGAGCTAATAAATTAAACTGAATATTTAATGTATAATGATATAAATTGCTAAAAGCTCATCAGTTCAAA
Source organism: Artemia sinica (assembly GCA_027921565.1). Lineage (NCBI taxonomy): Eukaryota > Metazoa > Arthropoda > Branchiopoda > Anostraca > Artemiidae > Artemia > Artemia sinica. Next base: position 24,618,067 of record CM051264.1, on the reverse strand, counting down.
ATGTTACTACAATTTTAATGTTTATTTTCAATATTAAGTACAAAAGAAAATATTTGTCATAAAATTGGTTTTGTTATCTGACCTGAGTTTTTGTTATCTGACTTTTGAGTAATTTTTAACTTATGCATATCTCAAATTTTTATTGGATGCATTTGGGGAAAAGGGGGCGTGGGGGGGACTAGTTGCCCTCCAATCTCTTTTGATTCTTAAAAACTCAACTAGAACTTTCAATTTCCAATCAAATGAGCCATCTCTGAATTTTTTACCCGCATCCCTTCAATAAGAACCATATATTCCCCCAGGGCATAACTTACAACACCTGCCCTCGGGCCCTGGGGGCTGTGTTGACCCCTGAGTTTTCGTTATATGGTCTTTGAACTATTTAAAAAAAGGTATCTCAAAGTTCTTATCGGATGGAATTGAGGAAAAAAGGGCGTGGAGGGGGGGGGGGCTAGGTGCCCTCCAATCTCTTTTGACTCTTAAAAAGTGAACTAGAACTTTCAATTTCCAATCAAATGACCCCTCTTTGAATTTAATACGAGCATCCCTTCCATAAGATCCATATATGCCCCTAGGGCATAACTTACAACGCCTGCCCCCGGGCCCTGGGGGTTGTGACGACACCTAAGTTTTTGTTATCTGACTTTTGAGAAATTTTTAACTTAACACCTATCTCAAAATTTTTATTGGATGCATTTGGGGAAAAAGGGCGTCGGGGGGGGGCTAGGTGCCCTCAAATCTCTTTTGATTCTAAAAAAATTATCTAGAACTTTCAATTTCCAATCAAATGAGCCATCTCTGAATTTTACGAGCATCCCTTCAAAAAGAACCATATATTCCTCCATGGCATAAATTACAACGCCTGTCCCCCGGCCCTGGTGGGTTGTGTCAAAATCGGAATTTTTGTTATATGATCTTTGAACTATTTTTAACAAAACGGCTATCTTAAAATTTTTATTGGATGCATTTGGGAAAAAAGGGTTTGGGGGGGAGCTGGTTATCCCCCAATATCTTTTCACGCTTAAAAAGTGAACTAGAACTTTCCATTTCCAATCAAATGAGCCCTCTCTGATGTTTATACGAGCATTCCTTCCATAAGAGCCATATATGCCCCCAGGGTATAACTTATAACCCTTGCCCTAGAAGACTATGGGGGGAGTGTCCTGTTCAAACATATAATTTCCAGAACTTTCAACTACGTTGAACAAAATGGCTATGTCAAGATTTTGATTGGATGTGTTTGGGGAAATGGTGGGCGTGGAAGGGGTGTCAGTTGCCTTAGAATCACTTTCGACTATTAAAAATGGAACTAGTCAAAAAACAAGGTGGGCGTGAGAGGGGGGTTAGTTGCCCTCAAATCACTTTTGACTATTAAAAGGCCACTAGCCCAATCGAATTAGCTTTTTTTGAAGTTTCTAGGACAACACCTTCTATAAAAACCTTATATGCCCCAGGGTATAACTTAAAACCCTGGCCTTGAGGGTTGTGGGGGAGTGTCCTCCTCAAAAACATATTTTGTATCCGGAAATCAACTACGCTCAAAAAAAATGGCTATCTCAAAATTTGATTGGATGTGTTTGGGCGAATGATGGGCGTGGGGGGGGGGCTAGTTGCCCTCCAATCACTTTCGACTATTAAAAAGGGCACTAGCCCTTTGAATTTCCAATCGAATGAGCCTTTTTTGAAGTTTCTATGACAACGCCTTCCATAAAAACCTTATATGCCCCCAGGGCATAACTTAAAACCCTTGCCCTGAGGGTTGTGGGGGAGTGTCCTCCTCAAAAACATATTTTCTATCTGGAAATTAACTACGCTCAAAAAAATGGCTATCTCAAAATTTTGATTGGATGTGTTTGGGGAAATGATGGGCGTGAGGGGGGGGGGGGTATTTGCCCTCCAATCCCTTTCGACTATTAAAAAGGGCACTAGTCCTTTGAATTTCCAATCGAATGGGCCTGTTTTGAAGTTTCTATGACAACGCCTTCAATAAGAACCTTATATGCCCCCAGGGCATAACTTAAAACCCTTGCCCTGAGGGTTGTGGGGGAGTGTCCTCCTCAAAATATATTTTCTATCTGGAAATCAGCTGCGCTGATCAAAATGGCTATCTCAAAATTTTGATTGGATGTGTTTGGGGAATGATGTGCGTGGGGGGGAAGCTAGTTGCCCTCCAATCATTTTCGACTTAAGGGCACTAGAACTCTCGATTTCCAATCGAATAAGCCCCCTTTGAAGTTCCTACGACGACCCCTTCCATATGAAGTGCCTCTGAAAAAAAAAATTAATAATAAATAATAAAACATTGGAGCCTTTACTATAGGCAACGCTACAGCGTTCAAGTTCAATCATTTTATTATTAACATGTACATGTATATAATTGACATAGGCCCATTGGGAGACAAGCTCGAAAAACTAGCCCTAGACAAAGATACAATAACAAATTACACCACAATACAAAGATAATTACGACGGCAAAGATAGAATAATACAACAATAATATGAAAGTAGCAGCTAGCCCAGGATCCAAATATAAATATAAATATATAAAAAAGATCATTATTACTAAATATAAATTAATACTAAAAGATAGCCGAGAGGCCCACATTCACCCAGAACAACAAGCCAAACAAATAACTTAGTCATAGGCAGCGCACTAGCGCTGCCTAAGTAAAGAACAATGTGGGCACAATGTGTTGTTTTTTTTGTGTTTTCTCGATACCCGGGCACTTTGTATCGAAGGAGTCGTCGCAGAAACTTCGAAAAGGGCTCATTCGATTGGAATGAGCCCTTTTCGTGAAAAGAAAAAAGGATACGTGAAAAGAAAAAGGACTTGCTGTGGCTTAGTTATTTTGTTAATATTTGGATGCTATGCTGTTTTGGATGTAAGAAAACGGTGGAAAAAAAATGTCGCAGGCCTCCACGGTCCACTGGGCCACCCTGCAAGAGCGGTGATTGCCAACGCCATCCGTGGGCCTGCCCACTACAAGATAAGTCTCATTTTGGTTTTTCATTTTTAATTTTAGTTTTTCCTTCTCACACTAATCATGACGCCTTTCAAGCAATTCGATCTTGCACTGGCGAAATTTGCAGGCTATCCATTGTGGCCTGTACGAATTCTGAAGATTACGAAAAATGATGGAAAGCGAACTAACTATTTGATCCTTTGTTACGGGGATCATAACGAGCAAATTGTTTCTGAGAATAATCTTGTATCGTACAAGGATAATATTCAAGAGCCTTCTACTAAATCTGCGAAGAATGTGAAACACGCATTTGAGGAACTTGAGCGTTTTCCCGACATTTACAGGTCTATTTCAAAAGTGTTTGCGGCACTAAAAGTACCGGATCAAGCTGCCGCGCTGCCCGGTTCACAGTCTGCTTTATTTGCACGAATTTCCGCTACAGAACAGGAGCTAGAGAAAACTAGGGAATCTATAGTTACAGAGATAACTCGTCAGGTTTCTGCCAAGTGTGGCTCGAATGCAAAATCTGGTCTTAAAGATACAGCTGAGACTATAATTAGCGAGTTATATAAGTCTGTGTCACTAGAGTTCAACCCCATATTAGACCGCATCGAGCGTGAGTTGAAAATGTATAGAATGCAAACCCGTAATCTGGAGAATCAAATTGAAAAAATCGAAGTCAAGCTAGACGATATTGATCAAGAAAATATGTTGGACAGTCTTGTTTTCAACGGTCTGAAGCAAAAGCCAGGAGTTGACCTTAAAACTACTTTGCTCAGTGTCCTTTCGACACGGATGGATGTTACTGGTATATCTTCTGGTGAATTATCAAGTGTTTTCCGGTTTAGAATGAATGGGCCTCATACCACCAGTGACAAAGTTGCCCCAGTTTTAGTGCGATTTGTTAGTAAAGAAGTTGCTCGAAAAATGTTCTTACAGAAGTCTAAACTAGCTGGGTCTGGAATCTTTGTGTCGGAATCCCTTACAAAGCGACGTCGCGACCTGCTAAATGCCGCAAGGGATCGCTTTGGTGTTAAAAATGTATGGACCGACTGGGACAACATACTAGTGAAGCTACCTGGTGAACCGTCTGCCCGGAAAATAAGATCCCTTGCTGAATGCGTTTGAATTCGTATTTGTGTTGTTTTCTGTCGTTTTTTTCTTCTCTGTACAGCTTTGTTGCCTTTTTTCTTTCTCTTTCTTTTTCGCGATTTTTTCATTCTTATTATTATTTGCATAAACTGTTTTGGTCTCCCATTTATTTTATTCTTGCTTTCCCTTTTCTTTTGAAGGATCCGTTTTGTTTCGTTTTTGGTTTTAGACTTTCTATTATTATTTGCGGAAAAATGTCTTGGTCTCCTATTTTTTATTTCTTACTTTTTTCTTTTTTTTTCATTTAGAGAGGTATGTTATATGTTTATTTATTTACTTTCGTTGGTTCTTCACTTGATGATTTAATGAGCCGACCTTTTCGTCTAGAAGAGGCTTTATCGGCACCAATAGCAAGAGATGCTGAACCGTGTATGAACCAAGTTAGATTTCAACCGTTAAAAAATAGTGCTTATGTCCAAAGATTGAAGTTATGCCCCGGGGAAGCCGATTCGTTGAGTTTATGTGCCTGGAATTGTCACCTCACTACTGGTTATGAAGATGTGTTGCAATTTCTTTCTGATTCTCAAGGAAAAATTAGTTTTATTGGTATATCTGAAAGTTTTTTTTAGTCAGAAACACTCTTTCTCGCTGTATTCTTTTCCAGATTATAATTTGGAGGCTAAAAACCGGACGTCACTTCACAGAGGGGGAATTGCGTGTTTGATTTCAAAGTCATTGACATACCAAGTAAGAAATGATATTGATGTTTGGATAGAGGGTAAGTTTGAAAGTTTTAGTATAGATTTAAATTTGGGTAGTAGTAAATTTTTGATTAGTATTGTGTATAAGCCACCGAGCGCAAGCTGGGAAGATTTTGAGCATGGATTTGATCAACTTACGCGTGCGGTGTCTCGGACAGGTTTAGATTTTATTTGTATGGGTGATTTTAACTTTGATCTGCTATCGCTGAATGGAGTGAATCTTGATTTTTTTAATTTGATGGTTGCTAATGATCTTTTTCCCCTAGCTAATATTCCAACACGGGTTACGAGTCATTCAACTACTCTCATTGACAATATTTTTGTTGGTTCGAAGTATCTGGCCCGTAGTTATGCTGATGTGGTTCTGTACCCTTGTTCTGACCATTTTCTAGTTCACGGAACGGTACCTTGCGTCCGCATAAAAAGAAATGAACGAAAAAAAGTGAAGACTCGATCGTTAAAAAAAGAGAACTTACAGAGGTTTGGTGATGAGTTAAGCAGCACTGATCTTAGCGAGATTTTGGAGATAAAAGATGACACTTCTGGGGCATTTGATTGCATGATGGGGATCATACAGCCAATTTATGACAAGACTTGCCCAGTTAAATTTGTGAAACCGCATAAGGATCAACCCAGGAAGCCTTGGATAACCACAGAAATTCTTGAAGCGTCAGATTTAAGAAATCAAGTGTATGCAGATTATTTAAATAGTAAGTGTGTCAAGAAATTGGAAGAGTTTAAAATAATACGCAATAAAGTGAACTCAATGAGAAGGAAAGCTAAAAAAGAATATTTTGCTAACCAACTGAGTTTAAATAAGGATAAAGCGAGAGGAACTTGGAAGGTTTTAATTGACCTATTGGGAAAGAGGAAAGAAGCTCCACCCAATTCGCTGCTGATTCAAGGAGAAGCAGTGAGTGATGAAACGATTATTACTAATAAATTTGCTGAGTTCTTATCAAGTATTGGTCAAAATTTGCAGGCAGAAGGGTTAGTGAATTTTAATAATGATTCCTTGGAGGACGAATTTTTGGATGAAAGAGGAATTGGAAATGAAATTGAGTTTCAACCGTGTACTGGAGATGAAATTCTGAAGGTTGTGAAAACAATCAAATCTAATTCAGCAGGGACAGATGGAATTAATTTGAAGGCTTTTAAATCAGTGGTGTGTTATTTAATACCATGTCTCGTCCACATAATCAATCTTTCCCTGGAAACTGGGGTATTCCCTGATGCGCTTAAAAGGGCAAAAGTCATCCCTCTCCATAAAGGTGGGTCTAAACTAGATATCGAAAATTATAGACCTATATCAATCCTTCCCCTGTTTTCAAAAATATTTGAAAAAATTGTGCATAAAAGGCTATATGATTACCTTACGAAAACAGGGATGTTAAGTGAAACTCAGTTCGGCTTTAGGAAAGGTCACTCGACGTCGGACGCCGTGCATTCTCTCTGTGATATTGTAAATAGATGCTTTGAACGTGGTGAAATCCCTTTGACTGTTTTTATTGATTTTAGAAAGGCGTTTGATACAGTGGATTTTAAAATTTTACTCAAACGTCTACAGTCCCTTGGAGTTCGTGGTAATTATCTGAAATGGTTTGATAGTTTTTTAAGTGGAAGATCTATTCAAGTTGTTTTAAATGATGCATTTTCTTCTCCCTATCAAGTTAAGTGTGGTGTACCTCATGCGTTTTTACTTACCGGAGTGTTTTATCACGACTTTTGCGGATGATACTGCTTTGACTATGTCTAGTCGAATGATTGATGATCTATTGTTGAAAGTAAATAGGGTTTTAAAGTCATTTTATGTATTTACAAGTTTCAGCCTTTTGTCAGTGAATGTTAAAAAAACTAATTTTATGATTTTTAGGAGAGTTGGTAAGCCTCCGAGTGTTGATGGAGAGATATTTTTTAATGGTAAGCCTTTGTCACAGGTGCATGAGGTGCGTTATTTGGGCTTCCAGCTTGATTGTAATTTGTCTTGGAAGCACCATAGTGATCTTGTTGCAGCTAAAGTTGCTAGAGGTCTGGGAATTTTGCGTCGTTTGAAGCATTTTTTACCATTATCGGTTCTTTTATTATTGTATCATAGTATTGTTGCGCCTTATATTTCTTATGGTTGTGTCATTTGGTCTAGCAATTTTTATGCAAATTTCAAAAGAGTGCAGATTTTACAAAATAAAACAGTACGTCTTCTTGGGAATTATATAGAAAATGTAGAATTTTTTTTTCTTCATAGTTTTTGGTATTAATGTTTAATTGAGAGTGTTCAGGTATTTTTTTTTTTTTTTTTTTTTTTTTTAATGAAATTTGTAAAAGGTTGAGAATTAGAGGATTGCAGCCGTCTTTAATCAGGCTTTTTGAGCCTTCCCCGGGCGGTTGCTTGTATATAGTTTATTTTGTAATTAGTAGTAAATAAAGCAAGTCAAGTCAAGGCTAGTGCCCTTTTTAAAACTCGAAAGTGCTTGGGGGGCAACAACCCCCCCCCCCCACGCCCATAATTCCCCCAAATACATCCAATCAAAATTTTGAGATAGCCATTTTGTTCAGCGTAGTTGATTTACAGATAAAAAATATCTTTTTGAGGAGGACACTCCCCCACAACCCACGGGGCAAGGGTTTTAAGTTATGCCCTGAGGGCATATAAGGATTTTATAGAAGGCGTTGTCGTAGAAACTTCAAAACAGGCTCATTAGATTGGGAATTCACAGGACTAGTGCCCTTTTTTATAGTTGAAAGTGATTGGAGGGCAACTAGCCCCCCACGCCCATCATTCCCCCAAATACATCCAATCAAAATTTTGAGACAGCCATTTTGTTCAGCGTAGTTGATTTCCAGATAGAAAATTTGTTTTTGAAGAGGACACTCCCCCACAACCCTCAGGGCAAGGGTTTTAAGCTATACCCTGGGAGCATATAAGGTTTTTATAGAAGGCGTTGTCGTAGAAACTTCAAAACAGGCTCATTAGATTGGAAATTCAAAGGACTAGTGCCCTTTTTTATAGTTGAAAGTGATTGGAGGGCAACTAATATAAATGTTTTTACTTTTATAACTTTAATAAATCAAATAATTTTAACATTTTGATTACTAAATATCAGTATATGTATATTAAACTGACAATGCACATTCATTTGTATTTTTTTCAGTAAAGTGGAAATTTTGTTCTGGCCTTGGGAAGGCATAGGGGTTTTGCGCCCAACTTATGCTAATTTCTGCTCGTTTTGAGTTTGACTCGGTTATTTATTTTAATTTCTGTTCGTTTTGGGTTTAATTTATTTATCGATGCTGATTTGTGGTAGTTTCGAGCTTGGTATATTATTTGATTTTATTTCTGCTCATTTTTTGTTTAATGGAGTTCTTTACTTTTCTTTGAAAAACTTATTTTGTGGAAAAAGTTTTTTTAATTAATCATATTAAAAAGACGCTTAATTGAAAGTAATCCTGAACCAAATGAAATTTAAGATTCCTTTTTATTAAATGGATAGAAGAAAATTTATCAATAAAATTCTTTTGAGCGTCCCAGCACCGGGCTATTGACATGAACGGGGCGAATTTAGATCTCTCAGTACTATACTTGTCAAAGTAGATACTCTTTTTTGTCGCGTGTTATAACGATGCACATCTTGTGATTGGGAGAACAAACCTTGATTGAGGTAATATGGCGGTAATTTCTTAATGTCATAATTAAATTCGAAAATAATTGCTCCAAAAGTAAATTGTTGAGAAACTGGAAGTATATCTAGATAAGTATATAAAGATGCTGTAGAAGACTTATTTGGAAGTGCAATAGGCGATGAAATAAAAAGTTTCAGGATTCTTACTGCTTTATTTTGTAAAATCTGTATTGGTTTAATATGGCTAGAGAACAATAATTAATATTAGACTGAATCAGAGCAAAATAAAGGCTTCGTAAAGCAGAGTAGGGCAAATAATGCTTCAACCTCCGCATTAAACCAACATACCTTGAAATCTTTAAGGGTATATTTTGAATGTGTGTTTTAAAAGATAATCTTTCATCAATCATAAGTCCAAGGTACTTTATCACTTTTCACCCGAGATATTGATAATAGATACTTGGAAGAAGTAACTCGGGTAATTTGACTTCCTGCCGTAAATTATGAAATTAGTTTTTGATAAATTCAAAACAATAAAATTTGAAGAACACCATTCAAGAACATTGAAAAATGCAGTATCAAGTTTTGCCTCCAGCTCCTCGTCATTCTTCTCAGAAATTGAAACTGCCGTATCATGAGCAAAATGTGTGCTGAGACATGGGATTGCCAAAGCGCGGTGAAAATCATTTATATAAACTAGAAAAAGCAGAAGACCTAGGGCAGAGCCCTGAGGCACCTCAACCATCGAGGACTGAGGAACAGGCGAAGAGAGAAAATTACCCCCATCTATTCGTTGCTTTCTCTTATCAAGATAAGATTTAACTAGATCCAACGCCGGTGCGCGCACACCACAATTATCCAATTTACGAAAAAGAATACAACGGGATATTGTATCGAATATTTTTTTAAAATCTAAATATATTGTTGCTGGAATTTCACCTCTATCTAAGCATTCATGAATATATTGGATGAGAGCAATGATATCGTGTTCAGTATTGTGTCCAGACCTAAAACCAAACTGGGAATTTGTGAAAAAATTAGACGATTTAAGAAAGTCATAGAACCTCTTATAAATTGTCTTCTCAAATATTTTAGAAAATTCTGACAAAATAAAAATAGGGCGGTAATTTGATGGGTTTTCAGGAGTTACCTTTGTGAAGCGGAATTATCCTCGCTTCTTTAAAAGCAGACGGGAAAACTCCAGTTTTTAATGAAAGATTAATTAGTTGCTGTAATGGTAAACTTACTGCAGACAATATTTCCTTAACAATTATAGAGCTAGACCCGTCAATTCCCGCTGAATTACCTGGATTTAGATCACATTTTTGTTATTCCAGACCGAGAAATAGGCCCAAGAAAAATTGAATTACTTTGAGGAGATGGAAGGTGTGAAGAAAAATGTTTATTACTACGTGAATCGAACTGGTTCATTACTGATGAAACAATTTTCTCTCCTATACTAGCGAAATAAGTATTCAAAAAATCAGCCACTTTCTCCAATTTGTTAGTAGTCGATCCATCTTCTAAACTAATAACTTCAGGAAACTTAGAATTCCTTTGTTTCTTTATAATAGAATTAATTAAAGACCACGTTTTGCGAGGAGAATTTTGAGCTTCTTCGAAAGACTCTTTATAATACCTATGTTTCGACAATCGTATCAGTGCGGTTAATTTATTTTTGAAAACTTTAAAATTTTTAACATTATAATCAGTTGGATTCTTTAACTGCTTTTTAAATAACTGATTTTTTTCTTAACTGATATCAAAATTCCAGACGTTATCCACGGCCTTATAGGAAATTTTTCTCTGCAAATTTTCTTCGTAACAAATGGGCAACTAGAATCGAGGCAGCAATTGAAATTTCTTAGGAAAGTATCAGTTGCCATATCTGTATCCTCCGTGGATATTACATCCTGCCAATCCAACAGACCAAGGCTTTCATTTAGGTGCTTTAATGTTATTTTATTTATTAACCGTACTTGACGTTCCTTACTTACCTGCGGTATTTTATAAGTAAAAGCTAAATCTGAAACCCGCAGGAAATGATCCGATAAATCACTTAAAAACAGCAAAATTTGCTTTAATTGGTAAGGATGTAAAAATATTATTAATGAGAGAAGCAGAACTAGGTGAAATTCTTGTAGGTATCAGGCAAGTAGGAAGCAGATATGCAGAAAAGCAAGAGGACAATACATCAACTGAAGCTTCATTTGAAGCCTCTAGAAGGTCAATGTTGAAATATCCGGAGAGGATAACATCTTTGTTTTGAAAATGAGGTTGATGCAAAAAATCATGGAGTTTAGAGAGGAAAGACTTGACTGGAGAAGAAGGAGGTCGGTATACTACGCAAAAAACTATATCTTTTTTTCCAAGACTAATTTCAGTCACCATTACTTCAAAAAGCATTTCCTCATGAGAACCTTCTAGATTTGCAAGGCGTCGAAAAGAGATACCTTCTTTAACTAATACTGCCAAACCACCTTGGCGCCTTGTCAGTCGGTTTTTGAAAGTAAATTGATATCCAGGAAAAGCAACATGAGGCGCCGGGTCTCATTTCCAAAAATTTTATCATGGCTCTGGAAAATGGAAAAGTCAAAAGGGTAAGACTCTAGGTCTCTCAGTCTATGCCCAATACAATTATCATCCAATGTAAATAATCAGAATTATGATCAGGACTAGCAGAAACTTACGCAAAATGCACACCGTCTGAGTCTTAACGTAGCAAAAACAACTGAACCAGCGAGAACTCGAAAATAATGATGAAAGAAAAAGAAACTGCTTGAAAATAAATAGAAACAAGAGAAAGAAATGGAACTTATTCATTGTAAGATGAAATGCGGATACAGAAAAAATTATTGTACTCAATTACTTCATATAAATAGAAACACACAAAAAAGACAGAAAATAAACTTATAATAAGCTACAGAGGGACAAAAAACCTCACAAGAAATAAAAATAATAGAAACACACAAAAAAGACAGAAAATAAACTTATAATAAGCTACAGAGGGACAAAAAACCTCACAAGAAATAAAAATAATAGATCCTATGAACAGAGAAACATTACATAAAGTAATAAAAATAATCTCACCAAACGAATCTCATTAATAATCACCGTAACTAGTCAATCTTAACCCACTGTGAAGACGGAGACTTTTTACACTCGAGCCATAATTTACTCCCTTTTTGTTTAATACGCGTAAGATGAACCGAACCCGAATCACGCATGTCCTTTCCCTCAGACAATAGCTCATTCCGTAGGAAATTTAGCTCCAGTGGGAGATCAGTGCAACTGCGAATTCCACTACCCTTCAACTGATTCACCTCACTGAGAATCGCCTGAATGCTATGATCTGTGTCTAGCGATATAAAAACAGGGGCCGGTCAAACACTAGTTTTCCTACTAGTGATGTTTGAACTGCTATTTCTCGCAAGGCGATAACACTTGGTAAGAGAAATGTCCTCGGTAACTTGCAATTTGTCAGAAAGAAGAGACTTTACGTTGCTAGTCACTGATTGATTATGCTTTTCAGCAGGCAGACCATGAACAATCAAATTCAACTTTCTTTCTCTCACTTCGATGTCCAAAAGCTTACTCTCCAAATCGTTAATCCTGAATTCTTCTTGCTCTAGATCATTTCGAAGCTTTTTAGATTCCTCTCGTAGATTCGCATTTTCAGCTGATATTTGCGTAACTTCATCTTGAAGGGCAATTATTGAGACAGAAAAACTTTTCTGCTCTGGTAATATTTTATCCAGTAACGCCTGAAGCCGTTTCATTCCTTCATCAAATTTTGCTTGAGTGACAGCCATAGCGAATGCTATAATCCGCACGTAGAAGTCTACACTTGCATCAAATTACGCAATGGCAAAGTCCAAAACAATATCAAATTGAATCCTTTTAACTTGAAAAAGTAATCCGATTATAGGAGTTCACTCCTCAATAGCTAGATAATGACTGATTGCCTCTGGTATGATTAAGATTCGATTAAAAATAATTTGAATGGCATAACCCCGGAAAGATAGTATGTCTTTATGCCATCATTAGTAAAGTAAATAATAGTTCAGACTATCCAACAAGTGAAGAAAATTAAGAGCAGAATACAATCATATAAAATATAACTCAATAAAGGTTTTCACTGAGTAGATTAGGCTACACTGAAAAAATAAAGTAATACAGGTGCAGATAATAGAAATGGTTTTTTGGAACTTAAGTAGATTTATGTCATTTCCTTTTGATACACCACCTGATGCTACTTAGTATTTAGGCAAACATGACAGGGGAACTCCAAGAGTCATATCATTATCCTTGTGTTAAATATTATTTGTATTTTGTTTCATATTTTAGGAGCTCCCTATAAACCACTAGTCAACCTGTGATTCATTCTCCATCATGTCTATGTTCTATTTTAGGATTTAGGGACTGGATCCAGGTGAGAAATTAAGTATATTCCCAATTCTGAAAGAACCTATCAATTTTTATAGTCTTATATTATATTAACTCTTTATTATAGCTATTATATCAATTACTATACCAAAAATGATGCAAATTTTACAAGAAAGAAACAATAGCAGTGCTGGATGCCAGCTTAAATTACACAGATGATTTTTTCTCCCACAGATTCTCTTTTTGTGCTAAATTTAATTGTCACCAGTAGTATCTCTGTATATTTTGTCCTAAGTTTTACTTAATGTAGCAACTTTATAGGAAAATTATTCAACCTTTTCCAGATTAGAAACTCATTTCTCATACCACATCAAAACCACTTTTATTGGCTTAAAAGAGTGTCCTCTAAAGCTTCTGCCAGAAACAGATTCACAGTTTATACTAAATGGTTCCATCCAACTATGCACCAAGTAGTACTGCCATATAGAACAACGTCTCTTCTAAAACAGTTGCAAGGTGTCTCTGTCCGGTTATGGAAAACGACCTGATCGATTGTGTCGCGTCCATTATTGTGCCAAGCATTGTGAGTGATGTAAATAGTTCAGTAGCATTTTCAATCCTTGTCGACGAGACTATAGACATTTCCAATAAAGAACAATTAGTTCTTGTAGTCAGACACTACAACGAAACTCGTGCTTTACTTGAAGAGCGGTTTCTCGGGTTTTCTGTTTGCGGAAATCTCACCGGCTCTTCAGTAGTGGAACAAATCATCGGCCAATGCATTGCGTTCGGCTTAAAAATGGAAAAATTTGTGGGGTTGGTTTTGATGGGGCCAGCAACATGTCAGGCTGCTATTCTGGTGCACAGGCAGAAATTAGGAAAATATATCCGTATGTGATCTACACCCACTGTGCATCGCACAGCATAAATTTGGCTTTATGTAAAACTAGTAGGGTAGGACTTGTTAGGTCAACCTTAGCTACTATACAGCAGATTATATCATTTTTATCATCCTCACCAAAAAGAACGAATATGTTTGTAGAAGCGGTCGCTGTCGTTTGTCCCGATAGTCCTGTGAGAAAGCTTGTGAAGTTGTGCGAAACGAGATGTGTGGAGCGTCACGATTGCATTTTAGTTTTTATGTCTCTGTATTGTGCGATTATTTCCGACTTGAGGAAATAGTTGGTAGCATACGGTGCGATACGGAAGTTATTTCAAAAGCGAATGCGTTGGTTTCAGCAGCAACCAAATTTAGTTTTATGTTCACGATGGCTATGCTAGAGTTTGTAAGTGTCATATTGTTCTCTGTCTCTAAGGCGCTGCAAGCCGAAGATTTAGACTTAGTTGAGTGCTGTCGGCATATTAAGCTATGTTCTGATACTTTACTGCAGTTTAAACAAAATGATTTTGAAACAATTTTTCAAAAAGCCTATGAACTTGCACAAGAGGTAAATGTGGCTCCAGCTGTTCCAAGGTCTATCCGCCGAAAGTCCATCAACGATAATGAGTCCATCAAGGTTTTTTATCGCGAGTCATTGTTCGAACCTTACTTTGCTTCATTTATTGAAGAACTTGATCAAAGATTTTTGCGCCATAAGGAGGCATCTTTCAAAATCGGAAGGCTTTTGCCAGCTAACAGCAAGTCATTAAATATTAATGAATTTGTGAACGCTGTTGCTGTTTACGAGGGATTTCACGGGGGTTGGGTTGACGTGCGCTCGAATGTGAGTTAGTCCTTTGGAAGCAGAAGTGGCTCGGAATGCCTGAGAAACCATCAACTGTTGCTTCGACTCTTGCGTCATGCGATGCAAGATTTTTCCCATGCATTCGAAGGCTTTTGACGATTTTTCAGACATTACCAGTGACAACCGCTTCTGCTGAGAGGAGCTTTAGCTGTCTTAAGCGATTAAAAACCTATCTGCGGAGCTCCACGGGCGAGGAGCATCTGAACGGACTAGCTCACATGACCATGAACCACGATATCCAGGTCGATGCTGACCAAGTTTTTGATCAATTTGCAGCCAAAAAAGACCAGCGGTAAACTCACAGTAAACTCTACTGTGAGAGTTTAGGTCGTCTTTCGTTGCTCGTTTCTCTAAGTGCAGTTGATTCTGTTTTTTAAACTTTAATTGTGCTTCATCCTCTGTAAACAATGTCAATATCAATACATTTCTTGCTTTCATGCCTGCTATAATAGGTAGACTGAGGCCCCCACCCCTCCAAAACCAAATTCTGGGCAATTGTCTTTGATATAATATTATCTTTTATTTATTTGGTTCTCTAAAACAAGGGTCCCATACGCAAATAGAAGAAATAATCCACTTCTTTTTTTATATTTTCTAAATTCTGCCGCTTCGTGGCAGTTCCAAAACATCTACTCGCCCAAAATAGAAACTCTTGCTGCTTCTAACTTGTTTTTAAATTCTGACTTTGTTGACAAAATTTTGTCATCCATTCTCAAACAAAAAAAGTCTACAACTAGAAATACTCATGACAAGTATGTACTTTTTATTTCTTTACCTAGCTACCCCCCCCCTACCTCTACCCCCCGCCTGAAATCTTACACTATGATAGATAATTTTCTTGCTCACATGACTGCTATAAAAAGGTAGACTGACGACCCTCCCCCCGAAAGAAAATCCTGGATACGCCACAGATAGGAACTACTAGCAAACACTTTTTTGACCATAGGCTAAAAGAAAATTGCTAGCTGTCATTATTAGTTCGCAATTGGATGTCAGAAAAAAAGCCCTTGGAATGATTATAATTCAAAATTGAAATATTACCAGGTGATTACAAACAGGATAAAAGAAGAAGCAGGAAACAATGAGATAGAAATTTTCATAACATTTTTGGAGAGAAAAAAAAAATTATAATCCTCCTCCCAAACTAAATGAATTAAAGCATTTCCAAACTATTTTTAAGTGTCATTGTTTGTTTTCCCTTCTACCCATTAAGTTAGGGCAATGAGCAATATTTCACTGTGGACCTATACCCAACATGAAAACTTCCTCGTATACTTATGCCTCGGATATTAATGAACTTGAAAAAAAAATGGTAGCAAATCAGAATAAACATAATTTATTTTTACTTTTCATTGTTATTTTACAAAATAAATTTTTCTGGTAGTGACTCATTATGAGTGGTAACTGCTTCTTTTTTAGCGTAGAAAAATAACAATAAAAATAATCAAATTAACAAACAATAGCAATAAAAACCCTCTTAACCCTGATTCTTCAAAACAGTCCATATTTGAGTGGTTTTACTTGAACTTACAACTTTTATGCCTTTACAGGGGGAGGAGTTACACATACCATTTAATATACATAAAAAACATTTAAGAGCACTTTCAGCCTCAGATGGATATATCAGATTAAGAGTTTACTCTTATAGCTGTATAAGAACCAAAAACTTAGGATAATCCGTTAATAGTCCATTATCTTCCTAAATGTTTTATGCCTTTGTCCTTGTCTAGATAGAACAAAAATAACTAAATTACCATAGCACCTTGTCCATATGGCTTAGCTACACGTAATTCTCTCTCTGCTTTGGTGTATTTTGCTGCTGATACCATTTTCATAGACTGTGTGATTTTCTGAATATTTTTAACAGACTTCAGGCGAATCGACACAGCTTTTAAGGTGGCCATCCCACGAACCTGCTCTGCAGCATTGCTAAAATTATGAAATATATACTACAGGAGTATATGCCTGATAAGAGAGGAAACTCAATTTTTTCTTTGAGTAAAAAACAATTAAAATCCAATGTGAGAAAAAAAAAACAGAACTAATGGTTTTGTTCCTTTTATATCTTTCTTTACTTTGCTATAAATTTGGCTAAAAAAGGAAAGAAATTCTGCCAAAAGGGCATCTTCTTTATTTGCGCAAATTTTTGTTAACATACCCTATATTCTACATATTACTTATGCCTTACTAGTTTATAATCAACAAAAATAATAGTTTAAATACAAGGAATCTGGCTACTTTCAGAAAAGTTTGAGTTGCATCAAAACTGAAGTTCATCTATAACTGAAATCTATATTTTCATGGAGTTTAGCATTAACTTCTTTTGAATTTCAAATTCTGCACTGTAATTGATGCTAATAGTCTTAGTTTCTACTAAACCTTGTTAAAGCACAAAGCTTTTCTATAATCAGTTCCCATATCCTTTGGTCTAGAATGCCGATATATAAGCCACCCTTTTTTGGTGTGTGTGGGGGGGGGGGAATTACCAACAGAAAACTTATCAGCACATGGGGTTTATATGAAAATCGCAAAATATGAAAAACGCCCACACTCAAATACCCCCTGTGTGCTCAGATACTTCCTAAGATAGACCAAATCCCTCATCTAGAATTTGAAAAATCAGGGAACTTCCTATGCCCCCTTTTCCCCCAAAGACATCCAAATGAAATTTTGAGATAGCCATCTGGTTTACCATAATTGAAAAGTTTGATATATATGCCATTGGGGATGACATGACCCCCCACAGACCCTAGGGAAAGGGCTGTAATTTTTTCAATTTGTCCACTGTTTAAAGATAGTATTGGCTATTGGGAAAAATACAGACAATCCTTACAGGGGAGAGGGATTTCCTGGGGGAAAATTTTCAGTGGGGAGGAAATTTTTGGGAGGAATTCCCCTGTATTCATCTACAGTATCCTTTTTTTTGGCTTTATTCTCTTTGAATGCACAATTTTACATATTGACCGAATGTCATAGTGGAATTGTCCAGGGGAAAGTTTCAGCAGGGACCAATTTGCCTGTGGAAAATATGGGTAATGTTCAAGGGTGCTGCAAGATGACACCTCCCTTCTTATTGCACCTAATCTTTCTGGCATTTACTTTAATGCTTTATTTAACTGAAGTGATTTGCTTCATAATACAATGATGTATTATTCAAAGAGGGGTGGTAGGTCTTTGTGTGTGTGGGGGGGGGGGGGGTAAGATGCCTAAAGGAGCACATTTCAATGGTATAATTTTCTAAGCCTTATTTATCCATGAAATGAAAACTGAATGAGCTTTTATAACTTGTTTTCTAATCATTCTTGGTTCACATGTATATTTTTTGTCTATATTGGTGCAGGGAGGGGAGGACGAGTAGTAGTGTCCTAGCGGTGATCAAGTTGATTCAGGTTTTGTTTCCTAATAATAAATCCTGCATGTTAAGAATGGAGAAATTGGATAGTTTATAATCTATCCCTGGGGGCTGTCTGTTCCTTTTTCTAAAAAGTGCCCATCAACCACTTTTGACTCTTAACAAGGGCAATAGAATTAATGACAAATTTCTCAGAAGAGTATGAAAGATATGAGAAGTGTTTTGTTGAGTTATATAATAGCCAGGAAACTTAGTCATCAATTTTACTGTTATCTATTTACTTTTTCTTTTTGACTTTTTAACTAAGTTTTGACACATCATATCTTTTATGTATTTTCATTCGTTTTATAGTTATCTATTTATTTTTGACTTTGTAATAAGTGTTGACTTTTTATTTTCATTAGTTTTATTGTTAACTATTTATTTTTGACTTTGTAGCTAAGTTTTGACTGTTTTTATGTGTTTTGTACAATGAATTATGTTTGGCATGAAAGTCAAGTTCTTTCAATGATATATATATATATATATATATATATATATATATATATATATATATATATATATATATATATATATATATATATATATATATATATATATATATATCTGTATATACTAATGCTTTTTTAAAGTAAGATGGGCAGCCATACTGTGATAGAAATTTTTTAATAATTTTTCTATTCTATGTGTTTACTTTCATCCTAAATAATGTTGAAAACTAAAATTTACAAAACCTATAACATAGCCTATCCCAAGGTTCAATTAACGTAAATGCCTAGAAAAGCAGTTGTCCAGAAGGAGACATGCTAGAACAAAATGACATATTTTTTATTGCTAATTACATGTTCATTTTTATGGCTTTGTTCATGTTTTTGACAATTAATCCCAAGTCTCCCATCCCCTCTTACTGGACTTGTATAGCCCTAGACTGTATAAAAAAAACAACTAAATATTAGAAATGATGAAATTCTTACTGTATAATATGCAGCAAGTTTCAATTAAACATAAGAACACATTTTTTTATCCATGTTTCTAATTCATTTGGTAATAAAATTTGATTTTATTTTATCTGAAACACAGCTATCAGATTTGAAAAATGGCAATATTTGACCAATAGATTTGTAATGTATGTTTACAAATGTTTCAGAAATAGTATTTTCCATGGGTCAGCAAAAAAAAATTTAGATTTATAATATTTCTCAATTCTAGCAATACTGCTGGGCAAATAACATCATTTCTCAAGCTTGATAGCTGTTTTTCAGATAAAATAAAATGAAATTATAGCATATTATTGTCAAAAAGTGATTTAGAAATATGGGATAAAAATATAAAAGGTGTTTATGTGATTAATTGAAACTTGGTGCATACTATAAATTGGTGCTAGGTATTTCCCCTGGGAAATTCCCCCTTCTTCCTCATATTTGCCCTGGATAATTTGGATATTCATTAGAAAGGAAACTGAAAGTTGTATCCACCTATTTAAGTCAGAGGCAACACTGTCGCATTGCCTACAGTCAAGAGCCAGAAGACTTTAATGTTTTATACTTTTTTTCCCAAAAGCATTTCATATGAAAGGAGTGGTTGCATAAACTTTGAAGGGGACTCATTCAATTGCAAATTAAAAGTTCAATTGCCTTCGTTCAGATATTATAAATTGGTGCTAGATGTTTCCCCTGGGAAATCCCCCTTCTCCCTCATATTTGCCCTGGATAATTTTGGATATTCATTAGAAAGGAAACTGAAAGTTCTACTCACCTATTTAAGTCAGAGGCAACACTATAGCATTGCCTACAGTAAAGAGCCAGAAGACTTTAATGTATTATATATTTTTTCCTAAAGTACTTCATATGGAATGAGTGGTTGTATAAACTTTGAAGGGGACTCATTCAATTGCAAATTAAAAGTTCTATTGACCTTGTTAAGAATCAAAAGTGATTGATGGACAACTTTTAAAATTAATGAAAATACATAAAAAATATGATGAGTTAAAACTTAGTTAAAAAGTCAAAAAGAAAAAATAAATAGATAGCAATAAAAATAATGACTAATTTTCCTGGCTATCATATAACTCAACAAAACTCTTCTGATATCTTTCATGATTAGCGGGGATGGGAGTCAGTTTTGGGACTTTTTGGGATGGTCTGTTGCAGGCAGGAAGGTAAGGTTCAGGATGATGGAACATAATTGAGGAACAGACATGGTCTTGGTACTGCAACGAAGGCATAGGAGGTTCCTTCTCTTGGTCAACGTTGGCGAGCTTGAACTTACTTAGTAGATAATGATCTGGAACATTCCCTTCACCATTTATGATTCTAAGAGATGATTTTTTTACATTTTCAATCCTATAAATATGATCTGAAAAAAAACTGAAATGCCACACTGGACAAGCAAACTCAAGTATTGGCTGAATAAAACAACAATAAAGTTGAAGAAGATCCTAAGGGGGGGGGGGCAGGAAAATTTTAACAAAGTTTTAGAAGGGAAATCACAGAGGAAGCTTGATTTAGGATATCTTGAAGATGGGCATTGCACTTCAAGTCAGCAGTAATTGTCACCCCAAGTAGTTTAATCCATTTGACATAGATTTTGGGAGGAATGGGGTTTGTGAAAGAAGGGGTGATTTTAAAAAAACTAACTGTCATAACTGACAATTTATTAGTGTTAAGTTTAATCTTCAACAAAGAAGCCTCCTGTGTGACATCATCAAGTAATGTCATAATTGAGCTTTACCTCAAGTGCAGAGAGGTCATCCACATACTTCCATTGCTCTGTGTGGTCAGGCATGAGGTTATTAACCATTATAAAGAATAAAATGGGACCCATCAGGGTTCCCTGGGGGACCCAGCTAAAGATAGGAAGGGGATTAGAATAATTATTTTTATACTTAAGCACTTGAAAACAATTTGTTAAAAAGGAGGCAACAATTTTAACTAGAAAGGGACTCGCTTGGAACTCAGTCAGCAGTCTATTTACAAGGACACTGTGGTCAATTAGGTCGAATGCTTACTGGAGATCAATTAATAAAAGATTCAACCAAGTATCAGGATTTTCAAGGTTTTTAAGAATGGTGTCAAGAAGACTAACACATCACTTGATGCCATTTTATACTGTTTCATAATTCAACAATCACTTGGGGGGGGGGGGGATTACAATTGAGCCCTTAATGGGGCCCAAAAAAATTCAAACTGTCCACAGTAACAAAAAGTTTGAGAACATGTACCTAAAAAAAGTAGAATTTTAAGCCATATCAATGGTTTATTTTTCTTATTTAGGAAATGTATTTACAGATCTTTGAAACCTCATAAACTGGGAGATATACCAAGTGGATAATGTTTAAACATTTCTCTTCTATAGAATGCAAAAATAACATCCAACCATACTTAAGTTTTGCATAGATTATCCAACAATTTAGCTAATTGAGAAGTCCTCTTCAATAAACAAGACATTAGTGCCAACACTGCCAACTAGAGAAATAATTGAAAAAAAAAAAAAAAATAGCCCACTAACCAGATATAATAAAGCTAGTTAGAGAACCAACTTGGTTCTCTAACTAGGTGGATAATACTTTATCTTAACTCTTCTTATGTATATTTAACTATGCAAATAATTAAATTATTCACACAAACCAGTGATAATTTCCAACTAGCCAGATAATTTTTTCTCTGAGGAATAGCATAAACGTCTAACTAGTGGGAAACACTTTGTCCTAGCCCTTCTGATAAATGTCCCACTAGGCAGATAAAAAAAAGTTTTTAAGCAATTTGATGATAATATCCAATTAGCCAGATAATTATTTCTCTTAGGCATATGATCAATATCTATCTAGATAGATAATACTTTATTTTAACCCTTCTGATATATATCCAACTAGGTAAACAAAAATTATAAAAGCCAAGTAGCAGTAATATCCAACTACCAGGATAATTAGTTGTGTTAGTAACTATTTTACAATATCCAACTAGCTAGCTAGAAACTTTATTCAGGGAGCTTAGCAAGAATAGCCTATATCTGGCCAGGCAGTATATAAATTATTTTATATACTGCATGAGTTGCCACCTGGGAAGATAGATGGCAATACTTTGCCTAAGAGAATTAATTATCTGGCTAGTTGGATATTGTCATCTGATTACAATGAGAGTTTACTTTCCTACCCAGTTGATTATATTAGATAAATAATTATCTAGGTAGCTTGATATTATCACCAAATTACTAAGAGAAGTCACTTACCTGCCTAGTTGGATAATAAAAGACAGGTTTGGACAGAGTATTATCCACCTAGGTAGATGTTCATGCAATACCCAAGGGAAATAATTATTTGGCTAGTTGGATATATATCAGATGGGCTAAGATAAAGCATTATCCACCTAGTTGGATGTTCATGCTGCAACTAAGTGAAATAACTATCGAGCTAGTTGGATATTATCACAAAATTACTTAGAGAAGTTACTTACCTGCCTGGTTGGATAATACAAGACATGCTAGAATAAAGCAATATCCACTTAGTTAGATGTTCATGGATTGCCTAAAACAATTAATTATTAGGCTAGCTGGATATTATAACTAATCTGCTTAGAGAATTTACATATCTGCCTAGTTGGATATATATCAGAGGGGCTAAGATAAAGTATTATCCACCTAGTTGCATGTTCAGGCTATACATAAGGGAAGTAATTATCTAGCTAGTTAGATATTTTCACCAAATTACTTAGAAAAGTTACTTACATACCTGGTTGGATAATATAAGACATGCTAGAATAAAGCAATATCCACCTAGTAGATGTTTATGGATTGCCCAAGAGAATTATTTATTTGGCTAGTTGGATATTATGACTAATCTGCTTAGAGAATTTACTTATCTGCCTAGTTGGATATATATCAAAGGGGCTAAAATAAAGCATTATCCATGTAGTCGGAAGTTCATGCTGCAGCTAAGAGAAGTAATTATCTAGCTAGTTGGGTATTTTCAACAAATTACTTAGAAAAGTTACTTACATGCCTGGTTGAATAATATAAGACATGCTAGAATAAAGCAATATCCACCTAGTTAGATGTTTATGGATTGCCCAAGAGAATTATTTATTTGGCTAGTTGGACATTATGACTAATCTGCTTAGAGAATTTACTTATCTGCCTAGTTGGATATATATCAAAGGGGCTAAGATAAAGCATTATCCACCTAGTTGGGTATTTTCAACAAATTACTTAGAAAAGTTAGTTACATGCCTGGTTGAATAATATAAGACATGCTAGAATAAAGCAATATCAACCTAGTTAGATGTTTATGGATTGCCCAAGAGAATTATTTATTTGGCTAGTTAGACATTATGACTAATCTGCTTAAAGAATTTACTTATCTGCCTAGTTGCATATATAAGAGGGGCTAAGATAAAGCATAATCCACCTAGTTGGATGTTCATGCTATACCTAAGAGAAATAATTATCTAGCTAGTTGGATATTTTCAACAAATTACTTAGAAAATTACTTTTCAACAAATTACTTAGGTTGGATAATATAAGACATGCTAGAATAAAGCATTATTTACCTGCAGCTAAGAGAAGTAATTATCTAACTAGTTGGGTATTTTCAACAAATTACTAAGAAAAGTTACTTACATGCCTGGTTGGATAATATAAGACATGCTAGAATAAAGCAATATCCACCTAGTTAGATGTTTATGGATTGCCCAAGAGAATTATTTATTTGGCTAGTTGGACATTATGACTAATCTGCTCAAAGAATTTACTTATCTGCCTAGTTGCATATACATCAGAGGGGCTAAGATAAAGCATTATCCACCTAGTTGGATGTTCATGCAATACCTAAGAGAAGTAATTATCTAGCTAGTTGGATATTTTCAACAAATTACTTAGGTTGGATAATATAAGACATGCTAGAATAAAGCATTATTTACCTAGTTAGATGTTTATGGATTGCCTAAGAGAATTACTTATTTGGCTAGTTAGACATTATGACTAATCTACTTATAGAATTTAGTTATCTGCCTAGTTGAATATATCAGTGGGGCTAAGATAAGGCCCCTCTCTAGCTAGCTTTATCCACCTAGTTGGATATTCATGCTATATCTAAGAGAAGTAATAATCTAGCTAATTGGATATTATCATATCCAACTTCTGGCTAGTTGGATATTGTCATCTGATTACATTGAGAGTTTATTTTTCTGCCTAGTTGATTAATATCAGAAGGGTTAAGACAAAGCATTATCCACCTAGTTGGATATATATCCAAAGGACTAACATAAAGCATTATCCATCTAGTTGGATGTTCATGCTACACCTAATAAATATCTTTCTGACAAATAATTATCTAGCTAGTTGAATATTAGCACCCAATTACTTAGAGAAGGTACTTACCTACCTGGTTGGATAATACAAGACATGCTAGAATAAAGTAGTATCCACCTAGTTAGATGTCCATGAATTACCTAAGATAATTAATTATTAGGCTAGTTGGATATTATAACTAATCTGATTAGAAAATTTACTTATCTGCCTAGTTGGATGTATATTGGAGGGACTAAGATAAAGCATTATCCACCTAGTTGGATGTTCATGCTATACATAAGAGAAGTAATTATCTAGCTAGTTGGATATTTTCAACAAACTATTTAGAAAGTTACTTACATACCCTGTTGGATACTATAAGACATGCTAGAATAAAGCATTATCCACCTAGTTAGATGTTTATGGATTGCCTAAGAGAATTATTTATTTGGCTAGTTGGACTTTATGACTAATCTGCTTAGAGAATTTACTTATCTGCCTAGTTGGATATATATTGGAGGGACTAAGATAAAGCATTATCCACCTAGTTGGATGTTCATGCTATACACAAGAGAAGTAATTATCTAGCTAGTTGGATATTTTCACCAAACTACTTAGAAAAGTTACTTACATGCCTGGATAGATAATATAAGACATGCTAGAATAAAGCATTATCCACCTAGTTAGATGTTTATGGATTGCCTAAGAGAATTATTTATTTGGCTAGTTGGACATTATGACTAATCTACTTAGAGAATTTACTTATCTGCCAAGTTGGATATATATCAGATGGGCTAAGATAAAGCCCCTCTCTAGCTAGCTTTATCTACCTAGTTGGATGTTCATGCTATATCTAAGAGAAGTAATTATCTAGCTAGTTGGATATTATCATATCCAACTTCTGGCTACTTGGATATTGTCATCTGATTACATTGAGAGTTTATTTTTCTGCCTAGTTGATTAATATCAGAGGGGTTAAGACAAAGCATTATCCATCTAGTTGGATGTTCATGCTACACCTAATAAGTATCTTTTGACAAATAATTATCTAGCTAGTTGGATATTAGCACCAAATTACTTATAGAAGTTCACCTTCCCCATTAATTGGGATTGAGCAAAGTTGTAAAGCTGAAAACAGTTTTCTTGTGCTTCACTTAAGCAAAAGGTCTATTTTGCAAGGTTTCACTTTTATAACACAAAGATTGGATAAATTTCTAGTGGGTCATATAATTTAGCTAAATTATATGGCCCACTGCAAATTTACCATGAACATTACTCCCCCCCCCCCCCTAATGTGCAAATATATACCCTGAATTGTAGATGGCACCGTTTTTTAAACACAAAATTCAGTGCTATTTTTGTTGATGGCATTTGGAAACCTTGAAACAGTAGGAAAACAGTTTATATTTGAAATGTCTAATAAAAGAGGTTAGAATTGTTATAAATAAGTATTTTTGGAATCTATTACTCTTGAACAACTCATTTATAAACTAGTAGGCTAATATGTTTTTAACCACTTTTCAATAATTTAACTAGTGTTGATAACTTCTTTGAGTGGGTACAAAAAAGAAATACCTTTGGGACCCCTTTAGGGGCTCAAGATCCAATTCACCCCAGAAGCAATTATTGACTTATGAAAGAGCATAAAAAAGGCATCAAATGATGTTTTCACTTTCATCTTAGCTAAATTATATGACCCACTAGAAATTTACCAAAGATTGTTAGGTAAACTTCTACTGGGCTATATAATTTAGCTAAGATGAAAGTGAAAACATCATTTGATGCCTTTTTTTATGCTCTTTCATAATTCAATAATTGCTTCTGGGGCTAATTGCATCATGAGCCTTTAAAAGGGCCCAAATGTATCTTATATGAATAATGAAAGAGCATAAAAAAGCATCAAATAATGTCTTCACTTTCATCCTAGCTAAATTATATGGCCAACTGCAAATTAACATTGAAATTTACCCACCCCCACCTCTTTAATATGATAATATATACCCTAAATTCATGGGCGTAGGGAGGGGGGCAGGGGGGTAGCTGCCCCCCCCCATAGACCTTCAAATTTACATTAGATATGGCTGAAAAAGCAGATGGTTTGGAAAACACAGTTGATAAAACTCCATCACACTATTGACTGCCCCCCCCCCCCCTAGACAATATGCTGCCTATGCCCATGCCTGAATTGTTGATGGCAAAGTTTCAAATTGCAAAATTCTGTGCTATTTTTGTTGATGGCATTTGAAAAACATGAAACAGAAGGAAAATGGTTTATATTTGAGTTGCCTAATAAATGAGGTTTGAATTGTTGCAAATAAATATTTTTGGAATATGTTGCTCATGAACAACTTATTTAGCCTATCTCTAGTTTAGAGATAGGCTATGTTTTCAATCAATTTTCAATAGCTTAACTAGTGTTGATAACTTTTAGGTGTGGTTACAAAAATGAAATATCTTTGGGAACCCTTTAAGGGCTCAAGATGCAACTAGCCCCAGAAGCAATTATTGAATCATAAGAGCATAAAATGATCTTTTCACTTTCATCTTAGCTAAATTATATAGCCCACTAGAAATTTACTGATTGTTAAAGATCATCAAAGGTCACTGCCCTCTAGAGGGAGAAGGAGTGGAGGTAGGTACTTCAAAATACCTTCCTGAGACACAGCCTACTTTAGTCTATAGACCTATTACTGAACTTTTTATTTTCCTAACCTACCCCTTTCCAAGATAGCAAAAAGTATCTAAACTAGAATTTTACCCCAACTTTTAAATACATGCCTTACTTAAAATTCTTGCACAGTATAGCCTATGCCTAGCCAGTAAACTTGCAGGTGGCACAATAATTTAGCTAGGACAAAAGTGAAAACATCATTTGATGCCTTTTTTATGCTCTTTCATAATTCAATAATCAATTCTGTCATAAATTGCATCTTGAGCCCTTAGAGGGCCCCAAAGGTATTTCATTTTTTATAGCCACAAAAAGAAGTTATCAACAGTAATTAAGTTATTGAAAAGTTGTTAAAAACATATCCCTAGTTTATAAATAAGTTGTTCAAAAGTAGTGTTATTTATAACAATTCAATCCTTATTTATGGGGCAACACAAATATAAACCATTTTCCTAATGTTTCAAGTTTTTCAAATGCCATCAACAAAAACAGTGCTGAATTTTGCAATTCAAAACTTTGCTATTGCCAATTCAGGGTATGTATTTGCACATCAGGGAGGCAAGAGTGGGTAAATTTCATGGCAACTTTGAAGGTGACCATAAAATTTTAGGGGATACCACCAGATGGCTAATTTGACAGTGTATATATATATATACAAATCTTTAGATTAGCCAACCAGCCAACCAGTGTTTTAAGCATAGGAATCCAGCTGGATAAAAGGAAACATATTAAGAAAACAATTCTTACTCCATAATATGTAGAATAATCCTAGTTAACACATTTTGCAGGGAGACAGTCTTTTTCTTCACTTCTTTGCTTGTTTTTCTAAGAAATTCATGAATTTCTTAGAGCCTATATATTCACAGAATATATAACCACACCCCCCTAATGTGTAAATGTATAGCCTACCTAGAATTGCATCCTCAATCTAAATATAACATCCATTTGCATCAGAAATGAACTTTACTTCTATATTAGCCATGTGGTGGATGTCCTAATTTTAGCTAGGATGAGAGTGAAAACATCATTTGATGCTTTTTTATGCTATTTCATAATTCATATAAAATACCTTCAGGGCCCCTTTAAGGGCTCAAGATACAATTTGCAACAGAAGCAATTATTGAATTATGAAACAGCATAAAAAAAGGCATCAAATGATGTATTCACTTTCATCCTAGCTAAATTATAGTGCCACTGGCAAATTTACTGCTAGCCTAGGGCTAGAGGCCTTATTAGCCAATCTATTAGGGTAGGGGCTATGGTGAAACTGTGTTAGGATTGATCCTGTGACAACAGTTACAGGGCTTTGAATGGAGGGAGAATCAAGTGGTAAAGGTATTTCTTTTTTTTTCTATCTAGGCCTAGTCTCTGTAGCATAGCCTGCCATAAAGACTTGCCTACTTTTGTCCAAATTAAATATACGCCTCATCAAGAAAAAACTAGACAAGGCAATTACTACATAGATTTTCAAAGAATGACAATAGATCAGGGACTCACCATTGTGATAAAATAAGGAGTGAGGTTCTCCCAAACATTTTGGCCTTCTGAAAATTTTGATCTTTAGAATGATGGTGAGGAACAGAAAATTTTCATTCATTATACGCTATCTACAAACAATTCAAACATAAGAAGAGGCGCTGCTAAAGAGCGAAACTTTTCTAAATTAAATTCATCTATGAGTTTTATATTTGCCAAAATTTGTTGATCAACACTGTGCGACAACGAAGAAAGAAATATAATTATAAGTCAATAAACAAATCCCTGTTGAAACAACAAAGGTAAGATGTTTTGTTAGCTTTTTGGCAGACAGCAATTAAAAGTTTTTCTGATCGTTTAGCTCGATTTGACTGCCTGAACTGAGTTGATTTTTATTAGTTGTGATCTTCACCTTGTATACAGAAGTCCTTGTTAAGCCTGCCACAAAGTATTAAAATTGAGTGAAGGTCTCTAATGTTTATAACAGCAAACATAAATCCCTTTTTCTTTGATTATAAGTTTAGCTCATGATAACTAGGCTACTGAAACCTGTTTCAGGTTTTAATTCTCTAAATTTTTGTTCTGGACTCTCAGTATTTCTTGGGAGTAGGCTATACCCAATGGATAATATCTAAAAATTTCGGGACTCCACCCTTTGACTATTGGAAAAAATTAGTTTATAAGCTTATATAGAATTGTACTATCCAATCTCCTTATAATTAAAAACATTTTAGTCATCTAGTTGGAAAATTTCAATAAATGTTGCCTCAGCAAAACTTCCCTTTTCCAACTAGTTGACTAATAACTTCTCCCCAGCAAAACTTAATTTTTCCAACTAGTTGACTAATAACTTTTCCCCAGCAAAACTTAATTTTGCCAACTAGCTGGAAAGAAACATTGCCCCTGAAAACAATTCTTTTTCCAGCTAGTTTACTAATAATATGCTAGTTAGAATTTATTCTGAATAGCATAAAATATGTTAATATTGTAGGGTTTCTTCAAATTTAATTATCAATATTGTGTTACAACTTCCATCTCTCTCCCTGTCTCCCTCTTAATGGGAGATTTATTTTGAGTTATATATTAGGCTTTGAAGCCAGGGATTTTTTGTTTTAATTCCCAGGATAATTAGTCTTATACCTGGTCCCAAAAGTGAGATTGAATTTGTCAAAGCCTGGAGGATTATTCCTCCTGTCTGTTTAAAGAAAACAGATACATATTTGAAGTTTTGTTCATTTCTACCACAGTTCATATAATTATCCAGTATGATTATTCTCTATGTCACCCGTTATAAAAACCCGGACTGGAGTGCGAGTGCTCTGGAGAACGTTTTTGCAGATATAAACATAGGCAAAGTCAGATTAGTGGGAATGCAGGTTAGTCTGTTTCCATCAAAGTGCATTGAAACAATCAAAACAGACAGAAACAGACTAACCTGCATTCCCGCTAATGCAGAAATAAGTGGGAGGAGCTTTTTGTGAATGAAGACCAGAAATGATCTGCAATAACCTTACTGGTATATTCTGTCTACTGTGATTTCTACCTTGCATTTATTGTACATAAATTGTGTATGTTCCTTCATTTAAATGTCTTTGTTTCTTTTCTAGAGGAATATTTTTGTCTCATTTTTTAGAATTTTTAATTAATTTTCCCAACTAGTTGACTAATAGCTTCTCCCCAGCAACACTTAAGTTTGCCAACTGGTTGAAAATAAATGTTGCACCATCAAAACTTTCCTTTTCCAACTAGTTGACTAATAACTTTTCCCCAGCAAAACTTTATTTTTCCAACTAGTTGACTAATAACTTCTCCCCAGCAAAACTTCATTTTTCCAACTAGTTGACTTATAACTTCTCCCCAGCAACACTTAATTTTGCCAACTAGCTGGAAACAAACATTGCCTCAGAAAACAATTTTTTTGAACTAATTGACTAGCAACTTTTCCCCAGCAATACTTTCTTTATCCAACTAGCTAGAAACAAACTTACCCTATAAACACTTTTGTTAGCCATCTATTTGGCAAGGAACTTTTCCTCAGAATAATTTCATAGCTAATGATATGACATAAAGAGAAAAAAAAACATACTATTCCTGGTCCAACAAAAATTGGCAGTATATGCTTTTAACAAATGCACTACAGCTAAGGTAAATCAAACAAACTGAATTCAGGAGTAAATAGTCTTTAAGCCACACAACTAAAAGTCTTCTCCTTCTATAAGTGAATATATATATATAAATATATATATATATATATAATATATATATATATATATATATATATATATATATATATATATATATATGTATATATATATATATATATATATATATATATATATATATATATATATATATATATATATATATATATATATATATATGTGAAATATATTTATGTGAAATTGTATCTCTGTGAACCTGGGGTAAGACTATCTTGCTGAGTGTTGCCTAAGATTGGAAGGCACACTTATAGAAGAAGACTTTTAGTTCTGTGGCTTCTAGACTATTTACTCCTGAATTCAGTTTGTTTGATTTACCTTAGCTGTAGTGCATTTGTTAAAACCACATAGTGCCAATTTTCATTGGACCAGGAATAGTATGTTTTTTGTTTTCTCTTTATGTTACATCTTTAATAGTATGTTTTTTTTCTCTTTAAGAAATTATTCTGAGAAAAAGTTACTTGCCAAATACATGGCTAACAAAGTGTTTATAGGGTAAGTTTGTTTCTAGCTAGTTGGATAAAGAAAGTATTATTGGGGAAAAGTTGCTAGTCAACTGGTTCAAAAATAAATTGTTTTCTGGGGCAATGTTTGTTTCCAGCTAGTCAACAAAATTAAGTGTTGCTGGGAAGAAGTTATTAGTCAACTAGTTGGAAAAATAAAGTTTTGCTGGGGAGAAGTTACTAGTCAACTAGTTAGAAAAATTAAGTTTTGCTGGGGAGAACCTATTAGTCAACTAGTTGGGAAAATTAATTAAAAATGAGAGAAAATATTCCTCCAGAAAAGAAACAAAGACAGATAAATGAAGGAACATACACAATTTATGTCCAATAAATGCAAGATAGAAATGAACAAAACTTCAAATATACATTTGTTTTCTTTAAACAGACAGGAGAAATAATCCTCCAAGCTTTGACAAATTCAATCTCACTTTTGGGACTAATTATCCTGGGAATTGAAACAAAAAATCTCTGGCTTCAAAGCCCAATATATAACTCAAAATAAATCTCCCATTAAGAGGGAGACAAAGAGAGACAGAAGTTGTAACACAATAGTAACAATAGTGTAAATTAAATTTGAAAGAACCCTATAATATTCACATATTTTATGCTATTCAGAATAAATTCTAACTATTATTAGTCAACTAGTTGGAAAATGATTTGTTTTCTGGGGTAATGTTTCTTTCCAGCTAGTTGGCAAAATTAGGTTTTGTTGGGGAAAAGTTATTAGTCAACTAGTTGGAAAAATTAAGTTTTGCTGGGGAGAAGTTATTAGTCAACTAGTTGAAAATGAAAGTTTTGCTAGGGCAACATTTATTGTCAACTAGTTGGCAAATTTAGATTTTTCCTATACAGATAGGCCAAATTTTCCAACTAGATGACTAAAATGTTTTTAATTATAAGGAGATTGGATAGTACCATTCTATATAAGCTTATAAACTAATTTTTTCCAATAGTCAAAGAGTGGATATCCAAAAATTTCTATTCTATAGAATGTAAAAATAATATCCAACCATACTTAGTTATTGCCAAAATTATCCAACTAGTTAGCTATCTGAAAAAATCCTTTTAAGCAAATAAGAAATTATCCAACTAGGAAAATAATTAAAATTTAAAAGAAAAATAGTTCTATCTTGCTAGCCAAATACAATAAAACATAAGAGACAACTTAGTATGTCTATCTAACTAGGTGGATAATGCTTTAACTTAATGCTTCTGATATATATCTAACTAGACAGATAAGTAAATTCTTCATGCAAACTAGTGATAATGTCCAACTAGTCAGACAATTTTTCTCTTAGACATAGCATGAACATCTAACTTGGGGGGTAACACTTTGTCCTAGCCCTTCTGATATTAATCAAACTAGGTAGTTAAGTAACTTTATGCCTAGTTAAATATATATCAGAAGATCTAAGACTCAGCATTATCCACCTAGTTAGATATTCTTGCTATGCCTAAGAGAAATAATTTATCTGGCTAGTTACCTTAATTTGCACTTCAGAGTGAATATTATCCCAAAACTGCATAGCCTAATGGAATTTACTTTACCTCCTAGTTAGATATATATCAGGAGTGGTAAGACTTGGTATTATCCACCTAGTTAGATGTTCATGTTTTCCCTAAGAGAAATGAATTATCTGGCTAGTTGGATATTAACCCCAAACTGCTTAGAGAATCTTCTTATCTGTCTAGTTAGATATATATCAGAAACACTAAGCAACATTATTATCCAACTAGGTAGATATTCTCTCTGCCTAAGAGAAACAATTTACCTGGCTAGTTGGATATTAACCCCAAACTGCTTAGAGAATCTTCTTATCTGCCTAGTTGGAAATATATCAGAAACACTAAGCTACATTATTATCCACCTAGTTAGATATTCTTGCTGTGCCTATGAGAAACAATTTATCTGGCTAGTTCGATATTATCCCAAAACTATATAATAGAATTTACTTATCCTCCTAGTTGGATATATATCAGACTTGGTATTATCCACCTAGTTGGATGTTCATGCTGCACCTAAGAGAATTGAATTATCTGGCTAGTTGGATATTAACCCCAAACTGCTTAGAGAATCTTCTTATCTGCCTAGTTGGATATATATCAGAAACACTAAGCTACATTGTTATCCAGCTAAGTAGATATTCTTGCTGTACCTAAGTGAAACAATTTATCTGGCTAGTTGGATATTAACCAAAAACTACTTAAGGAATCTTCTTATTTGCCTATTTGGATATATATCCAAAATACTAAGCTATGTTATTATCCAACTAGGTAGATATTCTGTATATTGCATAGACAATCAAATATTCAGCTAGGTAGGTAAATGTGTAAGAGTCTTAAAAAAGTTATTATCTGTCTAGCATGATATTTTATCTTTATACTAAGTGTAGCTGGATATTATTTTTACATTCTATAGAATATAATTTTTTTAAGAATATCCTTTGGGCACCTTCCTGTATTTCTTTTGCTTGTCTAAGCCAAGCAGTGTTGTTTTAGGCTACAATATTGAGTAAATTTTTGTTATTCATATTATTGACTTATCAATAAAGTAAACATACTACTTGATGCCTTTTTTATGCTCTTTCCAAATATAATAATCATTTTTGTTGGAAATGAATTTTACCCCCACCCCTATATAGGCTATACCTATTCAGGGTATATATTTGCACATTAAGGGGGTGGGGGTAAATTGTATTTCTGATGTAAATGAGAGGTAAGTAAACTCCCCCCCCCCCCTAGCATGCAAATATATACCCTGAGTTGGTATATATAGGGGGGGGGGGTAAAATTCATTTACAACAAAATTGATTATTATATTTGGAAAAAGCATAAAAAAGGCATCAAGTGGTATGTTTACTTGATTTGTAAGTCAATAGTATGAATAACAAAAAATTTACCCAATATTACTGCCTAGATAAAGTAGACCAGGTGGTCTTGGTTGCAGCACTAGCTGCAAGATTTGGGCCAAGAATGGTTACTTGTGAGATCAAGAGGTAGGCCTAGGTTAGATAGGCTAATATTGCCATCATATTCATAACTGGCATCTCCCTAGTATAAAACAGATAAAGCACTCAAAAGTATCCTAAGACAAGCAACCAAGCTCATACCAGTTTTGCAATACAAGCTGTATAAAGAGAGCCTTGTGTTCCTCAAACTCCTCACCCTTGTCAATCAAAGGAAGAGAGGTGACACTATTGCTACTTGCAAACTGCTTGGAAACAATCTCTCAAGTCAAGTCTTCTCCTTATCTCTTGCAAGTACAACAAAAAGGTCACACAAAGAAGCTGTAAGTTGGCTGTTACTATCAACATG
Organism: Artemia sinica; assembly: GCA_027921565.1. Classification (NCBI taxonomy): domain Eukaryota; kingdom Metazoa; phylum Arthropoda; class Branchiopoda; order Anostraca; family Artemiidae; genus Artemia; species Artemia sinica. The sequence goes on along the minus strand of CM051264.1, from coordinate 24,583,688 downwards.
AGCATTGGCACTTCTTCTCTCTACTTGCTGTCCCACACTAGAAGAGCCTCTCTAAAGCCATCATCCAGTCCCAAACCATAGATGTGTTCAAGAAAGGAGTTGATCATGACTGGGCTAATGCAGGCTAACCTGGGATTCCACACCATAGTCATGTCACACTACCAGCAAGATATCATTTGATTGAATCAGATTTGTCTCAACTTACCTGCCCTTACAAAAACCATTCTGACAGTCAAAAAGTAATTTACCAGAGCCTATGCTTTAAGTGGGTTGTAAGAGCACCTTTGATAATACTTTCCATGGTTTTGCAGATCACTGATGTAAGACTAATTGGTCTATAATTTTGTCCCAGTCCTTGTTTCCTTTCTTATAGAATATGCTTGCTTTTGATCTTTGAATGGCTCTTACCTTACATAGTTTTTTTTTTTCATTCATCATCAGGGATAAAGGAAACCTGTTGTATTTGGGAGGACACTTCAACAGTAGGGATGCTGGGAGGGAAGAGTGCCTGCTTCTATGGTAGTAAAGCTTGTACATAAATTTTCACTCACACAATTGGCAATGCCCTCTGTATCATTGATAGTGCAGCCATCAGCCAAGCTTATCTTAGGTATGGGTAAATGGGATAGGATAGTTTTAGAAATATACCACCAAAACTTCTTAAGCTCTGTCTTTAGAGTTGGGGACAATAGCTTCTTCACAACCATGAATAATTGTGCAACAAATGTGTCATGTTGTTGTTGTTACACTTGGGAAAATAATTATGATAATTTTCACATTTGTATTTCAGTCCTAGCTTTACTTCTTCCACTTCTCTTCACACTATTTGGGAGGCAATGGGCAGTCTTTGGTTTTTCAGACTAATCCATCTAGGTGTATTTTTTCCAGACCAAGCAGTATTGACTAGAATCAACTACTTTCATTATCTCTGTTCTCAGTTATGTGCTCTTTCCAATTTATTTTTGAAAAATCTTGACAAATTAGTTTATAATTGATGAAGGTCTTATTGAATTTATTATTCAGATGCTTACTGATGATGATTTAATTCAAAAGATGCATATAGTAGTTTATACCAAGGACTGGGACAGATGAAGCTGTGGCTGTCTTTTTGAGGTCATTACATAGGAGAAGCTCAAGTGGTGAATATTAAAATGTAGTGGGTTGGCTAATAGCTTGGGTAAGACTTATCCTTTAGGATTATGGATTCTAATAGCATTATTTTCAACATAAACACAATTAGGGAGAAAAATAGAAAGGTTTAAATTCTCTACTTTTAATCCATGTTTTGTGTATCAACTAAGAACAACAGAAAAACTGATTTCAAGTGAAATAGCATCACTAATAAAAAAAATTAAAAGAAAATAGTAAAAACAGGCTACTCAAATATAAAATAAAAAGTTAGTGAAATATGCTTTGCACAATAAATATTAAACAGAGGGAAAGGAAATGGGAGGGAGAGATCCACTTATTTAACATCTCAGTTATGTAGAAGAAAAAAATATATTATATCTTTCTGTGGAAAATTTTATCAGGCTAAAAATGGGGGTTCCTGTTAAGACAAAACAGCAGAAGTGAAGTCTAAGGGAAGGAAAATGAACAAAAAGAAGCAGATTTGTTTAGGGGCTACTTAGAGTATTTATGGCAAAATGTAAGCAAATTTTTGTTCTCCTTTCCTCAAGTATAAAAAGATTGGCTCCACAAAAAGGGAGTTATAAGATGACTTGATCTTCATCAAAGATAATACCTAGACATCATTTGTAGACTGCAACTATTTTTTTCAGCAATTCCTTTTAGTTGCCAGTATACCAAATAGAGAAGGATTGGTCATATAAATGAGAGGAAAACTCAAACAGCAAGATTTCAGAGATTTAAACCTTTTAAGAAATTTAACCAAATATAATATGGCATTTGATATATTAAGATATTATTGATTTGGTGTTGCTATTTCAGATAACCTGAGATGATAGCACCCATTAATTTCATAGCAATAACTGAAATTTTAAGGTGGGAGTGAATGAAAGAAGGGTGGTCTTAAGGAACTTGATTTGTGAAATTATTGACTATCATATTGTTAACAACATTTTCACTATCTGTTCCAGGATATCTATTGGGCTACTTTTTAAGATATGTAACATGTATGTAGGACATTTAGATCATCAAACAATTTCTATCAATCCCAATTACTAACACCAAGGTTGTTACTCATTCAAAGAAGCACAATTGGACCTAACAGCATTCCCTGGGGCACACCATAGTAAATAATGAGAAGGTCTTAGTATGTATTTTGTTATTTAACTACTTATGTTCCATTAGAAAGGAAAGCACAATTATTCTAATTAGATATGGGCCAACTTAAAATTCATTTTGGAGTTTTTTTTTTACCAGTGAGATCTGGCTAATTAAATCTAACACTTTTTTTTAATCCATATCTTTTTAGATTGAACCTGGTATTAGATTTGTGGACTTTATCATATAATGTGTCCATAAGGTGAACAAGATAGTGAGCAGTGGAAGCATTTTATAATTACTTAAAGTCAGATATTGCTGTTTTCAATCACTTTGCCTGCAATAGTTTTGAGGAAATGGGGGCTAAGTGTAATAGGTTGGGCATTATCAATATATTCTTTGTTACCTTTCATTTTTGACTGGAGTAGTGAATATCATTCCAACATTTAGGGAGCATAGGCTACTCTTTGAGTTAATTTCATTAAAAATTAAGAACACAAATTTTGAAAGATTATTGGCAAAGGCTCTTATTAGCTCTATTAAAATGTCAAGTGGACAATACTGTATTATTTTCCATGGTGATTATTTATTAAGCCATCCAACCTGCAACAAAAACACATAATAAAGCATAAGCAAGCAGGAATAATAAAGCAAGCACTACATAACTACATAAGCAAATAGCAAGCACTAGCACAAAACACTACATCTCCTTTCTTTCATAGGTAATAATCACTGTTACACACTAACAATAACAAAAAAAAAAACACATTAACAATGTAATTTAAATGTCCTTTATCTTCCTTGGTTTAACCAATCTGCCAGTTTTTGTCACATATGGTTGTAGAAAACCGTCTCCATTTTGGTTATTACTGTTGGTTGGGGGAGGGGAATTTGGAGTTCTTGGGGTTCTGTAAGGGCTGTCTTGGAAATTTAGCCCAGTACTACAGTTCATTGGAGTCTTTGGGACAGCATTTCTTGGAGAAGACGGTAGGATCTGAGATGGTTCAACTTCTGGTGGCAGCTCCACATCACCTGTGAATACTGAAAACTGTTGAGAGCAGTCTCCAGCACAGGACCATGGTTTTAAGTGTGCCCAATTCTTGTGATAAAATCTACCATTTTCAGCCTGGATAAGATAAGATCTTTGGGCCATGCATGATATTACTGCACCTTTTGTTCATTGTGTAGCTTCCTTTGATAGCTTGACCCCAACAGGTTGGTTGTCTTTCAATTTCATTAGGTTCTTAGATGCCTTGCTATAGTTCTGCTTCTGTATTTGTTGTTGTCTGGATCTGGCTGTGCAGAACTTTTTCTTTGGAATAGTCTTTGGCTGCAATTGCTGCTGAGTGCAGGGAAGGATGGACCTTAAACTACTCATAAGGAGCTGTGCAGGGGATGTGACTCCATCTATAGGAGGTATTCTGGTATTCCAATAGACTAATGTAGGGTCTGTGTTGGACTTTATTACTTTTATCATGATCCTGCTGGCTATATCCACAGCCTTCTCAGCATGGCCATTGGACTGTGGAAAATTTGGACTTGAAGTCAAATGCTGGATATCCCATTTCCTCAAAAAGAACTAGAATTTTTCTGATGTAAACTGTGGTCTATTGTCAGACCATATTTTCTCTGGAATGCATCAATATTGGGGATTTTTTCTGATTGTCACTGGAAAACTTCCCACAAGTTTCACAGTTCTGGATCAGATCTTCAGTAGCTGAATTGATATTCGGCCAGTAAACAGCTCTTCTGGCTCTTTGCTTGCTTTTCTACATCCCTAGGTGTGATGTCCCTTTGCAATGCTCCAGGGATGACAACTCTACTTCCTTTCAAAATGATACCATTAATGCTGGACAACTCGTCTCTAACATTCCAATAAGGTTGTATGGCAGCAGAACACTGGTGCTGGTGATTTGGCCATCCTTTTTGTATGACTGAGCTAAGTTCTGTCATAACTGGGTCTCTTCTATTCTCTTCACAGATGATCCTTATTTTCTTATCACTGACAGGGATACCTCTCACAACAGAGTGGACATGGAATTCAATATCCATTGAGCGTTTTTCATCAAAGTGTGGTGGATGCAGTCTTGACAGTGTGTCAGCAATAGGCAAATTGTTTGCCCTTGGATACTGAACCACAATGTTGTATGGCTGTAATTGTAGAATCATCCTTTGGAGCCTAGGGAGGCTTGGCATAGGGGTTTTGACAATATAGCCTCTAATGGCTTATGATCTGTATGTGCAACAATTCTCCTCCCATAGACAAATTGGTGAAATTTTCTACAGCCATATAGAATGGCATAAAGCTCTTTCTAAGTCCGGGAATAATTCTGTTCTGTTGATGTTAGAGCTCTTGATCTGAAAGCAACTATTTTCACACCAATGCTTAATTCTGCTCCAAGGCCATGCTTGGAGGCTTCAGCTCAACAGATTTTGCCTTAGTATCAAAAGTTGCCAGGCTACTACAAATTGAAGTTTTGATCTTATCCATTGCTGTTGTGTGCTCATTGGTCCACTCAAAGATGCTTTGTTTTCCTAATTCCCTGAGTGGAAAATTTAAGGATGACAAGTTTGGAATGTATTTTGACAGAAAGTTGGTCATTCCAAGGAATGTGGCCAGTTTGTCTTTGTTTGCTGGCTGTGGCATCTCAGCTATGGCTTGAACTTTAGAAGGGTCTGGTTTGATGCCATCTGCAGTAACCAAATGTCCAAAGTATGGTATGCTTGTAGATCCAATTATGCGTTTTTCTGGATTACATTGTTAATGTTTTTTAAATGTCCATTATCTTCCTTGGTTTAACCACTCTGCCAGTTTTTGTCACATATGGTTGTAGGGAACCGTCTCCATTTTGGTTATTGCTGTCAGTTGGGGGAGGGGGAGTTGGAGCTCTTGGGGTTCTGTAAGGGCTGTCTTGGAAATTTTGCCCAGTACTACAGTTATTTTAGTCTTTGGGAAATCCCTGAAGAAGACATTAGGAACAAAACACATAATAAAAAATGCAACAAAACACATAATAAAAAATGCAACAAAACACATAATAAATCAAAAGCAAGTAGTAATAATAAAGCAAGCACTACATAAGCAAATAGCAAGCACAAGCAGAAAACACTACAAGACTATCTATGTTATACTTATCTAAGACAAGTATGTTGCAATTGCCCTTTTGTTGGGCTATTATTTTCTATAATTGATTTGAATGTGTGGCTAACAATGGCATATACTTTTTAAATTTGTTTGTTAGATGATAACAGGAATTCTACCCTTACAAATTTTTTATAATTCCAAATTCAGGGAACAAACAAACATTGTTCTAACTATGGCAGCTGTACTGCATCTGGTTTTTAATAACAGCTACAAAGTAAATAAAGGTTTCAATTTTATTAAAGCAACAGCTGTACAAAAGCAGAAACTGTTTTCTGGATTTATAGTACCTACTTTTGTGTTCTCTGCTTTCTTGTTGTATTTTAGTGTAAATTATTGAAAATACGAAAATTATCTTCTTTTTTTCAGACTTGTTTTGTATTCTTTTTATATAGATGCATTATTTCCCAGTTGCCATTACAGTTTTGATTATCCAAATTAATGTACTATTGCTTTTTAAGTATCTTTTAAATAACCCTTTTTCAGGATGGCTTTGGCACCAAAAGAAGATGGAAGTCCTAATATTAAGTTTTTTGAACATCCAGACATCATGAATCAGTTTGAAATCATAAAAGGATGGCTTAGCAAGAATCATAAAAAGGTTTTGTTTTTTTTTCTTTTCATTTTTTTTTTACTTCTATTGTCATAGATAAAGCATTTTTACTTATTGCTTTAAGTAAACTGGAAGGATGCAATTAAACTGGAAGGGCCTCAGGAAAATCCAACAAATAAACATTCTCTTAATAGAATGGAGTAAGAATTTCTTTACTCCATGGTTGATTATAAATTTTTGTATTGGTTCACTCAATTTTTATCTATGGAGGGGAAGGGGTGGAGGGAAGAGGCTTTGGAAAGGAAGGGTGAAGATTTTTGTAGGGATTGGCAATGCCTCATTGCAAAAAAAAAAATTTCGGCCTACATTTTTCAGATTGTCCTTTCTTTTAAACCAATACTTGGGGGGGGGGAGAGAATTCCCACTGTAACATGTATGTTTATGCAATTGTGTGTACTTTTAAGTAAGTGATGACTTGTTGAACCTGATTTAGACTTATGATGTCTAATTTTCAGGGTTTGTTCCTCTGTTCTAGCTTATTACTTTCAAGTTTTCAATAACCATTTTTCTGTAAGCATGACGAAGCTAATTTCTTGAATCACCTTGGCCTGCCACAATACAAGAAAAGGTAACGATCATTTGCGCTGAAGAAGAGAGGCGGTTGTCCTCTCGAAATATTCGTTTTGTTTGTTTGTTCAGTATTCTCGTTTGGCCTTCAAAACCCCATTTTGATCGTTACCTTTTCTTATATCATTTTTCTGTGGAAATTGGGGGCCATATTTGTATTTCTGGCCTGAAACAGGGCAAACTTTGGACTGGTTTTTCTGCTTACGTTTTTCTTTTCGTTTGTACAGAGTGTTCTTGAACTTGATTTTAGTGCCTTTACTTTGTCTTATAGCATATACAAGCTGATTCACCAAAGGCAAAAGATTTGTCACAGCTTACAATTCAGTTGTTGCAGTTTCAGGAAGAAGTGCTTAGCAAAAACAACCCAAAAGCAAAGATGACTAAAGTTCCAGTAAGTTGTTTATTTCTAAGTAGGAAATGACGTAACTAGCTTTCAGCAGTGGTGGGATTGTATCAATCATCCCTTGGTTCCAATTCTACATCACAGTCTTGATTCTAATGCGTTTGAGAATTCTGATTTATAACAAAATTATGTGTGGTATGTTATCAATATATTTTATGTACGCTTAATTGGCGGCTGAGGGGTTTGGTGTCCCCCTCTAAATGAATATTAATGTTTGGGCACTTTGAAGTTTAATCACACCCTACTTTCATGTTTAAAACCTTGGTTTTGTTTAATTTGCGTTAGTCTTCTAATATCAACATTGAGGGAATTAATTTTTAATTTCTCTATGAGAAGTAAATACTCTTGCATGAATTGGGCATTCTCTCATCATACTCAGTCATGGGTTTAATCTTCCTTTCTTTATCCATTGTAATATTTAGACACTTAATGGTATTCGTAGCATGAGAGAGAAATCAAGGAAGGGGTGATAAGTGCAGAGATAGGGAGGGCGAAATAAACAAGATCATGATACAAGAGGAAAAGAGAGTGAGCTACAGGAACAAGTGAAAATATAAACAAAATTTGTGACAGAAATCAGTTGATAATACAAAATTAGTCAAAAAAGTTGAGGAAAACGTCAAAAACAATTTAAACTAACGCTGGCCGGTTGGAGTTTCTTAGTAAAATAGAGCTTATGACTTCCAAATTTCAAGCCACTGAAGTTGACTTCAGAGTGGCTAGAAATATGTCTGAAGCGGGACCATGATATAGTTATTGATGATTATAGTGGGTTGGAATCCTGAACACATCAAATTAGTCCTTATCTATAGCTTGTGAAACTGTAGTCCATGCTAAACAAACATGGCAAAAAGTAGGGATTTATTCCCTAAAAAATGTCATAAAAGATGGAATGGGAGCTGTTCTCGAGATTTTCAGACATATTTTGCTCTAAAGTATTCTAAGCGATTTTTATCTCTCTTATTTTCGTGTAGTAGTATGCTCGCAAACATGTAAGGGGGGCTTTTTTAATCTGAACAGATTTCTCTGACTTTATCCTATTTTTTATTTAATTCAGCTTTTCCCAAGGATTTCATCAGTTCACCCTCTCCGAAATATTCTTCTGCTTACGTGCCTGGTGCTCATAAAATATTTTACAAAATTGAGCTTTGACTACTTAAAGAATAAGGACTTCAGTAGCTAAAGTTAAGTAATATTCTACTTTTACTTTTGTTTTACTATTCAACTCTAATTCTCTACTTTGGTAGTAATTAAACAAATTTAGTTGTTTGAATCTAAATAGAAAATTATGTACCTAGCATTCAATAGTGGTTGGATGATGTCAATATCTGTAGGATACCCTCTCAGTAGCTCATCAAATCACTCCCTCCATGAAATATTTTTCTCTTTGCTTGCTAGGTATTCTTTTAATGTTTTACAAAGTTGAACTTTGATTACTTTTTTTAAGAGTTAAAGAAAAGGGACTTCAGTTGCTAAAGTTAAGTACTATTCTAATTTTATTTCTGTTTTACTATTCTACTTTGGTAGAAATTGAGAAATGTTGATCTTTGTAGCAATGCCAGAAGTTTAACGTTACAAAAATACATACATGTTCAAATCGTAATTCAGTCTTAAATCCCAGCGCACTTTAAACGGCATTGGTACTTTTTTTCAAAATATGTGAATGTATACGAATATGTTTTCTAGAGAAAAAGTAAAAAGAATATCATTATTGTAAGAAAATTAGCATACCTTCGATCAGGGACTTACCAAACATTAAAGTAATGGCTGTACCATGCAGTGTTGCACCTGCAGGATGAATCTGACATTTTCAAATTTCCAAGAAAATTGCCAAAAACTATTTGCTGAGCTGTCTTAAAAGGGAAGATCAGCAGGGCAATGTAGATTAAGGGTATCAAAGTAAAATGTTTTTGTCAATTATGTATTTTTTACTTGTATTTCAGAAGCTTGGAAGTATCATTTCAAACCTTAATAGTGACAGTCACAATGTTTAATAAATAAATGGCAACGCAAGGCCTCAAATCCTTTATTTTTTAAAATGAAAATTTATTTATTTAAACATTTAAGTAAATTTAAATTGCCTTTAGAATGTAAAAAATGTCCTTGATTTCGATGCCTATTTCGATTCTGTGAAGATCCCCGATTTTGTGAGTTTCCGATTTCAATCAATGCCATCATGAGAATAGAAAAACCAATTTTTCTTCAAGACAGAGGAAGAAGATAAAGAGCAAAATATAAAAAATTGACAATTATTTAATGATAAATATATCTTTATATTTTTCGCAAAATCAGATAAAAATAGGCATGCTGGAATTTGAATTAGGTTTAATATGGTCGAAATGAAAAAATGTAATTCTCATTTTGACGTGAAAATCTTCAATTAATTCCTTTTGTACGTTAATAACGTTTCAACTTTAAAAGATTTTCCACCATTTCTCGTGGTATTTGAACTATTTGTTGTAATGCTTCTTCCCTTCAAATTTTTGAGTCGCACAATGAAACGTTGGTCATTTTTGTGTGATGTCTTTTTAGTCAGGTTAGGTTGGTGTCTCAGTCAGGTTAATCAACCAAAATCTGTTCGTTCGATTAGATGCTAAGTCTTATATGGACAGGATAGTATTTAAAAAGGTCATATATGTAAACAGGTTGGCTTGTAATCTAATCTCTTATTTAGCCGAGGATTCTCTACATCCTCCTATATCACTCGGTTAGGTTGCCAGTGAAATTATGGAATTTTACCCCTAATTTTGTTTGGAGCTTTTGTTTTATATTGTCCCCAACTTATGTAAGAAGAGCAGTTACATTTTGAAAAATTATGATGTATAGCCTGCTCAAAGTCATTTCTGCTTGCTTGTTACTTAATGAATACATACATGTTAACAAATACTAGTCGAATGCACCGGGCTATTTATTTTCGGCCATTTTACTTCACTCGTAAAAGTTTTAGAGTTTCTCTCAAATTTCGCATATTGGTTTTACAATGAAACAATATACAATAAAAAGAGGCTAAATGGCGTATATACTACTGCACATAAGATTCTTCTTTTATTTTTAACGGAGACACAAAAAAAAATTGAAACTTATTCTAGGGTGGGGACGAATCCACGAAAATGTAAGAGAGGGGGAATAATTTTATTTCGTTTTTTTAATGCAGAAACAAAAAGAACTAGCAGATAAAAGTCAACGATTGGTGCTAAGATCAATCAGAATAGGGCCATTTATAAACCACTAATTTTGTCTTTCACGCATCCTTCAGTTTCGGGCATAGCGTGAATATTGCGAATAACACTTATAAGGCAAAATTAGAACAACGTCCTAATCTTCTAAATCATCTTAGTATTTAAGGAACTCCCGAGTACATTCGGAGTAGCTACTTTGTTCAGAATGCTAGGAACTATGTTTTCAAGACAGCTAATATGAAGTTTGAAGTTCATATTTGCACCTTTAAAACCACATATATATAGCGTACATGTCTGTTGGTGGGCAAAAAATAGCCCTTTGACTGCTAGGAAATTACGAACTGAAAGGCAGGCAATTATTTTCTTTAGAAAAAAAATTGTTATTTTTATTTAGAGGGGCACGCAACTTGCATAAAAAGCATTGTCCATAAGTTATGAAGTTCTAATTTTGTCGCAAACATATTTTTGTTGAATTACTATTATTTCAGGTGAACCTTTTTATTGATCTGAGGCCTGGTGGTGCGTCATCAGTAATACTGGCAGCCGTTTATAAATACAAGACAGATCAGGGATGGAAGAAAATTGATCTCCAGGTATTTGATTTCATTCGTACCGTATTTGAGTTTTCATATAAATTTCAATATACTAAAAGTCTGGTATACTTAAAATCAAATTTTGAAAGTAATAAATATTGAAAAAAAATGCACATATGCTTGTGTGGCCACATGGGATAACAGTTCGACTGGCAAAAAACATTTATGTGAAGAGGCGCGTTTTTGGTAGTAGTTGGTGCGATAAGTAAAGCTCCATTACCGACTCGTAAATATATGAACTAAAACTGACGTATTCTAGTTTTGGATGAAGGGGGAAAAGAGGTTAACATCCGCACTATCTCAGTATTTTCTAATTGTTTGCGAAACTAAGTGAATGCTGGAAAATTGCCACACAAGGTATTTATAGCTACGCAAACCGGATTTGAAGCTAGGATATTGTGTATTAAAGTTTTTCTATTATCTTCATTTTAAGGTTTTTTTCTTGTTTTTTCTTTCAATCTATGGTATAATGCCTGCTTAGGCACTCAGTGTCATAAGAACTTGCTTGAAGTTTTCTGTTTACCTACTGTTATTATGATTTGTTTTCAGTCTTCAACTCGCCTGGATAGAAATATAGAGATGATGCAATCAGTCGAGAAAGCTTTGGTAGCGTCTGGGCATTGGAAGAATCCTGTGATATATTTTACGCCTGAAGTCGATTCTAACCTGAAACAAAAAGCCACCGAATTATTAAAGAAACACGGAGGCAGTGTTACTGGTAAATTTGTTTTTCTCTTAATCCCTCTCTCTCTCTCTCTCTCTTTCTCTTTCTCTCTCTCTCTCTCTCTCTCTCTCTCTCTCTCTCTCTCTCTCTCTCTCTCTCTACTCTCTCTCTCTCTCTCTCTCTCTCTCTCTCTCTCTCTCTCTCTCTCTCTTGTGTTTTTGAATTTTGACTTCTTATATGACAATATTTGTTCTTTATAAGGATTGAATAAAGGGCCAATAAGCCCTGTCTATTCTTGTTGATGCTTTGTGAAAGATACTTTTGATCTTATTCCTATTTCACTTTTGTTAGAGCTTTCGTTCTTGAAGTATGGGGGAAAGGTGGGGGTCAGTTCCTATTTTTTTTTTTAGTTATAGTGTTGCTCTTTACTTTTTAATTTGAAAAAAAACGCGTGCATGTTCGTTTTTAATACCTTATGCGGGGTTATTCTAAATATGAGGGGAAAGATCACCTCATCATCCTCCAACCTTTAAATTGAAGTTTAACTTTTGCATAACAGTGTTTTAAGACCAAGGAATGCTTAATGTGTTTGATTTCGAAATTAAATGGAATTAATGTAAATAAAGTATTGTTTCTACAATGAATGTGGAGTCTCCTTGGCACCCATCCTGCACGTTTCGTTACATATATTTTGAGAATGAAAGGGGAAAGAAGTTAATTTCATATTTGTCTGAATATGCATCGGATTCATATGAAGCACCTATTGTGGACAGTTTGAAAATGTAGGTCAAAAAATATTTTTTGAGGCTCAGGTCGCCCCCCCCCTCCATTCCATTAAAGAACCCGATTACTACCGTGACAGCTGGTTTGCAACTTTGCGGTAATGTGTAACCGCTAGTTTTATTGGATAAATGATCTATTTACGACTACTGGTTCCATACAATAATCTTTGAGAAAAGAAAAATATGTGACCATCTTTCTCTCGAAAAAATAGAAAGTCTGTTGCTTATGGAAAGAAAAAGAATAAATAAAAACGCGGCTGTGACAATCCTTCTGGAAAATGTAATTACTCAAAAAAAGACGATTGTTTTTATGTTTATATTACTATCAAATTTCTTGTTTTTAAAGTTTCGGTTATCATTAATGCTAATGATAGTAGTAGCTATAGGTTGCTCTTAACTAGACCTCGTAATCACGAACTATTTTATATACCTTACGCTTATCATTCAAAAGAAAAGGTTGTCATGTTCTGTAGTTTTATGTCAAGAAAATACCCCTTCTGATTTTTTTTTGTTGTTTTTTGCGTCTATAATAGATAATATAACTTCTATAGATACCATTGATGAACTGTGGAATTCAAAATGTGCCAATCTAATATGAAGGAAAACTCTTTGGTCTTAAAAGTATCTAAGACATCAAAATAAAAATAATTGTGTTGTAGCTGAAAACCATGATTTTCTAAGGTTTTCCATGTTGTTTTTTAAAATTGTTAAGTTTTTAGAACTAAATGCTTAGAAACTAACAAGAAAACTAATAAACTGATCTTGTTAAAATATACGCCTGTGCTACTGTACATATATATGAACCGAGAAATGAATTTAATATTTCACTCTTTATTTCTTCTTTTTTCAGTTATCATAAACACTTGCTGCGTTCAAGGGCTAGCTCAGGGGCTAATAACATGGGTATACACTAGAAGTGCAAAATCCTGTAATGCTCGGAAAAATTTGAGAGAACATTGTGAGAGATTAAATTACACCCCTGTTTTCTATGTTGTTTTTTAAAATTGTTAAGTTTTTAGGGCAGCATCACATTTCGTTCAGTCCAGTATATAATAATAGTAGTACTCAGCGGTTCAGAATTATCCATTGCTGTAGTTCATTGTTACATGTAGCAGTCCGTTATAGTAAGCCAGTATAAAGAAGTACACAGTAGTTCAATCTAGCAGTATATTGTTGTCAGTGGGATAAATGAAAGTTGTCAAGCTTGGTTCTTTGAATTTTGTATGACACCCACTGCTAAAGCTAGTATCTCATCTCTTGCTGTTAATTTTAGAAACAAAGGGAGATGCCACTCATATTGTGTACCCATTGTGTGACCCACTTGCTGATGAATATGGCAGGCCTGTGATGCGCAGAAATTCAAATGTTCTTATGCACTGGTACTATTTCCCTGACTCTCATGATTCATGGGTCACTTGTGATACTGACTTGGATGTTCCTGAATGGTATCAAAGAAACGAGGGACCTCACAAGGTTTAATTTTTATTATTATTGTTTGCTGAATACGGACTGTCAAAAAGCCTTGAAGATAATTTACGTAATTTAATTAGTATATGTTTCACTGCGCTTCTAATTTTGTTTTCTGTCACAATGTATGCCTAATAGTATTTATCATCCACCTGGAATAATAATATGTTACTCACCTGCTTACAAATTGGGAAAAAGGGGAGTGCAACTGGAAAAGAAACGAAAAAAAAAACTATAAAAGAAAACAACGGCAAAAATAAGCAAAATAAGCCGATAAGGCTATCGGTAGGACCAGGACAACTTGGTACATAACTAAACTCATAACAAGTTTTTCTATGTTGAAGAAATTAGTTTGCTCAGAATTATCATTTATAGAATGCCAGTTTATTATAGATCAGTTGTGGGAGAATGATAAAGGACAGTACAGTGCATGGGATTTCACCGATTCTACCACTATGCCTCCTTTAAGAGGTATTTAGATTCAGGTGGGTTTTCGGGCATTTCTCTGCCAAGTCCCGTATTAAAGCTAACAAAGGAGAATATTTTCCCATTATCCAACCGTGGTAGTTGAAAGCGTGCTGTGGGACATTTGTTTTCTTTTTTTTCAAACTGTAAATATACGCCTTCAATATTCAACTCAATACGCTCTATTAACTGATTTGGGAAGTTTACCTGTGTCTTTTTTGTTTTCAATATACTTAGAAATCTTGTTTTTTACAAAATGTGTTCCCTTTTCTACTTGTAAAATTAGTTTTAGAAAGGGAGTTTCAATAACAAAATCGTTTTATTATGTCTTTGATGCCTAAAGTAATTACTCTTACTAACAATGGTGGTTTAAAGGCTCGCCATTTTTGGGGGTTTTTTTGCTCTCCTAAAAAAACATTTTTTAACATAGCGTTCTTTGTTGTTTTTTAACTCACTCTGCAACTGAACCCTTTTCTCTTATTTACTGACATAATGAAATATCCGCTCGTAATTATTTATTCTCGTATTCTATCAACAGAATATTTTATATTTTACTCGCTAATTTTGTAAGTATTGAGGTGATTCATATATAGTTTCAGAACTAGAGATGCGCTAGACAAACCTTTCAGGTTTGGCTTATGCGCGTTTATCCCCTCGCCACTGTCTTATCTGATTTTTTTTTTTTTTTTTTTTTTTTTTACCATTGTTTACCATTGCATTGTTAAGGGGCTATAAATAAATAAATTAATTGGCTAATTATTTTGAAATAAATTATCCATTATAGTCGTTTATTATTAAGCTAGTAATAAATGTATTTTAGTCCTTCATTAAAAATAAACATATAAAAAAAAATCTGAGTGTCAGTCACTAACAGGCTTCTTGTACTGAAAATTTACTTTCCCATCTGAATCGTTTTTTGGTTTTGATTTTTTAACATAATTCTCATTAAATTTAGCCAAACTTCTTTTTTATACAAATTCATAAATCTAAAAAAGCAGTTGTTTAAAATATAAATGAAAAAAGTTTTGTTCTTTTATAAGAACTTTCTGTGTCCTACACTTTCAAAATAAAATAAAAAATCATCCCAATAGTTTCTCTCTTTCTTGCTATTTCTACGATTTCCGTGTGTTTTTATTAAACAGTTCAATTTCTTCATAAACTCTACTATAGTAGTAATTTTTTCTTTTCTTTTTGAAATAAATCTTATCTTACAACATATTCCACAAGTTCTGATTTAAGCATGCATTCTTGAGCATAAGCCAATCATTTTCAGCAAAAACGAATATTTCAGTGAAATGTAGCGAAAACTGGACCGTCTATTGTTTTTTCTCAAAAGTATGTTATTAGTAGGGACTTATTTAATACAAATACTTTTTTATTGTAGACTGATCTTCCATTTTTTTTTTTTTTTTTTTTTTTTTTATCTAGGTTAAAAATAATTTCATCATTATCCTAGTCTTCTTGAAGCTTTGTGTCAGTTTCGATTACAAGTCAGAATTTGTGGGAAAGGCTCTTGGACTTAGCCTTGCAAATTTTATTTTCATAGCCCATGGCTTCGCCACAGTAATAACGGCTATGGTGTGTAACGCTCTTTTTTCCTCAATTTGTTCTTATTGGTAGCTGTCACCTGAAAAAATGTTAAATCTTTGAAATAAGTATAAGCCGGGGTGTATTTTTTGCTTGAACATTCTTTTCTAGGTTTGAATGATTTGCTTTTCAGTTTAACCCAAATATTACAATTAAATTTTGCGTTCCTTGTGATTTTTGTGTTTATGCCCCAAACTACAGCCGTAACTTGCGTTGAAAGGGCAACATACTTATAACATTGGATTCATTAGCTTCAGATATATTCATTCACCAAGCCATAATTATGATATTATCCAAATTTTTTTCTTAGAGAAGGGTCTGAACTTAGTTAAAGTTGGAAAATTTGTCAATTTTTGTATGTTTCTGGCGTATTTTCAACTTATTTTTCAATCTTAAAGAAAAAATTTAAAGCAAATTCCAAAATTTAATTTGGTGGATAGATAGAGCTGAAGCTTGGATGTGTAATGATAACAAAAATGTCAGATTACGTAGAAGCGTTAAAACCGTAGGGCTTGAGAAAAATAGCATGCCAAATCTTGCACAAGGAAAAAGCTTTAAAAGTTAAATAGTTTTTAAACTCGGAAAGATAGGTCTGACCCTTAGGGGTGAGGGGCTGAAACACGGAAAGGATTTCTTTTGCCGGAATTTTTCAGCGGGGTGTGTACATATGATCGATATTAAGTCGGTCCCCCTAATTTGAAAAGGTTTGGTTGTTTTCCTTATTCAAGATGGCGCTCAAAGGGGAACGCAATGAGACGACAGTCCTCCTTCATCTATAGAATCATTAATAAAGGTCAAATGAGCAATTTTGATTTCGGATATACTACTTCGTTGCAAAAAAAATAATTCTTTTCTTTCTCTTAGCCCCTAAAAAAAATTAAATGGGTGCCCATGCTTTTTATATTATTTTTATCCTACATACTAGAATAAGTTAATAACTCTTTACTTTATAATATGATCTATTACTTTCTATAATAACATATTATAACATATAATATAATAACGTAATAATATAATATAATAAGCATATTATTATAATATGTCATTACTTTCCTGGGGAAAGGGGCTTATCCTAGTGCAGCTACTTAGCTTTGCTATTTTCCTTTTAATCTATGTTTTTCTATATCTCTTGAAGGTTTGCGCAAATTGGGTCATGGATTTAGATCAGTACAACGAGTGGATGAATGAAGAAGATTACGAGGTTGATGAAAAAGGCAACAAAAAAGAACATAAGGTATTTGGATCCATTTTTTAAAGTTTTTTTTTGGCTATCCAGTTTATATGGGCTTCTTTGATGTTTTCAGCTTGTACGTCTTTATCTAGGCATATTAATAGTTACTACATGTGGCTAGAGTAAGTTTTCATTGATTGATTCATTAGCTCTTTTTTCTCAAGTTACCAACGTGTTCGTACTTTTATGGCATAAATTTGTTAGCCATTTTCCGACCCTTTCCGAATTTTCAATTACTTTTAAATTTGTCAGTATATCCAATTCCAATGACTGTTTTTGTCGTGGAGAAGACTAAAGACTAAAAAGTGAGAGAAAGAAAGAAAGAGTGAGAAAAGTGAGAAGAAAGAAAGACTAAAAAGTGAAAAATAATAAATATATGTATTATTTTTTAAATCGTTTTCAAAATGAATTTAAAAGTAGAATTTTTTTTTAAGAATCTATGAATATAAGAATAGAATAGTTTTACTTATACAAGCAATTATAGTTTAGAATAAAAATTCCAACTAAATGGCGCTAGTGCTTACAATGAAAACAAGAAAAAAGAAAAAAGACGAGACTATAACTTATTAAACACTGACATGTAAAAAGGAACGAAGGAATTGGCGAAACGGTTTGTTCTTGGAGTAGGCAATTCCAGTGTCACTTTGTTAGCTGACCTTGTTTTTATTTTATTCTTCATAACTGGTGGTAGAATCTCTTTGTTTTTCACTGCTAAAAAGAAATTGGCCAAATTTGCAGATCAAACCCAAACGACGTTCGTGAAGGCAGGGTAGTTGCAGGACAGATAATGCCGATTCATAACTTACATATGCGTCTGTAAGATCAACTTTAAAGGTTCTTTTTTGTAGTGACTCAAGTTGATCGAACAGCATCAACTGTTAAGTGCGATAATGGATAAGTGAGAACAAGAGGCACAAAACGGATTGGTATTTACGTTTCTGCTTGTATTTTCACTTGTTTTCCTCAACTCACCGGACTTTTTCATTTATGCATTTATAACTTAGGTCAATTTGATATCTATGTTACGTAAAGCCCTATTCGTTCTGAGTCCCTCGTTTTTACTTATATTCACAGATCCTCGAGAAAATAAAATTCTGCTACTTAATTCATTCTAAAAAAGAATTTAAGAACAAAGAAAATTATATTTATTATTTTCAAAATATATAAATTAAAGCGAAAATTCATGGGGAAAACTATGATCCCATCTAATTAGTAATGAATTGAAGCAAGTTTGTTTCTAGTTTATAAATTGATTCACTTTTCTCAGTAACTGTTTGGTAGTCTCGAGACATTGAAAATACCTTAAAAAAATAATTTGCGTCTCGTTTCTGTAAACATACCAGGCTTGAATCATCTAGAGACCATTTTGACCTTATCTATAAGACAAACAATAGGGAAAATTGAAAAAAGATTGATTAGAAATTTTGAATTTGAATGCACAAATTATCGGGTAAAAAATTAAAACCATGGGTGTTTGCTTATGTCTACGAACTAAAGTACACACAGGTCCCGTCCTTGAACTGTGGGGAGATCAAAATAGAAAAAAGTTCATTTTAGGGCATTAATTTTCTTGGAGTCGAGGTTGACTTTTTCTGATTTGAACTATTTAGCATTCGTATCTTGCTTAAAGCTCTTTGTTTTACTCTAGAAATCAGGAATTTTCTCAAATGCCCATTGAGGGCATTTGGGGTCTCTACACAGTGGAAAAGTATAAATAATGAAAACTTTGTGACACTTAGTTTTAGTTTCTGCTCAATGATTGCTTTGAAATTTGTACTTAAAAATATTATTTTCTATCACTGACGGCCCAATAACATGTGCTTTGGTACCTTGTTCAGTGTACTATATACATGTGTTTGAATGCTGTGTCGTTTACTAGGCTATAATTTCCTCGAGGGGCGCCACTCTTCAAGTGGAAATAAAGTTGACCGCAAGGTCCCCAGTCTTGCAGGTACCCCGAAAAGGTCGAGGCAGCCCTTTGCGAGGCCGTCGTCCATAGATCTAGATCTTACGCCCTGCCGCAGCTGTCCTCCTATAGAGGATCCTCCCGCGAGGGTGTTCGACATCACCATGCAATTTAACCCATTACTAGGAGAAGGTTTGTAACTCATGGGACATGTGGACAAACCAATGGGCCCTTTTGAGTGTACATTTGAGGGGCCTTCTTCCTCCTCCGCCTGTATTACGACCCCAGGCGTTAACATTTGTTAACATTATTATTATATTATATGAGTGGTTCAGATACCAAATCGATAAATTCTATTCAACAAACAAAGAGGACATTGACTGACCAATTGGATTAAGGATATATATATATATATATATATATATATATATATATATAATATATATATATATATATATATATATATATATATATATATATATATATATATATATATATATATATATATATATATATATATATATATATAGATAATATGACAATATTAAAGCAGCAAAATGCACATGGCTTGAAACAATACATGACTTAAATTATAATTCCATGTTTCAATTATAATTTTACGTCCCAATAATTCTAGTGTACGTAAATACGTGTATATAGTACACTGAACAGGGTACCATATCACATGTTATTTGGCCATCAGTAATAGACTAGAATATTCTAAAGTAGGTAATTACAAAGCAATCATTGAGCAGAAACTAAAGTTAACTGAAACAAAGCTTTCACTACTCATACTTTTCCACTATAATATACTTAATTCTCGTGAAAGTTATGTATTGACCTTATTCTGGCTTGAATCAAATATGGTATCTACAGCCGTATTGACATCGCCAGATTTAAGGAAAATATGTCCGTTTAGGTGAATATAAGAGGTTTACAAGGGTTTTTTCCTTTTTATTTTTGCAGAAATTTTCTAGGAGTAATTCAGAAAATTCCGCTTTCCATCAGTCATGCTAACTAGAATCAATGTGATATCGTCGCTTTGACCTTTTCATTTGACAAAATTTACCGACTTGTGTAAAAAGTTAGCTTTAGTCCTTGTTGCACAATGTTGACCATGCTTATAACTAACAAAGCTTGGGTGGCTTCTATCTTTCCTGTTAAATATTGTATCGCAGGTAGTGATTAGCAGCCTATATGTGGGGAGGGGACCTCTTGTAGATTCTTTTACTTAGTAAACTTTTCCACTTAGCAGGTTTGATTTAATCCGTGTTGAACGCTGGATTTTACTCGTCGAACTGCAACTAATCAAATGATTGAAAGTTTAAGCGCTTTGTTTAAGTTTTCAGATAATATTCAAGCGCAAAATCTTTAGTTTATTTGTCAATCCTTTCATATTAAAGCTTCAGAATATGGAAATATGTAATTAGATTGTGGTTTTCGAATAGCCTACGTTGAAATCGTTTTTTTTTTTTTTGTTTTTTTTTTCTTATTAATCCTTATTGGTCTTTTTCCCGTAGAGGCAGGTACTGCCAATAAATGATTAGTGATCCAATAAATGATCAGTAATTTTTGGGAGTAAGTTTTACTAATAAGACTGCTTTTCTTTATTGGTTTAATAAGTTGCAATTTAAATTTTAGCTTTTAATGACAGTGGATGACTGCGATGCAGCTAGTGAAGGAAAGAAAAAAGTGGCAGCTCCTGCTAAAAGGAAAAATTCTCCTCCGCCTCAGTCGAAAACTCCTGTCGCTAATAAACGAAAAAGGTACTTCTTTTCTGTTTAACAGCTCTCAATGTGGTAATATAACGTAAAGGTTAGGAAAAAACCATTTATTCAAAGTATCACTTCAAATGCAGTGCAGTTTTTGGTCCTACTCTTAGGCATAGAACTCAACCAATAGAAAAATATGTAAAAGTAGTCTCTTCGGTTTTTATAAGCGGTCTCTTTGCTTTCTCTTTTTACAGAATTAAGACAACCTTTCTCTTTGTTTTTTTTTTTTTTTTTTTTGTACCGTTTTGTGCAGCTCTTTTTATATTGAATATTTGCATCTGTGTTTTAAAAGTGAAAAAGAAGAAAAATGGTTAGGATGTCACTTTTTTGTCAGGTGAGTTGTGAATAACGAAGGAGACCACACTGGCTTTCCCTAATAGAATTTTCGTTAAAAAAAAGAAAAAAAGACAAGAATCGAATAAAAACATGCTCTTGATTTTTTTTTTTTTTTTATCTGAATGCTTTGTTCTGTGCTTTTTCTTCAGTTTTGGTCTAACTCCTTAATATGAAGATTCTAGAATTGTTTAATCTTATCAATTTTAGTTTTAATAGTCAGGTATTTTATTGTGATTGCTGTTTATATTGTCTTAGATCAATTCCTCATTGTTTTACCTTTTTTGTTGGTAAAGCGTGACTCCTTAATTTTATATTTTTGTTATTTATCTTAATATCATGTAATATAGAACTTCTGATAGAATCTTATCAGCATAAACGTTGCTACTACAAACAAAGGAACTAGCTTTCAGACTAGCAAAGGAACGTATTTATTTTGTTTTTACTGTAAAACAGTCCGTTATCTGGATCATATGAAACCACCATAAATTTTTGATCTTGAAAAGTTTGACTTAGTAATGAATGTATACGATTTCTAGCTCTCGTGCCGCCAGTGCCACTCCAACTCCCAATAATCCCAAAAAGCCGAGGCTGGAAGACGAAGATGATTCCACCAGAGATATGGATGATCCTCAGCCAGAGCCGAACGTCCGAGAAGTAGACTTGTCTAAAGTACCATCTGCAGCTCTTAACAAGAAAGAATCGGAACTTCAGCCAATAAAGGGAGGTACAATGGCTGATTTGGATGAAGAGATGGAAGAAAATGCTCCTGTATCAGTACCACCAGAACCAGCACCTGTGAAAGCACCTTCGCCGATACCCGCAACACTTGGGGAGGTTCAAGCTAAGGTATTAATTGGCTTCACTTTTTGATGTACCTGTTTATAACAACATTTTTTTTTAAATGTCTCTTTTGTTTTTAATTGACAACCAGATTAGATTGATTTTTCTAAGAAGATAGAAAATAATTTCTTAAACCACATTGGCCTGACATAACATGAAGAAAGAAAAACGAGCAAAAATGGGGCTTTTAAAGACCAAATGACAAAACACAACAAAGCGAACATTTCGAGGGGATAGGGGATTTTCTCCGATTTTAGTATTATCCCTTTTGAGCAAATCATTAAAAAATTAAATTTATCTCTTGCATACTCCGCTTACCGTAAAAACCTTCCTCCCCAATTATTATCTTATTTTAATTGTGATAATTCTGAAGGCCTATGTCTCCGTTCATCCAACCGTTCCTTTATTGTCCCCAAGTGTGTCTAGCTCCGCCCAGCGATCCCCCATTTATAAATCTATACTTCAATGGAATATAATACCCTCCAGTATCGAGCTATCTACAAGTTTTCGCACGCTGTATAACAATGTTAATAAACTTTGATATTATAAATCTCTAAATTTTTAATCAATTTGTTTTAATTTGCCCGTGTTTTTTCTTTTTTTCTGTTTTTTCTTCTTTTTTTCTCTCTTGTTCATTTTCAATTTTTTGTTGTTATGGTCCTCAACAAGTTCGCTTCCAGGATCCTTATTATTATTGGTGTTATGTTTCATCTTTTTTATTTCAAAAATTGAATTGAATTGAATAAGTTGAATTGGATAACGCCTCTCTTCTTCAGCGCGAAACGAAAAAATATATTCAGTGAGAGTGCCGAAGAAAAAACCGACAAAATAAAACGCGGAAATTCAATGTGAATGAATGTGAAAAAAAACAATGAAAAAACCAAAAAATTAAAATATGAATAAAATCCAATAAAAGCCAAAAATTATTAGAATTTGAACCTCCATCGACGGATATGATTTGAACCACCATCGCCATCGATGGATTTTTTGCAAATCCCGGATATTGGTGAATGACTCACTTGTATGGTTGTTAGGTATTTGGTTTTAATTCTTATAATTTTTGGCTTTTAATTGGATTTTATTCATCTTTAAATTTTTTGGTTTTTTCATTTTTTTTTTTTTTTTTTTTTTTTTTCAAATCACATTGACTTTCCGCGTTTTATTTTGTTGGTTTTTTCTTCGGCACTCTCGCTGAATATATTTTTTCGTTTCGTGCTGAAGATGAGAGGTGTTTGTACCCTCGAAATAATCGCTTTGTTGTGTTTTGTCAGTATTGTCATTTGGCCCTTAAAAACCCCATGTTTGCTCGTTTCTCATTCTGTAGGAAGATAGAACAAACTGCCAACTGGGTATTTCAATATTTGCTATCGACGTGGATGCTCCTTGGTTCTGTGCACCTAATGCACTTAGAACTATGCTGTTTTTACGGCAGATTGGGCTATATTTCTCCAGTTGTCTAGCATTTACAACTCAAGGATTTTTCTTTACATTATCTTGTTAAAAATTATGTAATAAATAGCTGATTATCATCCATGTTCAGTGGTTTTGTCGGTAAATCGACAGGAAAAAGTACAAAAATGAATAATTGGTATCTTAAATGACGTAACAGCTGCATTTTTTTTTTGTTCCAAATACAAATATTTTCCAGTTCAGGAAAAGATAAAATAATAATTCAGTATTAATGAATAAATTCAACTCAGATTCAATCGCTTGTTAGTATAGTAGCGATCAATATGTCTCAGTTTTCGGAAAATTTTTCTTGAATTGGGTTGTCCATAAAATACTCACTATCTTAGGATATGTGTTCGCACAGCTGAAAATTAGGAGGAGGGGCCAGAGATTTTCTTAGGAGGAGGGAGGGGGTTGAAATTTTATTTTTAGAATAAAAACTAACCATTACTCGCCCTCATCACTGGTTACTAACATTTGTAATTAATTCTTGCGACCAAGAGAAAATTTTACCTGTTGTTGAAAAAAAAGTCGATTCTTTTTAAAGAAAAATAAATATTCTTTACATTGATTGCTGCAAAATTAAAAAAAATTTCTTAGTGTTTTGTTTTTGCTGATGATGGTGATAAAACGGAAGGGCTAGTCAAAGTTAATTAATTATAAATGTTGATCCCTTCTAGTGTCACTCAAGTGATTGTTTCCTACCAAAAACAAAATGAAGTATTTGACAGAATAGAAACGTTCGAGATCCGAAGGAATAGACCTGACAGGTACTAACAGCATTCTAGAAACTTGTTTGTAAAATTGATTGATCGAAAGAATTGCTATATCAGAAATGAGAGAGAGTAACCTGATTGAAATAAATTGTTTGAGCATAATCGTAATCGGATTTAGTTTCGTTTCCCATTAACATTGTAGTTCCTTTTTCAACTGAGTGTTTAGGTTCACATATCTTGAAAAAGATATGATGAGAGAGAGCACTTTTTGTTTTTAACTCAATGAGTAATTGGTTGAGAATCAAAGGGTTGCAGCCGTCTGTTATTAGGCGCGTTGTTCCTTCCGTTGTTGTGTTTCATGTTTATTGTATTAGTTTCGCAATAAAGAAGTCAATAGTAAAAAAAAATTCAGCTGTCGTTTTATTAGTGTTAATATGTTTATTTTAGCCCAATGATGATACGTCGAAAGATACTGCTACAGAACAAACTCATCATATTGTTGTTCCATCGTATTCAGCATGGTTTGACTACAACTCTATTCATGCCATTGAAAGGCGAGCGCTTCCTGAATTTTTCAATGGAAAAAATAAGTCAAAAACACCAGAGGGCTACGTTGCTTATCGAAATTTTATGATTGACAGCTATAGGTATTAATTTTTGCATTCACTAACGATAAGTTCAGACATACGGGAACCTTTTTTTCGTACTACGAGGGTTATTCAGAAACTAGGGAACGTTTTATAATAAAACAAAAACTAGGTACAGGAAAAATATTTTATTATATACATCTGAAAGAGTGACTAAAATGCTACTTTTCTACATAGTCATCAAGCAAATTAAGGCACTTATCGTAGCGGTGAACAAGCTTCGAAATTCCTTCGTCATAGAAATCCGCCGCCTGCGATCTCAGCCACTCAGTGACGCACGCCCGGAGCTCGTCGTCATCAACAAAACGCTGTGTCGCTAGCCAGTTCTTCATCTTCAGGAACAAGTGAAAATCACTCGGTGCTAGGTCGGGGCTGTAGGGTGGATGTGGGAAAATCTCCCATTTGAATGAGTCAATAAGTTCTGCAGTTCGATTTGCCGTGTGAGGTCGGGTATTGTCATGAAAAAACAAAATTTTTGGCGATAACTTTCCTCGGCGCTTGTTTTGGACTGCTCTTCTAAGCTTGCGCAATGTTTGGCAGTACCGATCAGAGTTGATTGTTGCACCACGCTCGAGAAAGTCAAAACAGTTAGTTTTTTGCTAACAAAAACCGTATTACGGACCACACTTCACAACTGGCGGGATTTGAAATTGCAGCGCACATTTTAAATTTGAATATTGGGCAAACGGGCAGCGCGGAAATGTTCTCCTTCTCACGGCTGGATGCCGACTGAAGCTATGAGCACGTGCACACCAAAACATACGTGATCGCCGCGCGCCTAGCGGCGTCAGACGGAGACGTTCCCTAGTTTCTGAATAGCCCTCGTATTTTAATCTGGGTGACAGATGTACACGTACATTTGACACATGTACATCCCCAAAAACCGAAACATATTGGAAAGCAGAAGAAATCAACAGAGTATGGTAACTTCCAAACAATTTCCCTAAAAACCCGGTAAATTCTAGCAACTCTCTCTAATCTTTAACATAATAAGCATTCCTTTCGCAAGCAAAGCTACGGTTTTTTTTCCCAGCGGTTGGGAGCAGTAAAGAATACTTTGAATCCTTATCTATTCCAGTGGCGGATCCAGGGGGCGAGCCTCCCCCCCCCCCTAGCGTAGTCTAAAGTAGAATAGAGGAAAGAAAGACAAGTAGACAACGCAGTAAAGTGGGTATTAAGGAGGTATGGAGTGGAGACCATTGATAAAATCACCCAGGATTCGAAAGATGCAACCCGACAGCCGAATAGTAAGATATTGTATTGGAATGTTAAGAAATTTAGAGATAGCAGTCAGTCTTGATTTGTCCCTAGGGAGTGTCCCTATAGGGACACTCCCTATAGGGAATGTAGAAAAGAATGAGAAAATATTTGACAATTTGGATGAAGGAAGATCTATTCTTCGAGGGGGAGATAGAGACAACACTTATAGAATTTAAAAATAAAAAGGCATCATATACTTATATGGTTTTCTGAAATATCGTGGTGACAAGATTAGAGATAAATTTCTGAAGATTATAAATTTGATTTTAGGAAACTATAATTAATCCCCCTTTATAAGAAAGGTGAAGGAAAAGCTCCTTCATAAGAGTGAATGTGGTAATTACAAAGGTATTAGCTTGATTTCTGTTGGGAGCAATTTACTCAGCCCGCTGGTATTTACCAGACTAAGAGATGCTTCAGGTAAAGTTTTATGAGAGGAAGAATGAGGCTTTAGGTAGGGGAGAGCAAGCTTTCACTCTTAGATTAAAAAATGAGAATATTTGAATCGTCCGACAACATAACTACTCAGTTGTAGATATTATGAGCAGGGATTTGATTCAGCTCATATAAAACCCCTAGTGAGGGTCCTGTCCTTGTATCTATACTAGATATTAACATTAAAGTGAATAGTGCTATGCCGTATCCAGTGCGTAGGCCGTATCCAGGGGGGAGCTAGGGGTTTTTACCCCCTCCCCCCTGAAACGTTTATTCGACTCGTAAAAACGTAGTAAAAACGAATATAAACAAATTTTTGGTGCACTTTTTAAAGTTTTTTTATCCCCTCCTTCTCCCCCCCCCCCCGAGAAAAATCCTGAATATGACCCTGGTGCTATGTGTGAGATTATTAATTGCTGCGGTTAAGGTAGAAAATGAGGTTAGTAATTGGGTTAATGAGGAATCATAATTTCAGGTTCAATCTGGTTTTATTAATATAAATAGAAATAAATAAACATAAATTATACTTCTCCATGTAAAAACGCAAGTTCAGCAGGAATGTGTCCTATACCGGATCATATGGATTAGTTTGATGAACTCTGCCCTAAGGAACATGACAAAGGCTATGGGAGAACATAATATCAAACTGTAAGGTAAAAGTTAGATTTGCGGATGATCTGAGTGTCCTAGATTAAATGTTAACAGAATGAATGAATTTTTTGAGATTTTAAAAGTTTAGGGTGCAAGAATAGGTGTGAAAATTAATGTTACAAATACTAAGTCGCTTAGACTAGGAATAAATGTAGCTGAAGAGGTGAATATTAAAGCCAAGGGTTTTTTTTCGCAGCTGAAAAAGGTTTAGAAGAATAGGAAGACAAGTCTGCAAACGAAGAGTAGAATATTGGAAGCTACTGTGATGACAGTGTTCAAGTGTTGTTCTGAAACCTGGGTGCTTCGTAAGGCTGAGGAAGATTTATTCAATATTTTCCAGATGAACAGTCCAAGGATAGTTTTAGCCATTCGTTTGGCTAACCTTATATCAAACAACAAACTTTACGGAAAGTGTGGTTTGATCCCGCTCCTTAGGGCTATAATGAAAAAAAGGTTAAGATGGCTAAGCCACGTTTTACAGATGTAGGATGACAGATTGGTAAAGAGTTCGCATTTTGGCCATTCACAATAGGCCAAATGAAGAGCATTCCCGAATTGGGTGCGAAGAGGGGATAAGGAAGGGTCACTTCCTTATCCCCTATCTTCCTTATCTTCCTTGGCACATTTCCACCAGGCTAGGCACGCACCACCTGGTGTACACGATTTCTGAAAGTTAGCAACTCCTCGGAAATTTTGCATTTTCGTAGTTAGAGGCTTGAAAATTTAGTGAATTAGCTCTTGGAAATCCAAAATTTGTTGGCGCAATTTTTGCACCTTGGTACACTTGGATCAAATTTCAATTTTTTACCCATTGGCTCTTCAAGGAGGTGAGGGGGCAATGTGAAGCTTTTATCAGGATCATGCTGAGAAGGAGTGTAAGCGGCTTTAAGAAGAAGAAGGATTTATTGAAAAAAAAAACAAATCAACAAAAAATTATTGCTGCCTCCCCTAAAAAGCAAAGCTTGTCCGTGGGGGAGGTAGAGAAAACAAAATCCTTAAAACAAAGAATACTTGGCCACCGACACCACTAATACCATCACACTAAACAATAAATACAAAATAATATCATATATTATACTTCCTCTGGGAACATCATATCAACAAAACCCCCACAATAAATAAATCAATTAATCAGTCAAAACTCATATTCAGCAAAAAGCAGTTCCTTAATGATTTTTCTAAAAATATTGGGGTCACCAATAGTCTTAATATCACTATTCAAACTATTCCATTTCCGTGTACCTCTATAAAAACAGAAAAATATGAACGGGAAGATATACCTCTAGGTACACAGAAGTCCGCGCTACCCCTTGTATCATGAGAATGAACAGTAGACCTAATGGACAATAAATCACCAAAACAACGAGGCTGAACATCCTGCTGCAGTCCAAAAATAAACCACAATACATAGAACTCACGAAGGCCTGCAGCCGGCAAAATTTTTAAAGTTGGGTAAATTTCTCTAACAGACATACGTGGAGATATACCGGCTAAAATTCTTACTGCATGATTTTGTAGAACTCTTATTGGTTTTAGGGTAGAAGAAAAAGTAGAGAGCCAAATACTTGAACAATAAAGTATATACGGGTGTATTACAGAAAAATAAAGATGGCGAAGGACAGACTTGGGAAAACAATGTTGGAGTTTCTTCATTATACCGAGATTTCTTGCCAGAATTTTGCTAGTTAAAGTAACATGTTCCTTAAAAGATAGAGTTTCATCTATTACAATCCCAAGGTATTTAAAAGACGCAGTCCGTTTTATAACACCATTGGGCATATCTAATTCCTTGATCCATGGGTAAAAGTTTGATGATCGCGAGAAAATAATAAAGTTAGACTTAGCCATGTTAATCCTTAATTTATTTACCCTCAGCCATGCTGTAATTCTATTAACTGATTCCTTCATGGAAATCTGCAGCAGCTCCGCTGTCTTAGCTGTGCTAATGGCTGTTATGTCATCAGCAAAAAGTGAAACTGTTTCATTAGTCGGGTTTACCGTTAGTTCATTTATTCTATAGCAAAAATTATTTAGACAATTTGGTAAATCATTAATAAATATCAAGAATAATATAGGACCGAGAACTGATCCTTGCGGAACATCTATTTCAATACGCTTTTTTTCGGAAGAAGTATCATTTAGTTGGACATACTGATAACGATTACTTAAAAAACTTCTTAAAAAATTTAATGATTTACCCCTCAAACCATACACCTCACACTTCTTAAGTAGAAGTTCATGATCCACAGTATCGAAAGCTTTCATCAGATCTAAAAATATAGCACCTATTTTGAAACCTTTATCTAATACATCATTAATAATAGTTTTCAAATAAATCATCGCCTGTTCCGTTGTCCTTTTTCTACGGAACCCAAATTGTGTCTCTACCAGTAACTTATGATCCTCCAAAAAACTCATCATTCTAATACTAAAACACTTCTCTAAAACACGGGAAATAATGGGTAAAACAGATATCGGTCTATAGTTTCTTGGGTCATTTTGAATACCACCCTTATGAATTGGGGTTATACGGGCAACTTTAAAACAGTCTGGGAATTTTCCTTGGCGAAAACACTCATTAATTAACCCACATAAAACTTCAGCTATAACAGGAAAAATACATTTAAGTGTTTTTAGAGTAATATGATCGCTACCAGATGAATTACTACGCAACCCATAAATAATTTTTTTAATTTCATCAACTGTTAGAAGTCTAAGGTGAAGAGACACATCAATGGGGTCCCTCAGTAAGGACTCGGACGTTGGGTCACCACTATCAGGCACAACTGACATAGCTAAATTCAGACCAATATTCGAAAAATAACTCTGAAATTCATTGCATATGTCCTTTTCAGAATTCAAAGTCTTTCCCATTACACTAACTAATTCATCAGGTACACTATTTATTTTTAATCCAATCACTTCTTTTATTAGTCCCCAGGTTTTCTTAGGGCATCCTTCGACCTCCTTAAACTTTTTCTCAAAATATTTCTTTTTTTCATTTCTTAAAATTGTATTCAACCTATTTCGATAAATTTTATATAATTGCTTATTTTCTTGTGTCGGGTTAATTATTTGAGCTCTAAACAATTTATCTCTTACATTTATTTGCTTCAAAATCACAGGACCAATCCAAGGTTTTTTACTTGAGTGCTTTCTATTAAACGGTTTCAATATGACTACTTGACTTATCAAACTCTGCAACTTTTCATAAAATAAAACAAACTTTGAATTTGCGTCCTGAACTTCGCCTAGAACATCGTACCAATCCACCTTTTCTATATCATTTTTAAGTTTTACCATCGCACTTTTACTGATCACTGGAATCCTTGATTTTTTGCCTTTAACCACCTTCGTGACAGTTCTAAAGCTAGCTGAAACTCCAAAGTGGTCAGATACATCGTTGATAAGGCCCCTGGGAAGACTCAAGGGTACATTAGAAAGGATGTTATCCAGAAGCTTAGCTGATGTTCCCGTAATTCTTGTAGGGATATTTATACAAGGATGAAACCCATTGGATAAACTTCTATTAATAAATTCAGTGCTAGCAGATGACTGATCAATAAGGTCAATATTAAAATCCCCCATAATAAAACATGGCATAGAGTTAATCGGAAGTTTCATTAATTGTTCTTCAAATAGGTCCATAAAGTATTGGAGCAGGCTCTGTGGAGGTCTATATACTACAACAATACAAAAATTCAAATTCTCTCTAGTTATATGTAAAACAAAACACTCGCAAACTTTCTCTCTATATATTGTAAGATCTTCTCTTACTGAAACCTTATAATCAGCCTGAATGTAAGCTGCTAGGCCTCCATGTTGGTAATACTCGCGATTCCTTACATATAAATTATACCCAGGGATATGTAGTAATTGCGAGTTATTATCATTTAACCACGTTTCAGTTAAAGCGATCACCTGAAAGACATTAGTATTTGTTAATTCCGACAAAAAATTATGCGCAGAATTCAATCCCTGACAATTCAAATGAAAAATGTTAAGGCCAAAATGGCCCCTATCACAATACAAGGGTAGTGCTTCTTCTTTAAAAATATACCTTGATGGTTCATTTGTGAAAATCTCAGTGGCATTAATATCTAAATTTCTATTTATCCTTTGATTAAACTGGCTGGAAAAATCAACCTTTCGACTTTCAAGTTGCAGGACATTGCTGTTCCCAGGAGGAAAATCTATATCTCTAACCATCATCAATAAAAGTTAATGTATGTGACGGTAGAGGGTGGCGGTGGCGAAAAAAATCATTATCTACTAAACATATACCTAGACTTAGATAAATACAAAAAAAAATAACAAAATATATTCCGGCAAAGCGGACATACAATTTAAAAAAGCACATTATTGCAAGCTTCATGGCACAAAGCAAAACCATTCAAAAAGACATCAGCCCGCTACCACCCACTCAAAATAATTTCACATTAACAAACATTTTAAATTATTTACTCAAAAATAAAAATTATCATTAACCCAAACATTTCAAATTCATCACTATCAACTTTTCCATATCTATTTGATTAAACCAAGCGAAAAAGAAAAGATAATTAACCAATAAGTAAACTAAACACATTCAATAAAACACTCATTTTTTAGCACCTCTGGAAGCTGTGGAGGGAGGAGGCTTATGTGCTAGTTCCTCAATCCATTCATCACACGTAAACTTCACTTTCGTACCACCCGGACGTTCAAACTGAAGATATGGTGGAACTGGGTTTGATACCCATGAAATTATACCCATCGTTTTAAGACACAATTTTTTTTCATATAGTTTTTTTCTTGCCTCTCTCACAGAAAATGGGGCATCATCACTCACATAAATGTTTCCCTGGTTTGCTATATTTCTTCCTTTAAGCTTCTTCCCATTTTTAAGGATTTCAATCTTGTTTCCACGGTTTTTTACATTAACCTTAAAATATTTCTTATCCTTTTTTATTGCAACAACGGAAAAATGGGGTATCACTGGTAAATTTAGTCCATCCGTACATATCTCGGTAAACATACGTTTGGCTTGATCTTCATCCTCACAGACTGCATTCCATACAACCAAATTATTTTCGTTAGGCTGATACTCTGCAGCCATAAGCCTATCAGACATACATAGGGTCTTTTCTTTAAAATATTTAACTTCTGACTGCAGGTTAAAATTATCATTTTTCAACAAAGAAATGTCATTTTCTACAGCATTTGTACAAGACTTAATCCCGGAGAATTCAGACCTTAAGGCTAATTGCTCTGATTCAATTGCTTTTATTCTATTTTCTACTACAATGAATCGCTGTTCAATTGATTGGACTGAGCTATGAGTTTCACGCATAATGTTCATCATCTTTGCAAATTCCTCTGATCGGGTCATTAACGAAACCTGAGTTGTCACTGGCTTCCGAATATCCGGATTTCCTGACGTATTTGGGGTACTTGTGGCAATATCCTCGCTAGAATCAATATCTGGACGACTCCTTTTATTTTTTTTCTTGCCCATCTTAGCTTAGTAATAGCTAAAATTGACTTACTGGCAAAAGAAGAAGCCACTAGTCCTAAATCAGTCCTTTTTCCCCACTGTACTATTCCTTTAATCTCATATCACGAATAATTTGAGCCTTAAATCACTTTGGAGGAATAACAGCTAATCATTTCCGTTGTTGAGTTTTATTTAGGGAAAGGCTTGTATTTTCAGATTGTCTTTTATCAGATTGTACAAAGTTTTCATTATATCACAGCATGCAGATAATTTAGCAATAATCCATCGTCATTCATTTCATTACGTGATTCATAGAGTGGGCGATAGCAAGCAATACGGTCTTAACCGGTTGAGCAATGAATCATGACTGAAATTGCTCAACACATGGCTGTGTTGATCTCCGGTGGCTTGTTACTGCAGTGAGGTATTAGCAGTAAGAGTCCAGATCTATCTTTGTATTTGTTTTTTTCTTTTTACTTTGGCTGAGGTTTTTTATTGAAATGGAACCATGGCTATCATAGAATATTTTGCTCTATCTTTTTGGTTTATCTGTATCTCCGTGATTGGTGTGGAGTTTTTGTGTTTTTAGATAAGTGATGCTACTAGATAGAAAAGTAATACCAAATATTTTTTTGCAATGTATCATCTTTCAGTATGAACAGATTATTTACTTGAAAAGAGAAAAAACGCCGTCTTTTCTTGAAAGTTTAAATATGCCCTTTTTAAGCAGTCACTTGTTTGAATTTAAAACGACGCGCTATTAACAACTTAAAAAAGAATATTTTAGAATTTTAAAGTTTAGAATTTCTTGGTGTTTAATAATTAACACTTAAACAATAGAAATCAGACACTTCCTTCTTCTGGTGGTGTCATCCTGTTAATAGTAAACATTACTTAAAAAAAAAAAAAATAAAAAAGGGTTTGCTATTCTTAGACTTGTCAACGCTGATCGAAAAATAAGTCAACCTCTTGATCCTGAGCGTATTGACCGATTTTGTTATTTTACTTTGGCTCTTTTTTTCCCTTCTTCATTTTTCAGGTTAAATCCGACAGAATATTTGACTAGCACAGCATGTCGTCGTAATTTGGCAGGAGACGTCTGCGCCATTGTTAGAGTCCATGCGTTCTTAGAGCAATGGGGCCTTATAAACTATCAAGTAGACATCGATACTCGACCCGCACCCCTAGGCCCACCTCCAACTTCTCATTTCCACGTGATTTCGGACACTCCCTCTGGTTTAGTGCCACTCCAGAAACAAGCACAGCAAAATGCCGCCAAACAACTTTTAGATCTTGACAGCGTAACTCCGAAGGGTGGAAAGACAGAGTTAGGTAGTTTTGGTCTACGGCTTGATCAGTATGTATCCCTTTTTCCAATTTCTGTACATTGTTTAGTTTTACCTCTTTTTTATAATTTTTATATTACTAGTGTGCATAAAGATCCCTAAGTAATATATATGTATATATATATATATATATATATATATATATATATATATATATATATATATATATATATATATATATATATATATATATATATGTACTTCTACCGTTCTTGGCTGTATATAAGTTTTTTTGATTTTGTAGCTTCTTTCCAAATTGGCATTATGAACCATAGTGTAACAATAAAACAATGAACATATGGTGTAACAATGAACATAGTGTAAACCAATAAAATCTTCAAATTTTTTATGTAATCCATTCGTGAGAAGGGGGGATGTAGGTAAACTGAAAACAAATATGAAAACTGGTAATCTTGTTACAGTTTTCCCCCTCTAAATGATATACCACAACAGTTCGAAAATCCCATCCTCTAAAAATTCAAATAATAGAAGTTTTCTGGAATTTAACGATGTCAAAATCTTTTTATTGTTGTATTTATTACAGAAAAGGGGATATACTGTACTATTTACGATTAGATTTAACCACTGGTCAATTTAGATTCTCCAGGGGTGGGGTATATTTGAAATGACTGGGCTGTGCAATGAGAAGCAGTCAAAAATAGAAACAATCATGAACCCCATCGAATGTCAATTACCCTCACTCTAGACACGTATGGAAGGATCGGTTTTGGGAATGGGAAGAGAATTGAAAAGAATGCCTGAATTTATGTTAAAAATATAAGACACTATCTTATAGACATTTCAGGAGATAGCCTGATACCTCTGGACGCAAAACTACCTGTTTTAGTGTTGTAAAATTACCGTAAAACAAAAATTCGGTAAGTAAAATTGATAAAATATGTTACTCCCTAGGAAATATAAGGTAAAGTTACTGTTTTAGGGTTGCCCTGTAGCTACAAGACCAGTTGAGCATTTCTTTTTAAGCATTATTTTCAGCGTTTAATGGAATTTTTTGATGATTCTGATTTTCCTTGGCTTAAAAGGTAAACCTAATAAATGTTACCCTGACAGCCTTGCATATTTAAAAAGCCGAATTCAGCCATATTTCTCATATCATATTTATGTCAATTTTCATTATTTATAAAAGAACCGAATACAAGTAAAAAAGTGGTTTGTATCACTGATGACTTTGATTAAATAAGCACTGGATCATAATAGTATAACATTCAGTCACTTTCAGTCATCAGGGCCGTCTTCAACAGGATCTGCTGGCAAATCTAGCTCCTCTCCTTCAGATTCTAATTCAGGTGACTGTGCCTGTTCCAAAGCCCCCCCCCCCCCTCCAAATAAAAGTCTTGGACACGGCCCTGATACTTTTATATCAGTTTTCTACCTCCAATCTCCCCTCGTCTGTTCCTTAGTTGTAATTCTGTATTTATCGGAAGATTCTTTCAAAACAAGTGCTGAAACACAAGGATCGTTAAACTAGAATAAGGACTTCTTAAAGTCGCTGTTGTCATTAACAACTCGTTCGGTAGCAATTGGTTAAAAAGCAGGCTAAATCTTAGAAAAGGGCACTGGAACTTTCGATTTCCAATTGAATGAGCCCCCTCAAAAGTTTATTCGATCTCTGTGGGGAATGGGGGAATTCTCCACGAGGGTATTTTCCGGAAGAGGGGGGAAAACCCGGCTCCCGGGAAACGACAGCATGAACACAAGATTTCTCTGGGATGTAAAATTTAAAATAAAAATGAGGATATAGATTTTGCTTTGGCCCTCCACATCGTTCAAAATCCGGGTCATTAAGATCTTTTTGATGAGGCAATTTTAATGTCTGAAGCAAATTGCTTCCCACATTCTTTTAAGAAGACAATTGAAATTAAAAAAATCCATAAATAGAGACCTTGCTTTAAATAGAGATACTGGATATATTCTTAATAAGTTAAAATTCATAAGAATTTACAATAACTTAAAACTAAGGATTCAAATAACATTTTCCTTCAGTTTAAATTAAAATCATCTCACCACACTTCTAATAAAAATTAGGTCAGTAGACAAGCCAAGTCACTAAGCAGAAAATTCTTGTCCAATCTAGTTTATGAGTAGGCTTTCATTTATTCTTTGTTTGATTCAGTCTTTCTTCTGCTCTCTTAGGAGTTATTTCAAAGGTTATTTTACTTTTTTTTTTCTTTATTTGAGCACTGAAGACGGCTGGGCGGAAGTCCCTGACGAAATATCTGCTTCTGTCATTTTTGCTTCTTTTCTTTCAACTGGCTGACATTACCCTGTTTTCTCGGCTATTTAATTTCATTATTTTTTCTTGTTTTTCATATGTCAATCCTACTTGTATCCCTTTCTGTCTTTAACAGCTGACAGAACTAATATAATTTTATTTAAGGTAATATTTCACCATTTTAAAATTATAATTACTTGTACTATAATACACTTTGTCGTTTGATAATAAGAGACTGAAGTCAGGAAGACGGCTTTTTTAACTGGGTAATACAGCTATACACAAAACAAAATCATATCCAAACCTGTTACTGCCAGCATCTCCGTGCTTTTGTGCTGTGAAAATTGCAAGCCCTCGTATAATATGTCTGTAAAATATAAAAGATGCCGGTAAAACATGTAAAATACCAATTTTACGGGGGTCCGTAAAATACCCAATTTTACCAGTTACAACACTGACCTGTTTGCATGAGAATGCAGTGACACCTTGTTCGGAAATGATTTACAGTAACTGATTGCGTATAATAGTATTGTAAACGAAAAAACAGGGTTGTTGCATGATAAATAAAGGAAATAGGAGTATTTTCAGATTCAGAGGGGGGAGTAATAACCCTTGTGTACATGCTTGGTCATAATAGGAGTGCGGAAAGCTTGCTGAGAGGGTCATGTTTGGGATGACACAACTTTGAATAAAAACAAATAATAGGCAATTATTACGGAAACATGACATATAATTGGAAAATACAGAAATATTAAGAGATATCGGAGGATGTAAATTTTTAAGAAATATGAAGGAATTGGGCAATAAATTAAACTTGAATATACTTGACGTAATTTAGCCTCTTCCAGTGAAGGCTAAATTTGAAATTACTGCATTGAGCAATGAGAAGCCGCTAAAAAAGAACATACATGGACCACGCTAGTTGACTATTTTAGGTACCGCATGCAAGGACTGTTTTTGGGGGTGGGCGAGATTTAAAGAAATTTGTGAATAATATTGAAAATATGAGAAGCTATCTAATAAAGATCACGGGGGGGGAGGCCTGGGTCCCCGGAATGTTGACCTACCTATTTTTACGACAAAGGAGTCACACTTAGTTTGAAAATGTCTTACTATACTTGATTATGCGTAAATTCATTTGACGGAGAATTAAGGCATTGATAAAAACAGAAAAAACAGAATTTGGACTCCTTAGTTTATAATCATGACCGCTTGAACATAAATTGTATTTTACTAGCTTCTTTTCATTGCATTTACCGCATGAAGAATATCTTGTTGCATCAAGTTTTGTCAATGCTGCTGTTATTAAATATGTACTTTAAAATTTTTTGATTCACCATATACTGATTGGACATAACCTTTTTTGTATCCTGTCATTTTATGTATACCAAAACTGCCACTACAATTCTACTACTCCGCCGTGCTAAGAGTAAAATTTTTTTTTTTTTTTTTTTTTTTTTTTTTTTTTTTTTTTTTTTTTTTTTTTTTTTTTTTTTTTTGACAAATGCAGTACTATGTGGGTCTTCAACAAAACTTATATAAAGCACCAACTTGGGCAGAGAGGGGGGGGGGGGCTTAGATGTTGTATATTTTTGGGAAAAAAAACTTTTTTATTTGTATTTAAAAAAAAAAAATTACGTGTAATAGGCAGCTGTGCGAGAATTTATTTTAGAAAGTTCATATTAAAAAGGTGTGGGAAAAGGAGAAAAAAAAACAGACTAATAAACGGAAAATAAAGTTAATCATGGAGAATGGTAGTATTTTAAAATTTTGGAAGGAGTCAATGGCCCCTTGTGCACATGCTTGATTGGCTACGAACGTACTACTACTACTAACAACTCATCGCAGCACCAAACCGCCTGAGGCCAACACCATCCCATCCCAATCCTCCTCCATCCCAATTTATTCAAAGCCTCCCTCTTTACACCCTCCCAGGAAGTTCCCATTTTCTTTCAATCTTTCTTTATGACATCCTCCAACCCCAACCGCGGACGACCGGCTTTCCATTTAGACGGTTGGCCGAAAAGGACAATATTTAGTAATCTGTCATCTTTCATCCGCATAACGTGCCCTAGCCATCTCGACCTTTCTCTCTTCATAACCCTAGAAAGCAGGATTGAACCACACTTTTCGTATAGTCTACTGTTTGAAATACGGTCCGTCAGCCGGATACCCAGAACAATCCGTAGGCAATTTCTCTGGTAATATCTAGCAAATCTTCATCCGCTTTTCGGAGCGCCCATGCTTCAAAACATATTTGACCACTGTCATCACTCGTTGTCTTTACACAGTTCCCACCGTCTTTACTGATAATGCTACCAATGTAAGTGAAGCTGTTCACTTGATCAGTCTTCGTTGCCCAATGTCACCTTTTCATCTTCACTTATTCCTAGCTTTAGTGACTTGGTCTTCTTAACAAGTTTATTTTCAAGCCTATTCTAACACCCTGAGCTGGCAAACCTCTTAAAGTTCATTCATTTTGCTCACGCTTTCATCTAGGATGCTTAAATCATCAGCATTATCCAGGTCCAAGAGAGTTTTTCCTCTCCGTTTAATTCCCTGGTCTCCCTTTGCCTTTCCTGTGCTTCTTAAGACAAAATCCATCAAAATGATCCATGTAGAGGGGGATAGAACACTACCCTGCTTAAATTCTGATATAATACGAAATCATCTGCTAACCTCATTTTCTACCTTAACCACAGCAGTGTTATTCTCGTACATAGCACTAATCACTTTAATGTATTTGTCTGGTATACCATACAAGGATTAAATCTTTGCTATCGCTCTTCTATCAACAGAATCAAACGCTTGCTCATAATCTATAAAACTGAGGACCAAAGGTCTTTGACAACTCTGGCACTTCTCAATTATTATCCTAAGAATGAAAATTTGGCCGACATATCCTCTACCTTTTCTAAAACCCCACTGTTCTTCTGTCAAAACTTATTCTACAGCATCTCTCAGTCTAAAAAGTATCATATTACAAAGTAATATTACTAACCAGACTAATGCCTCGATAATTACCGCACTCGCTCTTATCACCTTTCTTATACAGTGATTTAATTAAGGTTTTCCTAAAATCGCTAGGTACTTCCCCTTTTTCAAAAATCATATTCATGATCTTTAGTAACTTATTTCTAACCTTCAAAGCCGCCATATTTAAGAAACTCATTTACCATATTATCAGCACTTGCAGCCTTATTATGTTTTAATCCTTTCAGTACTGTCGCTAATTCTTCCTCACAAAACAAATCTTCCTTCACATCCAAGGTATCACACACTTTTTCATTTTCCTGCAACTCAATCTCGATTTAGCACATTCTCAAAATTTTCTGCTCATCTCTCTTTAACTCTTTCATTATCACTAATTGTGGGCCCTTTCCTGTCTTTAACTTGGACAAGTCCATATTGACTGCTCCCTCTCAATTTATGAACATGCCAGTACAGTATTCTACTATTATGCCGCCTAGCTGCATCTTCCAGATCCTCAGCAGTTTTATCCATGGTCTCCACTTCACACCTCTTTAGTTCGTATTTTAATGCTTTCTCACTTTCTTTACATTCCTTTTGTTTTCATATGATCTATCACTCAGATAATTCTTATACAAGCCCCTTCTCTCTATTAAACATACAGCTTTTAAACTAATATTCCAAGCTGCAGTCCTAACTTTCTTCCCTAAGACACCATCAGCAACTTCACAAATTGTTTTCATAAAATTATTCCATCCATCTTCCACATTGTCAAATTTTAAACTCTCCAGTTTACTATTCAACTTTTCCTGGAAAGTTTATCTCAAATTCTCATCCTTGAGTCTACTAACATCATAACTTCCCGGGAGGTAGTTACCTTCCGAAATCTTTACTTTTAACATCAATAACAGCACTCCTATATACCCTAGTATCTTGTATTGATCCTGCCAGTCTTCGATTTACAATAACATAATCAATAAGGTTTACTGTCTTACCATCACGTGAATACCATGTTACCTTATGGGCCATTTTATGACATAACACCGTATTGGTTATAACTAGATTTTTACACCTACAAAATTTCAACAGTCTGTAGCCATTGCTGTTTTCTTCTCCTACACCAAATTGACCTTGGCTAGGATACCATCTATCCCTATTTCTACCGACCTGGGCGTTACAATCTCCGAATAAAATACCATATTTCTACACGGGACCCTGTCTATTTGCTCCTGTAACTGTAAGTAACATTCATCTGAGTCATTAATATTTCTGTCAGTCGGTTCTACATGGGCATATGCTACTATAACTGATACCCTGATGTTTTTAGTCCTAAAATGAGCGATTAGTATTCTATTATTAATATCTTCCCATCCTAAACAAGACTTAGCAGCTTCCTTATTCATTTTGAGCCCTACTCCCTGTCTGTGTACCCCATCCTTCCTGCCTGAGGAAATAAATTCTATATCACCTAATTTCACGCTTCCTACCCCTGGGATATGAGTTTCTGAAACTCCTAATAAGCCCAGTTCGAATAGTCTGAATTCGTCAGTCAAAATGTCAATACGATAGTTATTTTTCAACGTCGTAACATTCCAAGTTCTAATTTTCATGTTCTTTAAATCATTGAAATTGTTTTGACCTCAGGAAAAGCAATGGTCCCGGATACCACTACAGGATGGGGACCAACACATCTTCTCAAGTCTACACCGAAGCGCTTAAGCCGGCTTAGAACCGGACAGCAAGAAGTCCCTGGGACTTCCAGTATGAATGGAGGCTTTGTGCAATCCTGGACCCGTCTTGGTCACAACATGGTTTTCAGCACTTAGTGATGCTCTTCTATCAACAATAGTCGAAATCCTGCATAGACAGTCTCAAGCCTATTACCTCCGACTCATTATATATTCATGTCTACACATATTATGCTACTTCGGGGAGGCAACCCATAGTAGATAAATTAGCTAGGAAGAAGGTTTTTAGCCCGAAAACGCCCACCAAAACAGACTAAGCCCCGAAGAATTATCCATTAATCAGAATCCTGTGCGAATGCTGCGTCGTTTACTAGGCTATAATTTTCTCGAGGGGTGCCACTCCTCAAGTGGGAACAGAGTTGACTGCAAGATCCCCAGTCTTGCAGGTACCCCGACAAGGTTGAGGCAGCCCATTGCAGAGGCTGTTGTCCATAGTTCTGGATCTCACGCCCTGCTGCGGTTGTGCTCCTATGGAGGATCCTCCCTTGATGGCGTTCTGCATCACCATGCAATTTAACCCATTACTGGGAGAAGGTTTGTAACTCACAGGACGTGTGCACACGCTGATGGGTCCCGTTGAGTGTACATATGAAAGGCCTTCTTCCTCCTCCACCTGTATTTACGGCCCCGGGCGAAAGTGCCCCAGTTTCTATTATGGACCCCCAGGGACAATGTTCTCCTTTGGTCCGTTCCTCCTATGGAGAGGCCCTAGCCTTTTTAGGGCTGGGTGAAAGTTTGGGGGGGAGCACAACTTTAATTGAAACCACTACAATTCTACTACTCCACCGTGCTAAGAGTTTTTTTTTGCAGATGCAGTACTACATAGGCTCTGCATCAGAACTTATGTTAAGCAACAACTTGGGCAGAGGGGGGGGGTGGATTTTATTTCTCAACCCTAGATTT
This sequence comes from Artemia sinica, assembly GCA_027921565.1. Lineage (NCBI taxonomy): Eukaryota > Metazoa > Arthropoda > Branchiopoda > Anostraca > Artemiidae > Artemia > Artemia sinica. The sequence continues at coordinate 24,542,081 of CM051264.1, read as the reverse complement.
TTGGAAAAAAAACTTTTATTTTATTTATATGTTAGTAAAAATATTTTATGTGTATCATGCAGCTGTGCGAGAATTTATTTTAGAAAGTTCACATTGAAAGGGTGTGGGAAAACGGGAAAAATATACTAATAAACGGAAAGTAAAATAAATCATGGAGAATGGTAGTATTTTTCAATTTTTGAAGGGGTCAATGGTCCCTTGTGCGTATGCTTGATTGGCTACGAACATAGGAGCCTCTTAAGGGCCGGGTGAAATTTTGGGGAGACACAGCTTTATTTGAAAACAAATGTCACTTAAAAACAAACGGTTAGTAGTTGCAGTACAATTTTGTTAAAAGTGGTCTGTATATTCCTAATTACGTCTGCAAGGGCCAAGAGTGCTGACAATCAGCAGGAAGATGTCTTCTATTAAAAATATTGATGATTTACGCCATGATAGGCAATTTATCGTAACTAAATCTATCTGATTTAATCCTTACTGAGCAAAATTTAAGTTTTCGAACTTCCTTGATTTTGTATATATATATATATATATATATATATAATATATATATATATATATATATATATACATATATAAAATGTTTAAGTTTTAGATAGTATCTTCTAAAACTTAATCATGTTTGTTCACAAATTAAATACACCTTAGACAGAGACTTTTTTTATAATTACATTAATTTGTTGAATATTTTCTGGAAGCTACTAGAAATATTTATGTACCGTAGATGAAATTCAACCTGAAAAAATAAACCTAGTAGGAGTAACTGTGAACAAAAAATTAGTAGCTATGTGATGGAAAAAATGTAATATTTAAACAGGAAAGACTTAAATATATGTTGTGGCTTAAATCAATACATGTTTAGTTTTATTTGCTTATTGGAATAATTTTAGATGGTCAGGAATAACAAGGTCTTTTATTCAAGGAATAACATGGTGTATTCCGGAGCGAATATTTCTGGAATATTCCTTTCGTTCTTGGTGTACACGGTTATCATTAGGCTTAATAAATGTTTCTATTAAGTTTTTATTCGTATTTCTTCCTTAGATATAATAAAAAGACTGGATTAAGTAGAAGCAAACCCGGAACGGGACAATTGACAAGGGAATGGACAGAACAAGAAACGCTGCTTCTACTCGAAGGCCTTGAATTGTACAAGGACGATTGGAACAAAGTGTGTGAACACGTGGGCACTCGCACTCAAGAAGAATGTATTCTTAATTTTCTTAAGTTGCCCATAGAAGACTCTTACTTTGAGGATCCAGAACTTGGTGAGAAGAACAGGGCTTCTGTTTTTAAATATTGTGATTCTACTTATTCGTTTGCTCGTATTCAATTATTTAAATAGGTATCGTAGCACTCAAAAATGAACGTTACATTATGCCACTTTTACAATCACGAAAGAAATAGAAAATGAGAAAAAAAGGTCAGATCACTTGTTAAATGCGCTTACAAAAAAATGAAACGAAAGAGTTTACAAATCTTTTCGTGATGCACTTAACGAATCGTAGTTTATTGGGATGCCTAGTAATTCTGCTGATCTTTGCAGATGGTGGAAAATAGATCGGTTCTTCTCCTTTGATAACAGGGCTTTGCTAATTTCATTATTAAATCATGTCTTCGAGCGAATATTGCGGGCAAGTTCAGGAGTTCAAAAGCACTTTCGTAATTGCTGAAGTGGGGTCCAAGTGTTATCTTAGTGGCACATTTTTGGACATCTTCAAGTTCTGCTGACATGTAAGCAGTGTTTTGGAGTTTGAGGACCCCAAACGGGACAGCAATACTCGAGGATTGACCTGATGTACGTTGTGTACGCCACTAGGAGTTGGCGATCCGAGAAGCCGAACCTGCACATACTTGTGTTAAACTCTGAATTGAGTAGTGACAATTGCGTGCAAAATTGTCTACATTCAGCTTAAACGAGTAATCACCTGTAAATGTTGCACCTAGAATTGTTGCAGAGAAAACAGTTGGAAACGGCACATCTAGGGTTAATGTCCCGCTTGAGTTGATTGAATTGTAGAACTTGCGATTTCTGTTCATTCACATTCATTCATTTGATTGACAGTGGGTGATGAAGTCCGTGAAGAAAGTCTGTGATCAAACTGTTTCTGTACTACCGCATTCTGGACTGTGTATTTGAGATGTGCAGACAAGTCGTCAAAGAACTTGGTGTTCTTCGAATTCTGCTAGGATTGGCTTGATGACAGCAGGGAATAAAAGAGCAGCTAGTTTTGTTCCTTTTGGGCAGTCGCAGGTTAGTTCTGACCACTCAGAGCAGGTATCTTCGGCAAACAAAGAATAAACTAATTGCTGTCTCCCCCGTAGAAACTCTCTCGCTAATAGTTGTATTTGATTTTTAGCTCCCATATCTTGCAGATTTGTTAATGCGGTCAGGTGTTTGATAAGATCGAATGCTTTTCTGTAGTCCGCCAAAAAAGTAAATCGACAATACCATTAGAAGTGCCAGCCACTTGAAGATTAAGTGGTACATTCGCACTAGATATACAGCCGTGCTACTACATTGTATGCAGCCATATTGGTATGGATCTATCGAAGGCGCAACATTTTGTAACAGAGAGTGGTAAATAAAACCCTCAGCTACCTTTGCTAAGTTGGGAGTTATCAATTTAAGTCTCAGGTGATCACAGAACTGGGGTGACTTAACTTTCAGTATGAAACGGACATACGCAGCTTTCCACATCTATGGAAATTACTTCAACACACTATGATCTTACGTGTGTATAGATTTATAGAGGTCCTTTTCACCTGTTCTCTCTCTCATAAGATGAATAAGAAACAATGCCTTTGAAAACTGTCGAAGGTTTGGCTCAAAACTTTCTGTTTTCGGTAGTTTTAAACCACTCAAATCATGACGAAAAAGTTACACCATCAAATCCAATAGTTTTTAGAATCCTAGAGCGGAGCTAGAAACCTTCCAAATCAGTGATCGCAGAATATTGGGAGCGGACTCATTTGAACGGAAATTCCAAGATCTAATGACCTTTTGAAATTAGATGCCGCAAATCATGCCACAAAAAATTGCTGGTTTCGTCCATTTCCTGCTCCAAACAACAGTTTTAGCCCATTTAGGTATACGATCCCAATGAGCAAATTCTATGATAGGCAAAGTTTTAGGAACAATTCAAGTCTTATTTTTATGATCTAATTTCAGAGGTTATTCTGCCGTGTGATGGCACATTTGTTCTTAAAATTATATAAAACCATTCAAAATGATTTGATATTATAAATTGTTTTTACCGTAACACTAGCGATTATGAAGAATTAAATAAACACGCTCCCGCTATTAGGGGGAAATCATGGGGTATTTTCGTTAGAGAGGAAAGGTGTCTAAAGTCCCAAAAATCCTTTGACACGATCTTGTGCCGGATTTTCAGCAAACTGAAACTGTGGCTCTTCTGTCGTCTGCGGAGCTCGTGAAAGCCTTCGGCAGGTGAAAGGCCATTTTTTATTTATTTACCGATTCTTTATCCGATTGTCTGTCCACCTTCTTTATTATGGCATAAAAGACATAAATATGACTGCTTTTTCTAAAGCAGTAATGCTCTTCTTCCTCTGCAAAGTTTCAAGCTTTCAGGAGCTTCGTTGAGTATATTGATATTGCCTGTTTGTTGCCTCAACGATGGTCGAGGACTTTAGGGTATTTTTTTTTATAGATGATGTATCCCCGGAGGAGGCTCCGGCTGTGTGAGGACCACAGCTTATATAATTATCCAGTAAGTTTACCGCAGATGATTTCTGGCTCTTTATTCTCGTGCGAACAAAAAGCTCCTCCCACTTATTTCTGCACTTATTGTCCACTTATTGGTAAGCCGGCCAAGTGGTTTTGTCAGTACTTGTTCCGTAGGTGATTATTCTTTGTCTAACCGTGAAAAGATCTAATGCCGCTTTTGTTTATATCTGCAAAAACGTTCTCTGGAGCACTCGCACCTCGGTCCGAGTTTTTATAATGGGTGAGATAGGGAAAGATCATACTGGATAATTATATAAACTGTGGTGAGGACAGAGTGACGGAAGGGAGATACCGCCTTTATCCACCTAGTATAGTTAACAGCTGGCTAAAACGTAGGATGTGACTGCCCCGGTTGGACAAGTTCACAACAAGCACTGACAAGCAAACAGACAAAAAATAAAGATGATTGAGTCGAGGCATCACCCGTCAGAGATCGATTTCAGTGTTTATACCTCTTGTAAAAAAAAGGGAAGGCTTGCTGGCTCGTTTGCTCTTATTCGTTAGGCTAAAGACATGTTAGTGAATGAATAATTAAAAAAAAATAATTTGAATAATTACACTTTAAAAATTTTTGGTTACCCATACACTCATAACATAAAAAAAAACTAGTATACTTGTGCAGGGGTGAATCTCCAGCGTTTTTATTGGGGGGGGGGGGGGGCAAGAGGGGTCCATGCCTGGATAGTCAAAGGGCATGGGATGTATAATATTTTTTCTCCACATTAATGGGGTGGGGGGGCAATTGCCAACCCCAAACGACGCCCCTGTACTTATAGAAAGAGAGAAAAGCGCCCCAGAAACGGTGTGCCATTTGGATGGAAACTACACCGTCAAAGTCAATGTGTCTGAGAACATTGAGCAGAGGTTTCAAGCCCCAGTCTACAAAAATACGGAATTTTGTATTCTTCCCGTGATTGATTACTGATGCGCGTTTGTTCGTCAATTTTTTTTTGGGGGGGTGGGGGAGGGGTTGACGTACCTGTGGTACTAAAATATCGGAAAAACCCATCCGAACGCAAGTCGAAAGGTCTAGTGTAATTTTCAAGTAGCCAAACAGATTGTACCGTAGTAAAGTCCCAATTACCACTTCTGTCCTGCAAAATGATAATTTTGGCTAGATTAGGCCAAAATTTTGTCGTGCCTAAGTTCCTGCATACCCATTTGGTATATAACTGTTGAAATGCTATTTCTATAACTTTGAAATTTCCATTTTAGAATGTGCACGTTTTTTTTTTTTTTGTTTTTTTTTTTTCACATGGATGCCCACATCGCACAGATGAAGCGATACGCTTACCCATATTAGTTTTATAGTATATATTTTTTCTTTTCTAAAAGGTGGAGGGATCAGTGGCCCGCTTGGTCTTCAGCCAATTCCTTTTAGTCAAAGCGGAAATCCGATAATGTCAACTGTGGCCTTCCTAGCTTCTGTCGTAGATCCAAGGGTTGCTTCTGCTGCTGCCAAAGCTGCTATGGAAGAGTTTGCTAAAATCAAGGTAAGTTTAAAAGTTATATCTATTTAATAATCTGAAGCTGTCATCTTGAATTATAACCAGAGAGATAATTGGAGTTGTGGATAACTTTCAAGAAGCAGCAGAAAATGATTGATTTTCTTTTAATTTAATACAAAAAACATGAAATATGCCAAGGAGAAGGTTTATAATTAACAAAGCTAAACCTATGCCAAAGAAGGAATTCACTTTGCTTTTTGCTGAAATCCACTGGAACATTTTGTTCTACATTTGTGCATAGTTTATTGGGACAGGTTTTTTTTTTTTTTTTTTTTTTTTTTTTTTTTTTTTTTTTTTTTTTTTTTTTTTTTGTTGATTATACTTGTTTATGGAATAGTGTACTGCTTCTTCTTCGAGTTCTGTTTTTCTTTAGATGCCAGATGATTTTTTCACTATCACCTCCTTCACTCTCCTTATTCACTTTCGCCTCAAGCGTTAAATCGCTTTATGTCCCCTCTGATATGTCATTTTGGTGATTGAGTAACAATATCCCTAACAATTTACGATTACTACGTCCTCGGCTGGTTTCTGATTTCAACAATTTCCTATCATTTCATTCTCGGCTGATTTCAGGATGCAGATTCAGGCTGGTTACTCGAGAATTGTCGAGAACAAAATATATTATCGCAAAGCTTATTTTTAGCTTATTTATAATCGAAAATCGTTTTCAGCTTCTTTAGATCTCTTGAGTTCTATACCTTTATCCTCTCTTAATAACAAAGAAATTTCTTCTTTATGTATTCAGGATTTCCGGTACTGTGACTTTTCTTTCCTTCCTCCATGGTACCGTAAAAGGAAGATAATGTTAAAATTTGAGATGGGTGATATTTTAATGTAGTTACTGTGCTAAGCAAAAATTTTTTGATATCGGAAAATATAAACTGCCATCGTTCTACGTCTTGAAAGTATGTACTTTTTGTAATTTTCGTTTTTTTTTTCTTTTTTGTCTTTTTTTTGTCTGTTTTTTTTGTCTTTTTTTCTATTTTTTTTACTCTGATATTCACTTTTTGTTATTGGTTGGTTAAAAAAAATGATAAATGTGTTGCTCTCGGGCATGCAGCTCCTCAGCACTTTTTTTTAGAGAAACTCCAGGTTATCTTAGAGTCCGTGTGGAGCAAGCTGGTAATTTAGTTAATCAACTTTTGTGAGGCTCGTAGAAAAATAATAATTGTAGGTTGTCTTGTTAAGAATTTATTTACGGTGTATAAATGAAGTATTTGATAAATATTTATATGTTTGATAAAAAATTTATATATCTTATTCCAATCATACCATATTTCTATGGAAATACGAAAAACTTATGGAGTCCATGATTTTATTTTTATTTTTTTTTTTTTTTTTTTTTTTTTTTTTTTTTTTTTTTTTTTTTTTGTGATTATACTTGTTTATGGAATAGTGTACTGCTTCTTCTTCGAGTTCTGTTTTTCTTTAGATGCCAGATGATTTTTTTCACTATCACCTCCTTCACTCTCCTTATTCACTTTCGCCTCAAGCGTTAAATCGCTTTATGTCCCCTCTGATATGTCATTTTGGTGATTGAGTAAGAATATCCCTAACAATTTACGATTACTACGTCCTCGGCTGGTTTCTGATTTCAACAATTTCCTATCATTTCATTCTCGGCTGATTTCAGGATGCAGATTCAGGCTGGTTACTCGAGAATTGTCGAGAACAAAATATATTATCGCAAAGCTTATTTTTAGCTTATTTATAATCGAAAATCATTTTCAGCTTCTTTAGATCTCTTGAGTTCCATACCTTTATCCTCTCTTAATAACAAAGAAATTTCTTCTTTATGTATTCAGGATTTCCGGTACTGTGACTTTTCTTTCCTTCCTCCATGGTACCGTAAAAGGAAGATAATGTTAAAATTTGAGATGGGTGATATTTTAATGTAGTTACTGTGCTAAGCAAAAATTTTTTTGATATCGGAAAATATAAACTGCCATCGTTCTACGTCTTGAAAGTATGTACTTTTTGTAATTTTCGTTTTTTTTTCTTTTTTTGTCTTTTTTTTTGTCTGTTTTTTTGTCTTTTTTCTATTTTTTTTACTCTGATATTCACTTTTTGTTATTGGTTGGTTAAAAAAAATGATAAATGTGTTGCTCTCGGGCATGCAGCTCCTCAGCACTTTTTTTTAGAGAAACTCCAGGTTATCTTAGAGTCCGTGTGGAGCAAGCTGGTAATTTAGTTAATCAACTTTTGTGAGGCTCGTAGAAAAATAATAATTGTAGTTTGTCTTGTTAAGAATTTATTTACTGTGTATAAATGAAGTATTTGATAAATATTTATATGTTTGATAAAAAATTTATATATCTTATTCCAATCATACCATATTTCTATGGAAATACGAAAAACTTATGGAGTCCATGATTTTTTTTTTTTTTTTTTTTTTTTTTTTTTTTTTTTTTTTTTTTTTTTTTTCAGAGCAAATAGAGAATATTCTGTATTTATTTTTAGGATGAGGTGCCGTCAATATTGATGGAAGCACACATGAAGAATGTTGAAGCCTTACTGGCCAAAGGTGAAACTGACCCTAATGCTGCTCTGGCACAAGTAGGTTTTGTGTACCTGTCTTGCTTATCTTGTTATTTGTTCTTCGATGTTTCAAAATATTGTTTTTTCAAAATATTCAACTTTAAAATATTGTTTTACCAGCAATTTGGGCCAAAGGTTTTAAGGACTCTATTCTTGTAAAATACGAAAAAGTGTATTTTTTATTGATCAAATATTTTTGTGCTTTATTTTCAATATTCTACGAATCAACAAATGCAAGGTTGTAAAAAAACAATATTTATTTTAAAAATTTGATGGAAGTCTGAAGAAAAAATACAGCCCGTGCAGTAAATTTCTTTTAACTTATTTCTGTACACATTTGAATAACGTGTTTACTTCGCAGAATCATAACTACTATAAGTGTTTAGTTATGTAGAAGATATTTTCAGTTTACAAAATTATTCCCTGTCAGAAAAATACGTAAGAGCATATTTTACCTGTAAATTTTAAACATTAAGAACAATCTCCTCTTCTCTTGGAACAAACTTAAAGCATTGTTTTGAGGGCAAATTTAGATGCACTGGTTAAACCGTATCTCAAACTATCAGTATCGCTTATTTCAAAACAGTTTTGTAGTCTTTGATAAGGATCACGAACTAAATGGTGCTCTGTTTTGCAATCATACGCACTTGTAAATTGTCCGACGAATGATCTGTTAAACCGATGAATTTTTCAAGGCCCTGGCTCTAACTGTCTAATTTTCTTGCTGATAAATACTGACTGTAAGATCGTTGAGGGAACAAGCGTCAAAGTGACGTTACTTTGCCTGTCTCATTAAGGGTGAAACGCGTTAAGTTTTCTAATTCTGTTGTTTAAAGTCTAAGAGTCTTTATTCCATCTTTTATAATATTGGAAGATTCATTATTTAGAATTATGAAAGCCACGTGAGTTCACGTTCTTCTATTTTATTTTCTAAAAATAAAGTGAAACTATATCTAATTTATATTTAATAATTAATATGAAGTTATGGATACTGGTGCTGGAGTTCATCTATATTAAGGTTAATATTGGGTTTGGAATGTGAGTTGTGATTTGAACTTGGTGTCCCATTTTCTTTTTTTTTCTTGAGTAATTTTAATGTTTTTTCTTTCTTTATTACTTTTATCTTTTTTTTTTTTTTTTTTTTTTTTTTTTTTTTTTTTTTTTTTTTTTTTTTTTTTTTTTTTTTTTTTTTTTTTTTTTTTTTTTTTTTTTTTTTTTTTTTTTTTTAAGGGTGCCGGTTTTTGAGTATAACTCACTTCGTAGTTTCTCTTTTTTTTTTCTCACTTCTTTTCCGTTTGTATGAAGTATCTGTCTTTATAAGTGTTAATTTGTTATGTAGTGAAAATTAGTGTGAAAGTTTGAAATTAAACTTATAAAGAAGAATCACCGCTGCTCACGCAACCTGCGCAATTTATACAAAACCATCGCCAGCGCTCGAGGGATTAACACTATAACGATAGTACATTTGAAATCAGATTTGTACGGGTACGAAATCACGGGTAGGAAAGACGGTCAGCTTCACGTTTTTTCTTCTTTTTTTTCTTAACCTGACAAAAAGGTCAACAGTAATATTTTTATTGGCTGGGAGACCCTTTGTCTTTTGCGATTGAACTTACCCTCGCAGTCGAGAGGATAGCCTAATACTGTGGAATATTGTAGCTAACTAATATTAAACTAATCTGGTTAGCTAAGAATTCATTACTGGATTCTAGGTCCAAACCTCAGAGAACGAGAAATTGATAAGAGAGGAAAATCAAGTGTGTTTTTCAGAGCAAGAACAAGATAACCAATACTACATAGCGTTCCATGACGAAATTATTGATCACAAAAATCTATATAAAAAAAAATTGTTGTGTTTTTCTTATATATCACCTTTTTTTAACTTTTGCTTTTTATTGGGCTGAAGATAAACTAAACGTTTGCCCAATGGGCACTGCACTCATATTTGCATACTTTTTTGTTTTTTTTTACCAGCCTATGTTTGGCCTACTAGCCTAGCCCCAACTATTTCCTGATCTTAATGATAAAAGAATCGGCCTACTTTTAGAAAATCAGAAAACAGGGTTTTAATAGAATTACATTTTAATCGTACCAGAAAGTTTTTTTTTGGCTAAATTTTTTGCTGAATTTCAAAATTTAAATTAGATCTATTTTTGAATCTACTGTTTTGTAAAAGGAATTTTTAGTATTCTGTGCTGAACGCCAAAAAAATGAACCATAAAAAATGTAATTTCTCACTACACCAAAAGGAAGTTGCTAAAAAATATTGTTTAGGCTTTCTAATCAGTGTACACGAGCATGGACGCCCATAAGGGGGAAGGGGGGGGGGGGGGGGGAAGGGGGTGCCAGCCCCCCCCCCCTGGCTGAATGACGGTGTCTTTTTTTTATATTAAATTAAAAAACTTTTCCACCGAATAAGTTTCCAAAGAAAAGTAAAGAGCTCTTTTAAGCCAAAATTGGGCAGAATTAAAGTCAAATAATCTTCCAAGCGTAAAACTACCCCAAATCACTATCAACAATTAAATGAAACTCAAAACGAACAGAAATTATAATAGATAGCCTAGTCAAACTCAAAACGAGCAAAACTTAACATTACTAGGGCTGACAACCCCCATGCCTTCTCAAGACCAAAACATAACTTAGGGTTTACTGAAAAAAAAAAAAAAAAAAAAATGACCGTGGATTTTCAGTTTAATATACCTATACTGATATTTATTCCTTAAAATAAAAAGGGTAAACAAAAGTGAGTAAAAAAAAGTTTTTTTACTTATTTAAGTAAAAAAAGTGAAAACATTTAAACATATTTTGCTTTCAGTAAAGTCCAAATTATGTTCTGGTCTTGAGAAGGCATGGTGGCTATCAGCCCTACTAATGTTAGTTTTTGCTTGTTTCGAGTTTGGCTTGGCCATTTATTCTAATTTCTGTTTATTTTGAGTTTCATTTATTTATTGATAGTGATTTGTGGTAGTTTTACGCTTGGATGATTACTTGGCTTCATTTCTGCCCATTTTTGGCTTAATAGACCTCTTTAGTTTTCTTTGAGAAACTTTTTTTGTGGAAAAAGTTTTTTTTTTGATGAATTTCTGTTTGTTTTTTATTGACAAAGTCATTTTCATGAAAACAAAATTTAAATCTTTTCGGTTTTTTTCTATAAGAATCTATAGTTTGGCATAATTGTGGGGGTTTGACATGCCCAATATCCCTAAAGAAATAGTTGCTGGACCGTTCTACTATGCTGAACAAAATAGTTGTCTTGAAATTTGACTAGATGTGTTTGGGAAATAAATTGGCTTAAGAGGCGGGCTGATTGCCCTCCACTCTCTTTTTAGTCTTAGAAAGGACCCTAGAACTTTTAATTTTGAATCAAATTAGCTTCTTTAAGTGTTTCAATGATATTTCTAGCTACTATAGAGTGGTGCTGCCTATGATATTGCTTATATGCCTTTTTGAAAACCTGCATGTATACAGTTTTTTTGTTTAATTCAAATGCCCCCTAAACACTTCCTAAATGTTTCACCTTAATACTATTGGTGTCATTAGTTACAGTAACTGTAGTTGTAGTGCTAAAAGTATACACATAGTGCGTTCTGGCTAGTTCAAAATCCCCCACAATTTACTCTTAAAGATCTAACTTAATAATATAACTTATTTTGTAAGTATTGCTTTGTCACCTTTTTGAAAGTCCATATGCTCATAGTTTGTTTTGATTTAGTTCAACGTCCGCCTAAATATTTCTTATATTTGTTTACTGAAGACGTTGTTATATTCTCTTTGGACTATTGGCTACAAAATGGCTATCTCACGATTTTTGATCAAATGTGTTTGGGGAAAATAGTATATCAAGGGGGGGGGGGGCTATTTTCTCTTCATCAAGCTTGACTACTAAAATGGAACTAGAACTATGCATTTCAAATCAAATGAGCTCCTGTAAAGTTTACAAGACTACCTTTTCCTAAAAACCTTACATCCCCCCGGGGCATAACTTAAAACCCTTACCCCATACTCTGGGGGCTGTGTCAACCCCATTACCATGTTATTAGATCTTTTGACTATTTTTTGACAAATGGCTATCTTAAAATTTCTATCGGATGCATTTGGCAAAAATATGACGTGGGGTTGGGGTATAGCTACCCTCCGATAAATTTGACTCTTAAAAATGGCTCTTCAACTTCCAATTTCCAGTCCAATGAGCCTCCTCCGAAGTGTATACAACCACCGTTTCCATAAAAACTTAAATGCCCTCAGGGGATACCTTATAACCCTTGTCCTGAGAACTGTGAGGGGGCTCTCATCCTCAAAGACATAATTTCTGGACTTTTAAACTACATCAAACAAAATAACTATCTTGAAATTTTCACTGGAAGTGTTTGGGGAAATGATAGGTGTGGGAGGGGGGATGGTTGCCCTCCAATCACTTTTGTCTATTAAAGAGGGCACTAAGTCAGGAAAATGCAACGTGTTTGTGTGTGTGTGGGGGGGGGTATTTGCCTTCTGATCACTTTAACTCTTAAAAAAACACTACAACTAACACCATAACTTAAAAAGTATTATAACTGGTTGCCCTCCATGAGCTCTTTTTGAAGTTCCTGTGACATTTCTTTCTATAAGAAGTGTTCTGGTCTAAAAAAAAAAAAACATATTGGGCCCACGTCGCTCTTTACTTAAGCAGCGCTATAGCGCTGCTTATAATATTTTGTCTTGAGATTTCAATTATACAGTACTGGGAGCGCCAATTAGATCAGCTAAGCCCCCCCCCCTAAAATTCAGCCTATGGGCGCCCATGTACACGAGTTGTACTAGAAACGCATTTAAACTTTATCTGGCCAATAAGTGTTATTAGTTCTTTTTTTATTTTATTTTTTATTCTTTTCAAGATTTTATTAAAATTAGTATCCAAAAGGCTTTAAAGCTCTTTTCTGATGTTCGCTGCTATAACCTGACGGAACCAATGGTAAAAGCCTATTCACAACGGTAATTCGTAATACAGAGATTCAGCTAGCGCTGATTTTTGGAATCGAGTAATTCTAAACGGATTCACAATCAAGCTTTGGCTAGTATCCCAAAGTGGATTGAGCCATAGCTCAAGTTTGAGTAATTTGAAGTTTACCAAGTCTTTGTCATTGACAGTCCTGGTAACCTGACAGATTAACCTTTTAACCTGACAATTCTAAGGATTGCTTCAAAGCAATCTAAAAAGAAGATTTCTCCCATATTATACCTCTGTGTGGCAAAAATACAATTTACTGTCGCTAGAATTTTGGCGTTATTTCTTTTGTTTGAAACTGGCATGTGGATTTGACATTTCCCTCGAACTGGTAATCAGCTTTTGTTATATGTTCAGAAAGGTCCATTATAAATCCTTACCAATGTCTTTAAAAACTGGAAGACTGAGAAGAAGCAGAAAAAGGCAACAACATTAACAAATCGAATAAAAATCAAGTTCAGATTTCCTATATGAAGATGAAACTGGCCGATCGGATTATTCTCCAAAAATATATGATTGGCTACGACCCTTGAAATTGTGAAGGAAAATTACAACTTTAGCTGGTTTAAATATTGAAATTCCTTTGCGTTCCTCAAAATCCAATCAATACGCTAGCATTGGCTTAAACCAAATTTTAGCATCAGCCTTATTTTTACCGTAGTAATTCTCACTGTGAATAGACCTCACGAGACTTAACTAAGAGTCTTAGAAAGCTTATACCAAATATTCAGTATCAAAGAGCCACGTTCAACAAGTTTTTTAGCTCTTTTTATATGTTAGAAACCACTTTGTGCTGCATTTAGAATAATAGAGCCACGTTCAACAAGTTGTTTAGCTCTTTTTAATATGTTAGAAACCACTTTGTGCTGCATTTAGAATAATAGAGCCACGTTCAACAAGTTTTTTAGTTCTTTTTCATATGTTAGAAACCACTTTGTGCAGCATTTAGAATAATAGAGCCACTTTCAACAAATTTTTTAGCTCTTTTTAATGTGTTAGAAACCACTTTGTGCTGCATTTAGAATAAAAGAGCCACGTTCAACAAGTTTTTTAGCTCTTTTTAATGTGTTAGAAACCACTTTGTGCTGCATTTAGAATAAAAGAGCCACGTTCAACAAGTTTTTTAGCTCTTTTTAATATGTTAGAAACCACTTTGTGCTGCATTTAGAATAATAGAGCCACGTGCAACAAGTTTTTAGCTCTTTTATATGCTAGAAACCACTTTGTGCTGCACTTAGAATAATAGAGCCACGTTCAACAAGTTTTTTTAGCTCTTTTTTATATGTTAGAAACCAGTTTTGTGCTAAAAAAAAATTCTGCCTTTATATTCCCAGCCGTTGGGAAGTATGAAAAACGCATTGAACATGGGATGTTGTTTGTTTTAATCTCCCCCTCAGTGAAATTCATTCAAAAATGGGCCCGACTCAACCGTTCAGAATTTTAGAGTCAATTCGGGTTCGTAGGGATACTGAAACGGTTTTACTCTTAGACTTTTCGCGGCTTTTTCTCCAATGAGTCCTTATCACAACAACATCAAATTAACCCTCGATGACACAGTTGACTCTATCATACAATTCTTTAATGGTTATTTTAAATAATAATGTTTCTGTTTTGTTTTTTAGAGTGGTATTGCTGGAACAGCTCTTGAAAAAGAAACTGAAAAGGAGGGAGAAAAGCCGGATGGAGTAAAAGACGGAGAAAAGAAAAGTGAAGCTATGGATGTTGACAAAGTAGAAGAGAAACCAAAAGAAAATGGTGAAAAGAAGGAATTGTTACAGAAAAGCCCAGTTAAAGAAGAGACTAAAATGGACCAACCGACTGAAGAAAAGGTACACAGAATCATTGTTTTGTTGTCTTTTTTCTCCCTCCCTCCCTCCCTCCCTCCCCCTCCCTCTCTCTCTCTCTCCGTGTTTCTCTTTCTTTCTTTTCCTTTTCTGAAAATAAAGCTATGAATCTCTTCCTGGAAACGCATATTGTTTTGGATAGAGATAATAAAAAGAAATGGCAAAGTACAGCTTATTAAATAGCTTTCTTTGGGTATATAGTATAAAAAACGGTCAATCTATAAATAACTGGGCCTTTCTTGGAAAAAGAAACAACTTGCTCAGCTTTTTCCTTTTTCTTTTTACCATGGCCAGACTTTAAGAAAATTTATCAAATATTTAGCCTTCCTCCTTTATCAAATGTGGAGTGTTCTGGAGAGAAACTCTTGGACTACAACAATCATTTTGGCGCGACAATACCAGCATGTAGGAGGGGCTATAAGGGGGAAATCCCCTTTTTGAAGATATTTGCACTTAAAACAAGGCTGTTAAGGGATTGGTTGGTCGTTCAATTTCAGCCTTCGAGAATTGTTTGAATATTGCAAGAAAGTATTTTTATAATATTACTTGAGGTCCATTAGCTGTCAGAGCTGGTTCGATTCTCCCTAGGCCTTGCCTAAATGTGCAAATTTTTCTTGTTACATTCTGTCCCGTCTTTCCATTTTTCTTAACCATTTGTATATTTTACCAGCAAAGCATCTATTCATTGTTCTGCTAGTAAATTAAGAAAGAAAATATTACTTAGCGTATTACAGCTTTAGAATAAACTTTAGTATCGAATTTATTTTCATTTTTCATTGGTAGATTAGTGATTTAATCGCTATGATCTTTATTATTACTTTTTCATTGGTAGGCAAAACCCGTCGAGGATGAGAAAGTAGAAAGCTCACAAGCTGTTGGTCAACCTCCTGATAAGATCAAGAAGTCATCACTTGCTGCAGAGGGTGCAATTCAAGCTGCTGCTGCTGCGGCTTTGTCTTCTGCTGCTGTCAAAGCGAAGCACTTGGCTGCTGCTGAGGAAAGGAAAATCAAGTCCCTGGTTGCTCTTCTTGTTGAAACTCAGGTAGGCTTTCTTAAAAATTGTATGGCTAAGTTAGATATAAGAATGTTCAGAAAGATTTTTTGAAACTAAAAGTGGGTAATTTTAAATGTTGTCTTCCTTTTTGTTCTTCAATGAGGCACGTGGTGTCAACTTTGGGAGAAAATAACCAATATACCTGTTATAAACCAATCATGAGAAAACAGGGTGGTGAGGTTTTCTTGGAAACTCTAGGGTGTGTATTTGAAAATACAAAAAGATGTATTTTTAGGCCAGTATTTTTTGTTCTTTTTTGTGGTGGGGGAGGGTTCTTTTATCCTCCTCCTATATGCAGAAGTGCTTTGGTAATGTTGATGTTTTTTCACGTAAAAAGGGATGCTTTTTTGATAGGTGAAAAATATCTCCCGTAAGCTGACATCTTTGTGTGCCATTGACACATGGTAAGTGTGTGCAATTAATTCTATCAGACGAAAGGGCAACGAAAATGGAATTAATTGAGACACTAATGTTATCCATCGTTGGCAAATAAGTATACTCAGAAAAGTAAATCGCTAAATTTCTCATCTTGCTTTTAACGTTATACCTGATTCCTTAAGTGTATCTCACGGTTTTGTCGCGTGCCCTTATTAGGTGCTGTGAACGGTCTTGCGTTTTTTATCAATCTGACAGGCAACGTCGACTCATAAAATTAAACCTTTGGAGCAGTAGTGTGACCCAATGGTAAATTATTGGAATTAAGCTCTTTTTTATTACAAATATCGGAAAGTACAACTTGTTTTGTAATAAAACGTTGATTTAGACGTCTTTCCCGAAATATATTCCTCTTTGTTGTTGAAATATTTAGGGCGAAAGTTGATGTCTTGTATATTGGAATTTAATCAATCGAAGTAACCTCGTTTAAGGAATGCTCCGATACTCTTTCCTGGGAAATATTAGAAAAGCAAAGTTCGAGTGTCAACAAACTATTTTGAAGTTTTTAATAGCAAAATGGTTGTAGTCTAAAAGATTCTTTTGGCCTCAATAAATTTTCAAAAATGCGAATTCAGGTGTTAAAGTTCTTTGGACTTCCTGTGCAAGTTTTCATGCTGAAGTTGAGTGTGTAGTCAGTTTTTTCCCGTCAGCCACCACAGTTTTGATTCAATTAATTTTTTTTATTTTTTACGAAATTTGGGTGTTTTTAATTCTTAAAAAGTCAGGTGTAGCGTAAGACAAAGAGCAAATTTTGCTTAACTGTTCTTAATTAAAATATCTTTGGGTCCTTCTATCACTTTGTTCTGTCTTAAACGCTAAAACAAAATTTTGTTCAAAAAACAAGGCTTAGTAAACCCAATGACAAAAACACTAGGCAAAAATATATATAAAGTTTATTTCCAGATTGACGGGGCAATCTTATAAGTTTTATCAGAATTCTAGTTCTCAACTAACCCCCATAATGCCAAAATAAACCTTCAAAATGAAATGTCATCTCTTCAAAAAGTAAACAATAGAAAATTAGCAATTTTTGTTTCAAATATTCTTAATCAAGACGGTATTTGCGTTTTTTTAATTCCTTTTTTTTGTATTAAACTCTAAAGAAGAATAATATTTATAACAAACTTTTTTCGGATTAACGAGGTAAAGTTGTGAGTTTTGCAATGTAAAGCTCCTGTTTTCAGATAAGCAAAAACGAAATTACTCCAAAATTTCGAATTCGAGTTCTTTTGTTTATTTATTTGTCTGGAATAGTATTTTGAAAAAGAGAGGATAGCGCTTATAGCAAGTTTGTTACGTATTTGTAGATGAAGAAATTGGAAATAAAGCTTCGTCATTTCGAAGAACTTGAAACAATAATGGACCGAGAGAGAGAAGCTTTGGAACACCAAAGGCAGCAACTGCTTCAGGAACGCCAAGCATTCCATCTTGAACAGGTAGACTTTATTTTCCTAATTCTCTTTTCTGTTGTACTTGGAAATCGATACTGGAAATTCTGAATTACTTGTTTTCTACTGACACAAAACTGTATTATTTGTACGGAAAGCTAAGTACAAAATCATCTACTTCCTTATTTTCTTCATTTGAATCACTGCTTCCTTTGTTTTTTTGTGATTTTCTTTTTCTTCCAAAATAAATAGTAGGTGTTAATTTGAAACAAAACCTGTTAGTAGCTCACCCTCACAAGCGACGTTTTCGGTGTGTCACCGATTGTGGTATTAGAAAATAAATTATTACTGCTATTATTATACTTATTATATAAGTATATTACTATATTATAATTATTATACTATCAGTATTGTCGGAAATAATAGCCTAGATAAAGGAAACTAGGCTCTTACTTACTAACCACTAACAGCTTTCTCGCGTCAAAATTTTGTTGGCTGGAGATATCTTTTGAAAAAACAAATTTTAGTATAGATGATCTGATATAGTTATTTAGTAATACTAAACAAATGTTACAAACAACACCATTGTGGCCATTGTCCTTTGATTTTGCAAATGTGTTTTTAGCTTAAAAAGATACTGTTTTTTCGAATAAGGAATGATGTTCGATGGAAGGTAACAAAAACAAAGAATACACATCACAGAGCAAAAAAATTATGTTACACAAGACATAAATGAATGGTGTATAAACTATGCTTAAAAAAAATGATAATAAAAAAAAACGTACCAAGGACAATGAAAGTAAAATCTGATCGTTTGAATTGGTGAGTATCGGTCGTTCATTTTTTTAATGAAGAAGATATGAAACTATGCAGGTTTTGATAATAACAGGTGGAAATTAAAAAAAAAACGAACGTGAGTGAAAAATCAGCAACAAAAAAAGCTGAAAAAATATGGTACCAAACAGTTTAAGAAGGTGTAGCTGTCTTTGGGAATCAACAGGCTGTTAAACCTTGAATTCCTACGGATGAAAACCCTCGTCAGATTCAACTATTTAGTTTTGCTCATTGATTTCCACAGTTTAAAATGGCAACACTGGCCAAAAATGTAGTTCTGCCCTAAAAATTTCACAATTTCGAAACAACCACCATAAAAATCTCAGAAAAGTGCGATTTTCAGGTATGAATAAACCTAAGATGTATCCAGGGAAAAAAAAGTGTTATTTTTTTCTTGGTACTTTAAATAATATCTAATTTCATAATGTGCGTTGAGTATTTATTTTCCATCGGTTAAATTTCCCGATATGCCGAATGGACTTCGCCTTGATTATCTCTTCTCTAAATGTTTTGCTCTTTTAATACAATTAAGTGTTTGTTTGTTTTTTATTGCCTCCCTCCCCCCCCCCCCTGAACATAACCCAGCTATTTTTAACTCTACCAGGATCTAATACTTCCCCTTGCCCCTGTAGTAAAGGACTTGCTCTAAAACTTAAAATTAAACTAACCTTATCCTCGCTTAATATAGTGACATTGAAACATGCTTTTTTATCCCACCTATCTGGTGCTTTCGAGTGGCAACTCAGACTGTTAAAGAATCTCTCTTGGCCTGCAGCAATTAAGTAATAAAAATTACTTTTAATATTTAACATATCTATTTGATTTTTTTTTCTTTTTTTTAGTTAAAGGCAGCCGAAGCTAGAGCCCGGCAAGCAGTTCAGATGCAAACAACAGCAGCAACAGGGTCCACAGCCGACTGTACAGGGTCCTCTACCAACTCAAGCAGTTGCCAGTCATCACCAACTGAATGTCCAACCAGTTCTGCCACAGCCTATTGCCCCACAGGCTCCACAATAAGTTAAATAGTTTTACTAGCTTGTGTCTTCTTATCTCTCAGTTTTGTCCTATTTCTATGTATTACATTGTGCTTTTGTAACTTTAATTTTGTAAATGAATTTTTAGCTATAAAATAATACTTTTTTTCTTTTTTCTTCAAGAAAACAATCAAAACTGCACCCAGAAGGATAAACAGTTTTTTTATGTTCCACTTTTTGCTGCATCAGCTGTCTGGGAAGTTTATTCTTCGTTTCAGTAGATGGCAGTTTCTTTTCTGTGGCAGTTTTTTCTGATAATACCATGAGCTGTGGAAACGAAAGTACCGGTACTGAAGCTTGAAAAATTATGGAATGCGAATCTGTCCTTTCAACCAAGATGGTTCTAGCAAAAGCTCTTTCTATTCTACCGCCGACAGAGAATTGTTCTCCAAGCTCAATGACTCTGTTGAAGCATCGATATTGTTCTCGCAACATCTAGTTGGCTATTAGAACCAATTTTTAGCTAGCTGAGGCAAAGAAAAATGGCTAAGGTTACTTATGGGCAGAAATCAGATAGGAAAAAAAGAAATCTACCATTCCATTACCCATCCAATGCTTCTCTAAATATAATAACCACTGCTGTCACAATTACGTCCCAGCCCCCCCCCCCTTTAATGGGCCGGATATAATGTTATGCCATATACAGAAGTTTAGTGAATTTTTATTTATTTATTTCAAATTGGCTTTATCGGAATTATGAACAAACCGTTGACGAGAAATAAGCACAAACAAAATTGCAAACAAACAAAGTCAGTAATTTGTTATGTAGCCTAGAACTGTATTTGGCTCCATTGGGGGGAGGGGTTCATGACCAGGTCAGGTGCAAAACACTCCCTAACCCCCCCCCCCCTCCTTTTTTTATATGGCATCGATAGATCGAAAAAAAAAATATTATACAAAACATTAGTATTCATTATTTGTTGTTGTTGTTTTTTTTTTTTTTTGTTTTTTTTTAGAAAATAGTTGGTGCTCTAGCTTCATCGTAGATTCACCCTCTCCTCTGGACTAAAAACCACAATAAGTTATCTTTTCATTGTCAGGGTCGCTTTCAGTTTTACTGTGCTCCAGACCCCTCTCCTTAATGCCTGGATACAGCACTAGCTTATATACAGATTTTGTAGTTTTTTGTTTTGGTTTTTAAATTGGCATTACGAACGAATTTTTGATGAGAAATAAGCTAAAAAAAAAAAACATTGCATACCAAAAAACCAGCTAATTTTTGTGTAAAGTCAAGGGCCATATCCAGGCAGTAGAGGAGAGGGGAATAGATGAGGCTGGAATACGTTTAAACTCGATGTTACTCTCGAAATTCAATAAACAGAATTTTTACTGAGTGTAATAGACTGAAAAATTTTGTTATTATAGTGTTTCCTTCAGAAGAGGGGATAAATTGCATTGTTACCGAAATAAGTACAAAAAAAGAATGTTGAACAACAAAATCAGGAAGCTTATTGTTTGGCATAGGACTCTAGAGAACTATTTAAAGAGAAGGAGCCTCTGCCTTAAGGGCTGGGCCCACGTAGCTGATTTCCAAATCAGCGCCGATTTTAAAAGAAATCAGCGTTGATTTGAGCTTGAAAAATTTTCTAGTTTTCGGTGCCAATTTACAAAATCAGCGCCGATTTTCATCATGAACATTACAAAAAAATAGAGATACAGATAAACAGTCAGCCAGAGATGTCTGTGGTGAAAGATCCTGCTACTGAGCTGAGAACTAAACTGAGAATTAAGCTGAGATCAATCATGCAACTATTAATAAACTCCAGTTGACTATTTGCGTCCATGATTCTTTGTTTTGAAAATCTCGCGCAATAATGTTTTCTTTCAACCAATTTTTCTTACCGCTATCGTTTGTCCACTGATGCTGAAATCGGTTCCTGAAATCAGCTACGTGTGCCAGCTGTTTAGTTCCCTGCTGGCTGCCAAATTTGCTTTTCACTTAAATCATTAAACAGTCAAAAGTAATACCTCCAGAAGTCCTAGTATGTGTATTATGTAAGAACTGAGAATGGATAATATCTTAGTTAAGTCGATTCTTTAATTTCAATTGCTCCAAGGCTTTCAAACTCGTAACTAGATAAAACTATCAAACACAACCTAACGGCGTTCTCCCTCGGTGCTTAATTAATTTTAGTTAAATTTGTGATTTATTTTTGGTGCTCCAAGAAGATTTTAAGAGCTTGAATTTTCGGGTTTTCCCTTACCAAATTGCTTATAGCAACGTGTTGCAATTCATTGTGTCATATCGTGCTTGATCGAGCAATAGGCCCCAATAATCTCTTATATAACGATATCATCGATATCACATAATACCGATATAACGATATCATATAACGAATTATCATCTTATTCTATTCTTACATAAAAATTCCAAGGGGGATCAAACGTCTGCCAAATTTGTTGTTTCAAGTGTTTTAAAGCTTGTATGCATAAATTTATTTATTTATAAGCTTATAAATTAATAATAAGCTTATTTGCTTATATGCTATACTGGAAAGGATACATTTTGTAATGTATTCCCTGTTTTTTGCTATGACCGCTAAGGAACGTGGCCGGGGTCTATTAAAACTTCCGTAGTAGACAAATTTGTTATATACTTAGTATATTAAAACAGAAACTTTTTATTATTGGCTTCTAAAAGAATATCGAGTATTTGGTGACCAAGATGTTTTTTTTATTGTCATTCCTGGTACTAATCTCTAATGATGGAAAATATATTAGGAATGATGAAGGTACAGAGTTAGGAGTCGACCTTATTCGTTAAAATTCCCACCTTGAAAATTTGATTTGACGCTATGTTTGACCATGATGAGTTCTGGGGCAAAACTGGCTTAGAAAGGAACCTATTATCCTGCTGGTCACTTTTAGCCCTTAAAAAGGGCACCCAAGTTCGTTATTGTCGGCCGCATAAGAGGGGGAAATTCCATAATGTTATAATTAATGAACCTATAGAGTTAACAACCACTCAAATGTTTTGAGGCTTAGATCCCAAAAATTTACTGACTGCTTGGTTCGGCTTCTGAATAGGCCATTTAAAGAAGTAAATTTGAAAGTTGAGTAATCTTGAAAATTGCACAGGACTTTAAAAACGTTTTAATCTGGTAAACATAACTATAAGTATACACATATGTATAACTATATTTGTCGGTCATTACAAAAAATCAGCAAAAGACGTATAGAGTACAAAGGATTGACGCTTTATAGGAGACATTCCAAGCAACTTTGGGCCAGTAGAAACGCTCTCTACAGAAGAAGATTTTGCAAAAAATATTTCCGCCAAACTGTGATTGAAGCAAATCTTCAATGAAAGTTTCTAAACCATTCAGCTGAGTCTGGAAAATAAACGACTGTTTAATATTTTCAATATTTTGGACAGAAGGCATCTACACATGATTTTGTTATTCCTTTCTTTTTTTTTTGGGGGGGGGGATTAAAAGCACAAAAATGTAAGGAATATTGTGAGTTTTCGTGTTTTCATTGGCAGCTTTGGCCCGAAGCCATATTCAATGGTAACTTTACTAATATAAACATTAATGTTTGTAACATTTAATGATATCTAAAAAAAAATAGGAGT
Organism: Artemia sinica; assembly: GCA_027921565.1. Lineage (NCBI taxonomy): Eukaryota > Metazoa > Arthropoda > Branchiopoda > Anostraca > Artemiidae > Artemia > Artemia sinica. The sequence continues at coordinate 24,519,137 of CM051264.1, read as the reverse complement.
AAACTTCAAATTTTATAGTTATGGCAGAGGATTATCAAGACTTGATCCGGTATTCCCAAATACGAATTTTTAAAGATAAAAATATTTTACGGATTACTCCAAAAAGTAATTCCTAGAAGAAGTGGCTCTGGATTGGTAAATCAAGCGATCACAGATTTGACATTTTATTGGGAAGAAAAGAATATTTGGAGTGTGTTTCAGTTACTTAACCCTGTTTTATATGTTTCTGCTTTGCTTCCTTTTTTTACTTTCACTTTCGTCTCGTTTTTTTCATAAAAACTGTTCGCCCTTTCAGATTTTTATTTTTATTTTTCCACTGTTATCCTTTCGAAAGTACAGTGAAACAATGTATGTTATAATACTTGTTGGAAGTTTGTAATCTTAGATATACTATCTCATTACTTGATTTTCCTACTTTTGTTAGGGCATCGTAAGCATATCACAATCTTTTGTGATTTAAATCAGTAAATATCACTTCTCACTTGCCAGTTTTCCGGAAAACAACCAATATTGACATACTCTTAGAAAAACTAATAAATATTTTTAGCCTATAAGCTTGTATTGTCAAAGTAAATTGACATAAAGAAAGCCTAATATGCATAAAATCTAGGTACAACATATCATAAGTATCTATAAGTAGCTCTCAATTCTTAAATCCGGCAAGTTTTTAGTAACCAAGTAATAAGATACTACTACTGACAACTAACTGCAGTACCGTGCCGTCTGAGGCCACACAGCTACGAACGCTCCTCCTCCGTCCCAATCCATTCAAAGCTTCCCTTTTTATACCCTACAAGAAGTTCCGTTCCCCTTAATTTTTCCTTACGATACCCTCCTATCGTGCCACTTTAATTTATACTCACACTATTCGCTTTTGGGAGGAGTTCGCTCTTTCGGTGTTTCCGGTGCAGGTGTTGAAGCTTTTGAAGTTGCTGACTCTTCATTGCTGCCATACTGATCATGCAGTGCTGAGAGCCTTTCTGCGAGTAAAATCGATCGATGCGTGCTTCTAAGCACTCTTGCATAGAGGAATTTGCATTGGTCCTCAAGAAGTTTCAGTCGCTCCTCTTTGTCTAAAATCTTCACACTTTCAGTGTCAACAATCTCGTCATTTGATGGTAATGCCTCCGATTCTGTCGGTGAAGCAATGCGGGATTCTTCCGACGATGGGCTATCTATGAATATGGGTGTATCTGAAAATTTAAAAGTATTTGCTGATTTAATTATTCCTACTACTACGATATAATTGTAATAATCAACCATAGAAGGGGATCTTGTGTTGATAAAATCTTTACAAATATAAGAGATGAAAAACAAACTTTAGAAGTTACAAGAGACAGATATAGGTGAAACTTTGGAAGATATTAGAGAAAATATAATATGCACTAAAACAGATTTATATTAAAGGGAAAAACTATAAAAGAGGCGAAAAAACAGGAGGAAAAGAATGGGAAGGGGAGGGGATTGAGCCAAATCGATTGAGTCTATATAACAATTGTCGATTTATATTAAGCAACGAAGATAACTGTGAATACGCCAAGCATCCGATTGTTAACATGCAGTTGTGCCAATTTATGCAAATGCTGAAGAGGGGACAAGGATTTCTTTCTCTTCTAATTAAGATGTAAAACATATTTTAATCAATATCTAGGCAGGGGGTAGTTTTTTTGTGGAAATTCATAAAAAGGTATATTTCAAAGTCTAAAGGCGAGGGTTCGATTACCCTTCCCAATGAATGCCCCTGATAAAATGTGTTGATTTTTTGGGTGTGTGTGTGTGTGTGTGTGTCTTTTAAGCATTAAGATTTTGCTAAAGTGCGTTTTGGTAAGAGCTTAGTCCAACTGGCCAAAAATTAAAAACAACCAAAAGGCTTTTACCCCAAATTCTAAAGAAATTAAAAAAAAAAAATATTGTCCTAATTAATCTAATTGTCTCGACTGGGAGGGTGGATTCAATGTTAGACAAGAAAAAGCAGTTTAACAAGCTGGAAATATGTAGTAAGGAATTTACAATGTGGGGGTGTATTTCTATGATGCCTCAGAAAATACATAAGTAAATTAAAAGCACTCCTTATAGACTAAGAAGAGCTAAAAAGGGAGGGGAGGAACTTTACAGTTGGTGCATTCGTATCGGCTGAAAATGAAAATTTATTTTAGTATAGTAAGTATGATTTCTTGGAAGGCTTTACCAATTAAGTTATTTTGGATTAGGACACGACTCACTTTTTGCTGAGAGTTCCTTTCCTTTCTCCTTTCTCTTATGGTGACATAAGGCCTTCGCATTGTCTTTAATGAGATCGATATGTTTAGTGTTTATATTATTTTTTGTACAAAAAGTTCTTAATTTAAGAGTATGCAAATTAGTTCTTAATCAATTTTCGCGATTAAATTCTATATTTTGCTCTTTTCCCTCTCTCTTTTTGAAGCTTTCCTGTCTCCTACTTACTGAGTCAGTTCCCATTTATATAGATCATTTTGATTGATTCTTTCTAAAGAAGCATAGCAAAGACTGTGGAGAGCACGGAATCAAATGGACAAGTAAAACTCTCCTAGGCTTAGATCACGCTGATGATTTGAGGATCCTAGATGACAATGTTAGCAAAATGAAAGAATTTGTTGTAGGTTTTGAGAGATCAGAGTGCAAGAATAAGTTTTAGATAATTTCGGAGACCACACTGCCTTTCCATGACGATAAAATAAAAGTTCAAAATAGGGATAAAATCCTTTTTAATAGACAGTGTATAATAAATTTCACAAAAAATACCAGATATTTCGGTCACATATACAGTGACCGTCATCAGTAGTAAAACTGTTTTACTACTGATGACGGTCACTGTATATGTGACCGAAATATCTGGTATTTTTTGTGAAATTTATTATACACTGTCTATTAAAAAGGATTTTATCCCTATTTTGAACTTTTATTTTAAAGGATAAGTTTGAAAGTTAATGTTAAGAAGACTAAGTCGCTAAGGATGGGAATAAGTGAAGATGAAAAGGTGATAAGATCAGATCAGATTTATTACAGAAAAACGACTATTACAAGCCCAAATGGGCCGAATTCGCACTTTAGCGTCTATAAAACAAAGAAGAACCGAAAACAAACAACAACGAAAAAATTATAAAAGGGTCAATGTCAAATGAGTTAAAAATGTCAAAAACAATTAAAACTCAAAAATTAAAAGGTCAATGCCAAATCAGTAAAATGTCAAAACAAAGAAAAACTTGTAAAATTCAAAAGGGAATAAAAAAATTAAAACAAATACAATTTAGTTATGCGACCAAAAAATAGCTCGAAATTTGCAAAATGAACATTAAAATTATAAGGGGGGGGGGATTCACTGATTGAATATTTTAACTATATAAGGGATGAAAGCTTTTTCTATATCTTTCAGTGGAAACTTTTATTGGGGTAAGAAGGGGGATTTTGTTCAAGCAGAACGCGGGAGGCGGGGTCGAAGGGGTGAATATTGACTAGGGAAAAGGCTAGTTGTCCGAGGGTTGTGAAGGGCATTGATAGCGAAAAGCAAGGAAATGTTTGCTCTCCTTTCCTTAAGGGTAACTAGATTGGCTCTCCGAAGAAAGGGAAATATAAGGCACTTTACCCTCATTAAAGATAATTCTTAGGCACCTGTTTTGGACTGCCTCTATTCTGTCCGACAATTCAAAGGAGATGCCAAACAGGACAAGCGTGCTCGAGGGTCGGGCGTACAAATGAGAGGAAAATCCTCAAACAATGGGATTTAGGACATTTAAATTTTTAAGCAGAGTTTGCACGTTCTATGATATCATTAATATGGCAATTCCATTTTAAGCCACTTGAAATGGTAACACTCAGTAATTTCATAGTGGTGACAGACATTTCAGGGGGGACTATGCAGGAGAAAGAAGGGGGAGTTTTAAGGAAATCAATAGTTAAAACCGTTGAAGATGCAATTCAACGGTGAAGATGCTAAAGGAAAGATGCAATTATTCTAATTAATTATGGGTCAACTTGAAATTCATTGGATAGTTTTTCTACCAATGTATTGTGGTTGATCAAATCGAAAGCTTTTTGCAAGTCCACTGCAATAACATTGAGCCAGGTATTCGGTTTTTCAAGTATGTTACATATTGTGTCCATAAGGTGAACAAGATGACATAGTGGCATATAGTGGGTGGTAGATGTAGAGCGTAAGTTTCCGAATTGTCTCTGGTCAACATTTGGGATTATCTTTACTTTCAACCATTGAGCTAAAAACCTTTCATATAACTTGGAAAAAACTGGAGTAAGAGTAATGGGCTAGAGTAAAACCTAGTTTCCAACAATTTGGGAACTTACCAGTAGAGGTGATTTCATTAAAAAGTAAGGACAAAGGTTCTGAAAGATTGTCAGCAAAGGCTTTAATTAGTACAATCGGGGTGTCTAGCGGACAAGTACGGCACTTTTTAATGTTCTTAATTTTGGTCTCCACATCTGAGGGCGAAATGACGGGGAAATTGAGAGAGCACAAATCATAAGAAGTGTCAAAGGAGAGGGGAGGGAGGCTCTGAACTATGGAGGAAAGAAATTTGTTCAGATTGTCTGTAACTGAGGGCTCCTCTTGGAAATAAAAATCTGTATTATTATGTGTTTTTCCTTATTTTTTTTTATTCTATTATAACATTGTTTTGGCTTCGTAGAAAACAAATCTTTGACTTTACATTTGTAATATGAAGAAGCAGATTTACGAATTTCTTTTATATGTGTTTACGCAGTGAGTTAGCTTCGGATGTTTTACCATTCTTAAGTATATTTATTTTTATTCTAATTAGCTTTTTCAATTGGCTAGTAATGTACGGTTTGTCATTAGAACATGTTTTCACTTTTTTCTCAGGGAAGGAATTTATGTATTTTGCTTTGATCCGATTTTAAAAGTAAGAAACTTCAACATTAATGTCATTGTTCCCCTTGAGAGCCAGCCAGTTTTCATTAGTAATCCAAGATCCAAATTCAAAGAGACCATCATTGGAAATTGGGCGATAAGAGAATTCAGTAACATAAAAAGTATGATTTAAGCTGGAGAGAGGCCTCATTGATAAACGAAAATGGTAGCCTCCTCCTAACGGGGGCAAAGGGACAGATGGGCTGTAAAAAGCGTGCATATTTGTGCAAATCAAATCAAGGGTAGAATTTACTTTTGTTGTAGGTATTTTTACTATCTGTTTTAAATTGAGGGAACTAGAAAGGGAATTTAACTTCAGATCATTAGAATTACCTACTAGGAAAATACCGGCGTTCGGGAATTTCAGAGGACAAAGTTGGCATTACTATGCAGTTGCTTGTAGAATCGCTGTATTTGTTCAGCATTTTGATTTGGAGAATAATAAAAGCAGCAAAACACAATCAAATCAAAAGAACATGGTAAAAATTTGGGTCTTACACTTACTCGAATGATTTCATCATAATCTGAAAGGTTGTGAGTATGAATTAATTAAGGGATAAGATAATTACCTATAAATAATAATATTCCTCCTCTCTTTTTACCTAGGGGGTGGTCATCGAGGACGAAGTTTTATGAATCGGGAGTGGTTATTAATTTTCAGTAAGTCTGTGATTCTGTGCTTCGACCTCTGTTACGGCAATTACATCAATTTTGTGTACTTGAAAGAGGGCCTCTAGTTCGATCAATTTGTCGAAATTCAGACTTTCGGTGTTCGTAACGAGGAACTTTGGGAAAGTAAAACGGTTACTAAAGCGAGCAGTTTTTGCGTGTCAATTGTGGGACCCAGAAGGGAGTGGGAGGAAACGTGGATTCTGAGAGAGGAGAGCCATCTTTTTCGGGATGAAGACTGGAGGTCGTTTGGGAAGCAGGATTAAAAAGAGAGATTGGAGCAGGCATGAGAGAAAAGGAGGACAGCGGATAATTTACGGTGATATTATTAACATCACAGGGAACTACAGTGGAATGGAGATAATCTGTTATTGGGCTGTTACCTGGTGATTACCTGGTGATGCTGGGTAGCAAGAAAATGATCAAGTGGACAGCTTCACTTACCTAGGTAGTATTATTAGTAAAGACGATGGGCGCAGTGAAGATGTTAAAAGTAGAACAGCCAAGGCCCAGGGTGTTTTTTCATAGTTGAAGAAAGTTTAAAAAAATAGGAAGATAACTCTAGAAACCAAGATTAAAGTATTGGAATCTGCAGTGATGACAGTGGTCAAGTATGGTTCTGAAGCTTGGATGCTCTGAAAGACGGAGGATGATTTTTTGTACGTTTTCCAGATAAATTGTGTTTGTATTGTTTCGGGTACCCCTCGGACTGACCGTATTTCAAACAGTAACATGCACAAAAAATGTGGTTCAGTCCCACTTTCTAGGGCTACAATGAGAAAGGCTGAGGCTAGGACACGCTCTGTGGATGAAGGATGACAGATTGCCAAAGATCTTCTTTTTCAGCCAACGATCTAGGGCCAAACAAAATCAGGTCGTCCCCGAATGGCGTGGGAGGAGATCGTAATGAAAGATTTAAGGGAAATAGGAACTTCCTGGGAGGGTGTAAAGAGGGAGGCTTTGCATAAATTGGGATGGAGGAGGAGCGTTCATAACTGTGCTGGACTCAGGAGGCTTGGCAGTGCAGTGTGTTTGTTAGTAGTAGTAGAGTCAGTAAAAGAATTTGATAAATTATAGGTAAAACAGGCGTTATATTTAAAACTTACTAGTCATCTTCAATGAATGAGAAAAACTGTACTCTTTTATTAGTTAAAATAAATTGGACAGCACTTGCTTTTCAAAATTTTGTCACCCCTTAAATAGAGGGTTTGTTTAAAAGTATATTAGACTGTAAATTTGACACATGTGTTTCTATATGCTTCAATTTTTGCTGTCATACATTCAAGTCAATTGTTATAATATAATTTTTTCTTGGTGAAGCATATCCTCAACGTGAACTGTTTCTTTGCTGGCCTCTAACTATGTAATTTTATATACATCACTGGAATTTTGTGTTCGAGATCACCTGTGATCAGGATCCAGTCGTAACGCCTAAAAAACTAAATTTTGAGAATCCTTCAATAGATATCTATTTTTTTCCAATTGTTGTCTACATTTTTCCTAGTATTTCCGAGTTGTTTTCTTACCCCTTCCCTCAAAAGAAAAGTTTGTGATGTGTTTACCTGTTATTTACAGTGTAAAGCTTTGCAGAAATGAAGTTAGTTCAAAAAGGGAAGAACTTCCTCATTTGAATGTAAAACCCTTACCTGCGCCATCTAATTCTTCTGGCTTGTCAGGAACCATCTCTTCGACGATTTTAACCGCTTCATCGACCTTTAAAGCATTGTCTTCTAAAATACGGCTTTCTCTTTCATCTCGCATGCTTTGAAATTCGGCTTCAGACTCTTTGTTCATAACTCTTAATGAAAGAAGCTTTTTATGAGAAAACTCGAGTTCCTCTTTGAGTTTAGTGAGAAGTTTTCGTTTTTCTCGAAGGTCATGTCGGTGTGCCTCACGAGCATTGTGAAGTATACCGTGCTGATTCTTAACTTTGTTGATCATGCCTAAAAATATTCATTAATTAAATATTTTGCTGTTATGGCAGTACCCCTTTTTTAACAGCATTTCTAAAAAATAGAATAAAAGAAAGGGATACAATGCCAGTTCTTGCTTAAGGTAGTTTTTTGCCAGGGCGCTTACTCATATGGAAGTAACCGAATGATAAATGGGTTAAAATATAACATTTCTATACCAGATGAATATACGACAAGATCTTCATCTGACTGATGCCGCTTTGCTACCAAGTAGCTCGTGTCATTATTAGAATAATGGAATTCAATAGGTTGCTGTTTAACATAGTTGGACAAAAAATAATGTTGCTACTGTATATGTGTCTCAATAAAAATTAGTTTTTTTGTTTGTTTTTACTGAACTGAAAGACTTGGCACAATTAATTGACGACCGGCTATGTTCCTTGCCTAAGAAAATTCACTCCCTGAGTTTCCACTCATTCCTCTTTAACTCAATTAATTCGAATATGAATAGTAAACTGTAAGAGAAAGTTATTTTCAACTTTCTTTCCGTTTATTACGGGGAAATGGAAATATTTTACTAAATGCCCATCTCAGTTTATTTTTGAAGAATGCCTGGAATTGTTCTTATTCTTTTTCAGTATTCAATTAAAAATGATATTTGATACTCTTTTATACAATATCTGATTTAAATCATCCTGTTTGTAAGCGTCCTCTCCTATTTTTCAAATTCCTTCTCTTTACATCCTGTTTCCCAATCTCTTCTCTTTCTCTCTCTCTCTCTCCTTCTCTGTATCCATATTCTCCCTCCTTCCCATAAATAGTCTTACAACTATTATATATATATATATATATATATGTATATATATACATATATATAAAAGTATATACAAAAAGTGTGGTGGAACTGTGCCAAGTGTCATGGGAACTGTACCAAGCGTGGCAGAACTATGTGACACATACACATATGACACACCGAGATGTACACCAAGTGGCAGAAGGAGGTTATATCTGATTTGATATATATATATATATATATATATATATATATATATATATATATATATATATATATATATATATATATATATATATATATATATATATATATATATATATTATATATATTTATGTATATATATATATATATATATATATATATATATATATATATATATGTATATATATATATATATATATATATATATATATATATATATATATATATATATATATATATATATATATATATTATATATATTTATATATATATATATATATATATATATATATTATATATATATATATATATATATATATATATATATATATATATATATATATATATATATATATAATATATATATATATATATATATATATATATATATATATATATATATATATATATATATATATATATTATACATATATATATATATATGTATATATATATATATATATATATATATATATATATATATATATATATACATATATATATATTATGTATATATATATATATATATATATATATATGAATGAATGAATGCATTTATTACCCATCAATTAAAAACAGATGGAGCACAACAAAAGACAAGAAAAAAACGCAAAAACACTAATTCTTCTGAAACAAACAAAAAAAAAAAAAACAAACACAACAACCAACAGCTTATGCCAACTACTGCTGGAGAATCATAGCCCAGGGATGGACTTAAGTGTATAAGTCCCATCCCTGGGCATATATATATATATATATATATATATATATATATATATATATATATATATATATATATATATATATATATATATATATACATATATATATATATATATATATATAGATATATATATATATATATATATATATATATATATATATATATATATATATATATATATATATATATATATATATATATATCTATATATATATATATATATATATAATATATATATATATATATATATATATATATATATATATATGTATATATTATATATATATATATATATATATATATATATATATATATATATATATACATACATATATATATATATATATATATATATATATATATATATATGTATATATATATATATATATATATATATATATATATATATATTATATATATATATATATATATGTATATATATATATATATATATATATATATATATATATATATATATATATGTATGTATATATATATATATATATACATATATATATATATATAAATATATATAATATATATATATATATATGTATATATATATATATATATATACTATATATATATATATATTATATATATATATATATATATATATATATATACATATATATATATATATATATATATATATATATATATATATATTATATATATATATATATATATATATATATATATATATATATATATATGTATATGCATATGTATATATATATATTAAATCAGATATAACCTCCTTCTGCCACTTGGTGTACATCTCGGTGTGTCATATGTGTATGTGTCACATAGTTCTGCCACGCTTGGCACAGTTCCCATGACACTTGGCACAGTTCCACCACACTTTTTACGTGCCACCTGGTGTACGTGATTTCTGAACATCAGTGACCCTTTAGATGCGCTATATTATAAAATAGATTATGCCCGTTATATAAGATATGACTTATGTTGATTAGTTTTGTAATTTATTTCATTATTATTTTGTAATTGTCATTGTTATTTTTTTAATTGAACCAAACACAATGTTTTTTTTTAAATTATGTTTTATACTATTTCATTGATCTATTCCAGTTTCAATCAGCTTTAAGGTTTTATTGTAAATTTATTGTCTTCTCCTCTGACGCCCCACCTAAGATCCAAATTTTTATAATATAATTTTATATAAATTCTGTAAGTATTTTCTTATGTGTTCGTCTTTATCTTTATGTCTATATGTGCTTTATCTATATGTGTGCTATATCTTTATCTATATGTGCTTTGCGAACCTCATTGTCTTTTTTATGCTGTACTTCGTGATGGCAGCTTAAATGTTTTTCTGCTAAACAATCAAAGGAGAGAAAATAAATTCAGTTAATCTGAGAAAAAGCGCTCATTAATTTCAAATTATCACTTAAAACTTGCAAAAGAAAAACGGTATGACTGCCAATATTTTTATTTTGATTCTTTGCTTTAGACTTTTGTTGACTCCATTATATTTTTAACCAGGTCATCCAGGTCTATTCCGTATAAAAATTAAGTCTACTCTGTTATGTATCTTTCTTTGCGCATCAGTTCATGATAAAGTGAATAAGTATGCAAGGCAAATATTGATAAATTACGCACATGGGCATTCCGCTATTAGTTTGAAACACATAGTGGGGGGATCACTTTCCAAACCATTTAACTAGCTGTTCTATTGAGTTTTAGTAAAAAAAAGAAAAAAACAGTCAAACAGTTCATGGTAATAAACCGTAAACAAGGAGCGACCCGGCTCAGTTGTAATCGAAACTCTTTGTAAACAATTGTCATCGAAATAAAATTTTGATACCAATAAATATATCAAAAGAATTGCGTTTTTATGCTGATTTCAAGTATATAGGTTTCATTAAGTTTAGTCTCACCCATTACAGGTTACGAGCCTGAGAAAATTTGCCTTATTTTTGAATCAAGGGGAAACACCCCTAAAGTCATGAAAATTACACCATCAGATTCGGCATACCAGAGAACCATACCGTAAAGGTTTCAAGCTCTTATGTGCAAAAATGTGAAATTTTGTATTTTTTGCCAGAAGAAAGATCACGGATGCATGTTTATTTGTTTCTTTTTTGGCTTTTTTGTTTTAATTTTTTTTTTCCAGGGGTGGTCGTATCGACCCAGTGGTCCTAGAATATTGGGAAAGGGCTCATTCGAATGGAAATTAAAAGTTCAAGTGCCCTTTTTAAGTGACTAAACAATTGGAGGGCAACAAGGCCGCCTCCCACGCCCCTTTTTTCTCAAAATCATCAGATCAAAATTTCGAGATAGCCATTTTGTTCAGCATAGTTGAATGGCCGGATATACTATGCCTTTGGAGATATCACGACCCACCACAGCCCCTGGGGAAAGGTCTTTAAGTTAGAAAATCTCCCCATTGTTTAGGTTTAGTATTTGTTATTGTGAAGTATGTATACACTCATCGGGTGGGGGGGAAGCAAATTTTATGATAGTGGGGTTTTCCATGTGGAGGGAAGTTTCTAGGGGGTAAATTTTTCAGGGGAAAGTTTAAACTGGGGAATTCGCCAGAATTCCTATACGAAATCGTCCTATGTCTTGTGTTCTCTTTGCCGACTCAATTTTACGCGTAGATATGCTAAGGGTAATGGTCCGGGGTAAATTTTCTCCAGGATTGAATTGTCAAGAAAACAAATCCGTCGGGAGGAGGGATTTTTCCGCGGAATTGTAGCCAGACTTCCTGGCATTATTTAAAAAACGATCAGAAATTAAATAAAAAAACAAGTTTTTTCAACTGAAAGTAAGGAGCATCTTAAAAACTTAAAGCGAACAGAATTAAGAAATTTAGAACAGAAATTCAGAAAAAATTAAGAACAGAATTAAGAAACTTAAAGCGAACAGAATAAAGCGAATACGTATACGAGTGGGGTTACTCTTCCTCCATACCTCGCTATTTACGCTAAAGTTTGAATTCATCCCAATTTTATAAGAACGACTCCTGAAACACTATGTTCGTTTAAATAGAACAATAAGAAGCTTTTTTTAAGTGCTAAAAACTTTAGCGTAAAGAGCGAGGTGTTGAGGAAGAGCAACCCCCCTCATGTACGTGATAATTTCTGTTCTTTTAAGTTTTAATGTTGCTCCTTACTTCCAGTTGAAAAAACTTTTTTTTTTTTTATCTTAATAAGAATTCCAGTTAAAGCTGCGATACATGAGCTTGAAATTCTGGAGGTGATCCCGACGTAAGGGTGGCAAATAATTTAACCTTCATCATTTGGGAGGCAAAATTTTTAATAAGAGAGACATAAGCAAGCCTTTCTTTGTCTAATCCATCAGTCAATATATCATTATCAAAAAAGCGTTGTATACGTTGAAAAAACTATTAAATCCATAGAAGGTGGTGCAAATTGCACACAAAGATGGGTATCCTCTATCAAAATAGCTCTATGACAGCAAATCCATGACGAGTCTATCATTGATTTTCTCACCGTCACTCCTCTATCTCAAAGGAAAAGATGTATTGATATATTATAGATTATGGGACCTTGAACTCCCTTTCCTCCCGTTGGAAGACTAGAAAATGGAAAAAAAGGAGATTTGTTATTTGTGTTTGTTTGTAAAATTATTGTTGTTTAAAAAAAGATTAGCAAAAACAATTTTTTTCAAACCTTAGACTCTCCTGGAAATGTCGCAACGTCCCTCCTTTCCCCCCTCTCCGTATAAATGCTTGTGGTTACCCTTTGCTCCATTGGATATACAGGAATGTGGATGAAGCCAGTCGATTCAGTGAGCTTTGGCTAAAGAGGTGGGGCATAATTCTCCCGTAGGCAAAATGTAACGTAGCCCTTCTTGAATTGCCACTTTCGGCTTATACTCCAAGCATCTCTTGAAATTATAATCTTATAAGCGCAAAACTACCATAAATCCCCATCAATAAATAAATGAAACCCAAAACAAACAGAAATTACAATAAATAACCGAGTCAAACTCAAAACGAGCAAATATTAACATGAGTAGTGCTGACAACCCCCATGCCTTCTCAAGACCAGAACATAATTTGCACTTTGCTGAAAACAATATAAATTTTAAAAGTTTTCACTTTTTTTATACATATCAGTATATGTATACCAACTGACAATCCACGATCATTTGTTTTGTTTTTTTCGGTAAAGTGCAAATTATGTCCTGGTTTTGAGAAGTCATGGGGGTTGTCAGTACTGCTTATGTTAATATTTGCTCCTTTTGAGTTTGAATCGGTTATTTATTATAATTCCTGTTCGTTTTGGGTTTCATTTATTTATTGATGATGATTTGTGGTAGTTTTGCGCTTTGAAAATTATTTGAGTTTATTTCTGCTCATTTTTGGTTTAATGAAGCTCTTTTCTTTTCTAAGCAATAGATGTTGCAATTTCCAATCGAATGAACCCCTTTTGAAGTTTCTACAACTCCTTCTCTACAAAGTGCCCTGGTCTAAAACCCAAAAAAGGAGGGGTAGCTGCCCTCCGATCACTTTTACTTTTAAAAGGGCACTAGAACTTCTGATTACCAGTCCAATGCGCCTACTCTGAAGTTTATACGATGAAGTTTATATGAAGTTTTTGCGCTTTGAAAATTATTTGAGTTTATTTCTGCTCATTTTTGGTTTAATGAAGCTCTTTTCTTTTCTAAGCAATAGATGTTGCAATTTCCAATCGAATGAACCCCTTTTGAAGTTTCTACAACTCCTTCTCTACAAAGTGCCCTGGTCTAAAACCCAAAAAAGGAGGGGTAGCTGCCCTCCGATCACTTTTACTTTTAAAAGGGCACTAGAACTTCTGATTACCAGTCCAATGCGCCTACTCTGAAGTTTATACGACCACCCTTTGTATAAAAACCTTATATGACCCCAGGGCATAATTTACAACCATTGCCCTAGGGGCTGGGGGGGGGGTGGTTGTCATCCGCAAAGACGTAATTTCCTGATCTTTCAACAAAACGGCTGTTTCAAAATTTGCATTGGATATGTTTGGGGAGATGGTGGGGATGGGGGGGGGCTGGTTCCCCTCCTATCGCTTTCGACTATTAAAGATGACACTAGCCCTTTCAATATCCAATAAAATGACCCCCTTTTAAATTCTCTATGACAACTTCTATACGAAGTGCCCTGGTCTAAAAAAAAAACAAAAAAATAATAATAATACATTGTGCCCATATCGCTGTTCACTTAGGTAGCGCTACTCCGCTACCTATGATTTTTTAAATAGCTATTAGCGTATTATAGTCACCATCTTAATCCCGCAGGCCGTAACTTACCCCAAGCAGATGTTAATTCGATGTTGATGCTTGACAATTCTCTTTCCTGTTCTAACATTGTCAGCTTTAGTTGGTTGTTGACTTCTTTAAGTGACTGCACTTCCCTTTCTAATTTTCTTCTGTTGATTAGGAGATCTTTGATGAACAAAAGGGTATTTCTTGCATTTAAGGCCACAGGAGACGGTTCTTCTTCATGAATTGTCTTTAAGGAAAAAAAAGTGCATTGGATTAAATGCATAGTTTATTTTCAGTAGGATGATATATGGAACTTTGACAACAGCCACCTAAATAGGGGCAGTGGGCCCCCTAACTTTTTCGTGTTTTACTATAGTTGATTTATTTCTATATCTTCAATTTTTTCGTTATTGTTTTTCTTTTATATTTTATCCCCACCAAAAAAAAAGAATGCTAAAGATGGTTCATGGATACAAAGCGCGGGTTTGGACACAAGGGGCTCAAAACTCCTCGTCAAAATGAGAATAATACAAAAAAATTAAGGTACTTTTTGATTATAGAAAATTAGTATATTTAGGAATGTATCCAATTGGGAAAGAAGCAGGGACGTGAACTGACAGGAGGGGGGGGGAGAAGTTGTTAGGCATAAATCCCCCCCCCCCGATAGATTTCATGCTCTCCAAGTTTTTTTTTAGTCTCCTGAATAACCTAGAAATAAATACAGATACTATATTTTTGTTGCCCATTTGTGAGAGAGCTGGATACTAATCAATACTTTTTGGGGCTTATGGTAATCATCCCTGTTCCAGAATTTTTGCTGTATTAATGATATAATATTTGCACATATATGATATGATATGAAAGCAGGGGTGAATCTCAAGCATTTTTATTGGGGGGAGGGATGGGCGTAAGAGGGGTGTATATCCGGATAGTCAAGGAGCATGGGATATACGAGGATATACTCGTATAATAATTTTTTCTCCACATTATTGGGGTAAAATCCTCCCCCCCCCTTTCCCCCTTCCCCTCCCCCCAAAAAACAACGCCCCTGCCTAAGCTCACATATTTAATTGATAATAGGGTTTCGAAGGCGGTATATTTTGTATAAATGTTAATATGGAACATATTAGGAAGTGTAAGGAATCCCAGTTCTTAGCGTTTTTATATTAAAAATGAGGATGGAATAGTTTTAAAAAAAATTATCTGCTCAAAGTAAAGAACAAAGTTGAAACTTAAAACGAGCAATAGTTTTAAACTTGCTTAATAATTTTTTTCTCAAAATTATTGGGGGGGGGGGGGCAACTGAACCCCGTTGCCCCTCCCAAACGACGCCACTGTATGAAGGCTGTATTTCACAGCAGATTATTTTAGTCTGGTCTTCATTGTATAAGTTGAGTGGAATCGGTACAGAGAAAAATACAAAAAAACTGGCTACAGCTTTTGTCTTTAACCGAAAGCACTGAAACCTGTGTGATGTAACACATCCAAAAACTTACAAAACCCAATTATTAGGTCCACTTCTTTCAAATTAACCCACTTTTTCAATATCTGGAAAATTAAAGGAAAGGTGTTTGTAACTGAACGACGTTAAATCATGACTTTAACTTATAATTGTACTTATAATTGTAATTAAAACAAGATAATAATAATTAAATTGAAAGTAATACCCCAAATCAAAAACCCAAAAGCAAACTTTTTGCCTTATAGATTATAAATTAAAACTGTAATATACAGACACCTATTTCAGAAGAGAACCTTGCTCGTGTTTTGCTTTAACTTTTATTATAAGTCAAGAGGGCTATCAAATTCTATCACTATGAAAAACTCACCTTGAAACATGCATGTAATGAGAAATTATTCTCAATTAACGATTCCTCTTTTTCTAGCGCTAATAGTGACGTAATCCTTTCACCAACCAGTTCAAGAAACGACATCTCATTGTCTTCTTTTTCCAATTCTAGAAACAAACCGTTCATCACAAAAAGTTTCTCAGAAAGGGGATTTCCTGCAGTTAGGGGATATAAGCAGTCCTGTTCAAGCTTTGCGATAATAGCAGCCTGTTTCTTTGATTCTTCTTCAATAACTTTCAACTGTATTTGAAGGTTTTGATGTGCCTCACTCTCAACAAGATCATCGCAATTTTTATTTTCTACTTTGTTATTTAAAAGTCTTATTTTTTCCATTAGTCCGTGTATTTCAACTTTTAAGGATTTGACCTCCAGATCTTTCAGCTGAGCCATCTGTTTGCCAAGCTGTGACATCTCACGAGTAACGATTACTCTCTTTTGAAGTTGCTTATTTTGACTGACCAGTTTTTCGTTAATCACACGCATATCTTCAGTTTCTTGTCTAGCAAGAGCTACGAGTTGTTTTGCTTCATCTAGTTGTATATCCTTTTCACTGATTGTCGTTCGATTAGCTATGAGTTGATCTTTCATTGCTCTGAGCATTTGCATTTTTTCAGTGTTGTCTATAGGGGAGCTTCGATCACTGGAGGGGGATGTTCTTCCCGTTTGTTCTTCTCCTGTTTCATCTTGTTTAGGCACTTGTCCTGGCATCTATAAAGTATTTTAAATATATAGAATATACATAAAAAAAGGACATTAAGGTTTTTAATAGAGTGCTAACCTCCCCCGGGGATTTAAAATTGACTAATGTATTGTACAGCCAGCTTGAGACTAATTTATGTATTGTAAATTTAACTATGCGTTGACTCTACTTAATCTATGGTCTTTCGCAGCATAATGAAAAGAAGTGAGTTTGACTCTCCCCTCCGAACAAGTTGAAACCCCCTTGAAAATAAATTATTGTGATGCTCAGGGGTTGGAAACTGTCTGTTATAGACGTATATGAGTTTGTGGGTTAATCTTGGCTCCCATACCTCCTACCCCTCCTTGCCTGCATCTGGTCTTACGTCTATCTATCTTTCTACTCGTGCGTTTCGGGTTAAAACAAAGTATTTCCATCTTAGTGTGTGTGACCTTTTTTGGTTTTGACGAGGTACCCAGTCTATGGAATCAACAAATTTGGACTCATTCTCTGGACTTATGTTTTTATTTACAATGGTAAAAAAGATATGTCTAGGTTTGTTTCCTCTACCAAAAGAACATGAACCCTCCCCATGGTGGAATTATGGCTATGTTTAGGGGCTAAGCACTGTCTGTTGTAGGTATGTACCCTGTTGTACCTCTTGCCCAGTCTCTGTATCTGTTGCATAAATCGGAACAACCTAGACTGCAGAATAAATTCGAGCTTCTGTATGTGTGAAGTTTATGCCTATTATGGTTGTTATTAAAGTGGTAATGAAATAAATAGAAATATAATTTTTTATAACTGGTTTAATTTTTTTAGTAACTAGGAAATAACTGAGAAAAGTAATATCTTAGCAGAGGTAGCACCTTAATGTCCCAATCTTTCTTTTTAGTCGCCTCTTCAGGTATTCACCCCCATGTGGAACTTCCCCAGCTCCAGTATAAAATTACATTTTTTTTTTTTTTTTTTTTTTTATTATAGCTACCAATAAATCAATAAATTATTCATTCTGAAAAGAAGTCTCAGTTCAATCATTTTGTTATTAAAGAAAAAAACAAAGCTGTTGCAGGATATATGTCTTTTACTAGCTTATCAACTATACCAAAAAAATTGCATATTTTATAAGAGCTATTTTAGCTCCTTGCAAAAGCTAGTCTATTTTTGAATGAATTTCCTTTCCCTGATTTACATGTTTCTGAATACTTCTTGCAAAACAAAAAAAAAGAAAATCAGAGACTGAATAAAATAAAACTAATTTTTCTTGACTGATGTCACACAAGGTAAAGAGCAGGCTGTCGCTCCTGAAAAGTATGTTGCAATAGACTGAGCGCTTCACCAGAAACATAGAACACAGCTTTAAATTCCGACTTCTCTGATTGTTAAAAAAAGACGAATTGGAGGAAACAAATCAATCAAGAACTACCAAAATCGTCAAAGCCTATTTTTTTCAAGCAAGAAATAATTGAATTGTATTTGCTTATACAATTCATTGCCGTAAATATGATTTTTGCTGAAAAGCATGGACTAAATACTCATGAGAATGTATTTTCTAGGCTGTTTAGTGTAAAACAAATAACCTCCTAATGGAGTAAGTAGGAATTATAGGCCAAGTAATAATGGCCTATAAGTTTCGATAGTTTTAAAGTATATGCTATTTTGGATCGGACTCATCAGTGTCTGAAATAAGATAATATGTAATAAATTCCATGGGGAGTAGGTTCCAGCGAAACCCGCACATTGCGATTTGATTTGTCAAATAAAAACCTAGTTTTATTTGATAATATAAAAGAAAGTGTTCTAAAATAAAATGCCAATTCCTCTCACCTGCTTGTTGGCACAATATCCTAAGAAGATAATCTTTTGACTCTCCCGTTGTAAATTTTTCATGCCAGCAGCCTGAATTTTGACTTTTGATTATTTTCAGCTACAACGTTTTAAGTTGAAGGAAAAACTGTATGTTTTTCCTTCTTTTTAATTTCATCGCAAAAAACGCAATTTGCAATTTGGCACATTTAACACATTGAACCTCCGCATATACATTTTTTGCACATGCAAACGTGACAGGAAATTTAAAGTTTCGATTACTTTTTGCTTGTAAAGAGTATACAAAGACACGTAATGCAAATAGCTGAATTCAAGCCAAGCTAAATAAAACACTAAGAAGTGTTCATTTTCAATAGCCCTCCTGAGCAGGAGAGTTGTATCTGCAAAATCTAAATATTGAGAAAATCGGTTAGGGGAAGAGGAAACACCAGAACATTGACTTTACGCAAACTCTATGGTTGGTGGAGCTAGATCTACATATTTTTCGAAATTGGTAGAACTCTATATCTTGATTTTAGTTTTGTTTTCTATTTAAACATTAAAAAATAATCTTGGCATGACAGTATAATTGCCTCAATTTGTAATAAATTAGCACAATTATTTATGGAAACTCGGAAATTCTTTTTTTTTGGGGGGGGGGGGATTTTGAATTTTGTACTGAGATGGGATAAACGGTCTTTCTTTAATCTCCACAAAAGATTACATGCAAAGGTTCTTCCTTAACTTATGCCTGTCGTTCAACAGGTTTAAAGTAACAAATAACTTCTTAATAGTAACTACCACAACTGGCAGCGTATTATAATCATGCAGGACGCAGCTAGGTAAATCATGTAACTAAAAAGAAATAGAAAGTAAACCTATATCATAAGATACCCTTTGAATAGCTGAAGACTCTTTGGCATTGTGTTTCTCATTATATTTTATTTAAAACTAAGATTGAGTGTGGTGTAAATACGTAATTTAACAATATTCGTTTGGATGGATTTGTTTTAAAAATCATACAGCTTTACTTCCTATAATGAATTTAATAGCCAGGTTTTTAATGAGATGAAATTAAAAAAGAAGATAGCCTTAGGTAAATAGTTGAAAAAGTAGATATATTGTATCTACGGAGTGTTGTATCTACTCGGTATCTACTTTGGCAACATTTTAACTAAGAATGGAGGCTGCAGGAAAGAACTAGAGTGTAAACTAGCGAAAATACAGGGTGTAATTACTCTGTTTAGGAACGCTTAGGAGAGCAAAAGGATCCAGGTACGGTGACTGAGGCAACAGTGATGAGCGTAAATAAATTTTGCATAGAAGTGCAGGCACTAAGAGAATACGATTGGTAGACGTTTTCCAGATTAAACGTCCGAGGATGATTTTAGAAATAAAGCTTAGCGAAGAACTGCAAAATCTAATCATATCTAAGCTTTTGCTCTAATTTTGCCCTAATTTTGCTTCTACACATCTTGCTCTAAGCTTGATTAACAAAATGGCTTGACTCACATAGTAAATGTATGTACCACTAGAGTGGCTCAGGAGACATAGACATGTCCTCCAGCATGTCTACCTTATTCTGCGACCTTTTTGTGCTATTACTAGGAGTAGTAAAATAAATCTGCATTTTATATGCATTAATAAATCATTTTACCAATCTTACTCAATCTCATTGTTTTTATGTGTTTTTTGTTTGATTTATTCTCACGTGTTTAATTGCTGCGTTTAAACAAAGCAGAATAAAAGTATTCCTTCCGTTCCAACTCTAAAGCAAAAATAAATAAAAATGATCAGATTTTTCCAGCATCAGTTGGAGTAAATATTGTTTTTTTTTTTTTAACTAGTTTGATCACCTAGCCATGGTTGCTATACTATGAGAAATCAAAACATACTGTTTTTCATTAAACCACATTTTAGAATAGAACGGATAGTAAAGAAAAAAAAGTACCAGGCGTTTGGTATTAGACTGGGAGGAAAAAACAAGAAAATATTTTAGGTTTGAGGAGTTCTTATGAGTAGCCAGAACGGCTGTTGTAAATAGAATGTGTCGGAGGAGCAGCATCTAAAACTCTATTTGACGAAAGTTGCTTAATGCTGCTATAAATACATGGTAGGAACACTGGTATGGTTGTAATTGCTATAAGGGTGTAATATATGACTATTCTAAGCAAAATTATAGTGCGATAATGAAGAGAACTGTAAAAAAAAAAATTTGTCTGCAACAGTGAGAACTTTTTACTTTTTTCATCCATCTATTTAACTCGAAAAAACGATGACATGCGTGGGGGATGCTCAAAGTAAAATAACACGTGCAAGTCCTTGAGAACACAATAACTTGGAGTCTGTAGATGTTACGACATTTGGCATATCTTCCACACACAAAAAAGTGACAGAAACGTCCAAAAATATGGCTCGTCCCTTAATTTGGGAAGAGGAGCCAATAAAATTAATCTTTTTGCCTCTTGGTAAGTGCAAAAAGTGCCTAGAAACAATACGAAAAAAACTAAAATTACAGACGTGACAGAGTCTAGTACAAAAAGCAATAGCCTAATTTTGGCTCAATGTAATGTTCGTGCCTCTGTGATGGGCCGAATTACAAATTGGTTTGGCCTGGAAAAATCAGCCGACGACCTTAAGCAAATAAGACAAAGATAGCTTAAATATTAGTTCAAATACTTTTGAGATGGGAGAAGGAATTTCAGTCATTATTCTCTATGGATTCGCTTCTTCTAAAAATGTAAACACCGATCTACATATGTTTTTAATCGGTCCATTCCTATACGTGAAGTCCTCGAACGGTGTTCTGTAATTGATCCTGATCGGTCGGCAAGTTTTAAAGCTAATTTATGGTCCAACTTAACGATCTAAGATTATGCTACGGTGATACAATTATCATCGTACTCAAAAAAGTAACTAGCTGATAAGCAATGATGGATATTTACGATTTCCTGTAGAAAAAGGGCATGAAAAGAGTAAAGAAGTTTGACTCGAGGGTGAATTGAAGACACTTGGAATGGGATCAACTATTGACAAGGTCCATTTTAGACCTCTCTCACCCAACATATAACTCAAAAGCGCATAATTTTAAATAGTATTCCACATCTTAGTGGTCCAACCCTGGATACAGAATGAAAACATCTATATTCTTCACCTTTCTTCCTCTTTAAAACTTAAATGCATGTGGCTATTCTAAATTCATGCCTATTGAATTTTAATGGAAATTTAAGCTTTTTATTTTGTTTTAAGCTATGAATTTAGAGGATTGATTTTTGGTTTTCGACGCATCTCAATAATCTAATCAATAATGATGGCAATATGCTATAAGGTACCTGGAAAAATCTGGGGAAGGTAAACAGGAAGGGTGTATGAAAGCACAGCATGGCTGCCCCCCCCCCATCGAACTTCCTTGCATAAGGGCCTTGAGACGGAGATCAGCACCGCCGGTTTGGACCTTAAGGGTCTAGTGCCGCATCCTTTACCTTTTTACCTTACCAATATGCTACAAGACCTCTGTTCTTGTCTATCCCTTTCTAGTCTAAGCATTTTTTTTTCTTCCCTTCCCCCCCATAAGAAAAACACTCAAATGAGTGGCGAGCAAGATAGTCAGTAGGACATAAGAGCTGTTTCGTGCAAGGAGATGGCTTATTGGGAGCTTAATCATTCCGACGGAATAAACCGTTAATGTGCAATATGTAAGGTATTGTAAGAGGTAGTTGTTGCTTATTAGTTTTGTTTCATTTGTAAAGTTGCTTTGTTGTTTCAATCCCTCTTATGATTGGAACTAAAATCATGTATTATACTTCCTCATTATTGAATTTTTATATTTGCATAAAGATCTTCAGCATATAAATAAAATTACATGATCATATTTTGGAAAATCAACCTCTTCAAAATCATTTAAATAATTGTAAATCCATTGAAAACTTATGAATGATCTTAGACAACAGTTTTGACTGGCGACAATTTAAAAATAGCAACTGAAATAGCTATGTAATTGGCAATAATTGAAAAATAGTTGTTTAATTGGCAGCAATTTTGAAATAATAATCAAGACAGGTTTTTAATTGGCAGCAATGCGGAACTAATAACCAAAACAACTCTTTAATTGGTGGCAGTTAGAAGTAATAACCAAAACAGCTGTTTAATTTGCAGCAATATAGATGATTTTAGCACTGAAGACCAGGTGAAGTACACAAGAAAATATTTAGGTCCTGTCCCGTCCTTTACAAAACTTCGTGGTGTTCTGATAAAAAAACAAGAACAAAACTTCGATAACTACCTCAAAAATATATCTGATATGTCTATATATGGACCATAACACCTCGTTTGATAACGCCCATCGAATATCTTCAACACAACCAAATACTGTAACCTCCAACCCATAATAACTCGTTCCTGTGCTATATATATTTCCAGGGAGTCTATGACTACTTTCAGATGTCAAATTCTCTTGCTGTATCTAAAACTACGTTCAAAGATAAGCTAGCTTGGTAGGCTATGTTGATTTTTTTTTTTCAAGCTTTCTATTTGTTATTTATTCCCCACATAACTAATACATCTCTAAAAAATTTTAGTAAGATTCTTTTAAGTTTTTGGTAGGGCTTCTTGTTCAAACCCCTCTCTTCTTTTAGCCATAGAGCGTTTTCGGTAACATTCCTAGCTCAGTTTCTAGCTCTCCTATCTAAGACATTCTTTAGATAGTTCGTAAGGTTTTCTCCTATAATTATTTTATTCATCATCCACGTTGTTAAGTTCCGAACTTTCCATTTTTGTATCCAACTGTTCTTGGAAATTTCATCTCAAATTATCGTCTTGTAGTCTATCAACATCATTATTAACCAGAATGTTGCTACCCTTCCTTAATTCCAGGTTTAAATTAACTCTAAACATTACTAAAAGAAGATTATACTTTTACAATCAATAAGAGCACTCCTGCATACCATTGCCTCTTGTATACTCACTATAAAATATGCCAAAGCATTAATTGTCACTTGTATTTGGTTAAATTTTATGTATCTAGGGTTCAAAGTTGTGACAAATGAGGTGATGGAGTTAAGTGAAGTTAAGTATGCAAAGAGAGGCTAGTTTAAAAAAATGAAAATAAAACTTGTTGTGTAAAAAATTTTTTAAATCCCTCTTCCTCTCGTCTCAGATCGGTCTCTGGTCTCTATTGTACTAACGTACTTACTTTCTAAAACTAATATTTTCGATTATGTAACCCCTAGGCCTAAGTTTACAAAAAAAAATTAGAATATAACCATGGGCGCCCATATGGGGGGGCAGAGGGGGGCTCCATCCCTCCTGGCTGAATAATACTGCCTTATATTTTATATTTTTTGAGATTTCTATTATACAGCACTGGAAGTGCCGATTAGATCAGGTAAGCCCCCTCCTAAAATTCAGCCTATGGGCTCCCATGGATCTAACCATATAAAAAAATGCTTACATTTGAAGCAGTTAATACTTTACAGATTTCGTTTTGGATCGTTTTATATCCAATAACAAACACAGCGTCCATCTAACCGTTTTGCAGTATGCCCTGTCTTTATAAGACATTCATTTCATGGTGATGCCAAATTCACAAAAAGCTCTAAAATTCCTCTGCTTGTTTTGCGTTCCCCCCTCCTATTTTACTGACCAGTACCCCCAATTGATAGATATGAAAAACCTTATCTTTATATCATGTTACATAATAATACACTTAACAATTAGACAAGGTTCTGTGCTTCCGATTATTGAACTTTTGTCAACGTTTCCCCACAACCCTTTTTAACAGCTCAGAATTTCAGGGAATCTTTCACAAAATCATATTTTTTCAAAGTAAGTTTTTTTTCAAA
The DNA here is from genome assembly GCA_027921565.1 of Artemia sinica. Classification (NCBI taxonomy): domain Eukaryota; kingdom Metazoa; phylum Arthropoda; class Branchiopoda; order Anostraca; family Artemiidae; genus Artemia; species Artemia sinica. The sequence continues at coordinate 24,494,518 of CM051264.1, read as the reverse complement.
AGATTTTGATAGTAAAAAAATAATAAAGCACAATTACCTTGTGAGCAACACACTAACGTAAAACCTGTACGGAAACTGAATTTTAGTTGGAATCCCTGTCCAGCTACGAATATAGCTTGCCTGGAAAAAACAAAACTGCATGACTCCTGTGTGACGTAGCAACTCGTTCTCCAGCCAATTTTTTCCTCGCCTCAGAAATTTTGTCACATCCAGAATAATTCATTTCAAGAACGTCAAAAAGGGTGGGAAATTTGTATAATTAGTTTTAAGGACAGATACCAACGAACATTTTAATAAAGATAAGATTAAATGGAATTTAAATAATTTCTAGCGCCATGCTGCATTTCTATAATTAGGTATAAGACAAACAAAGCGAAAAACCCTTACATTACAAACCCTTACTTCAAAAACCTTACTTCGTTTTTTTATAACAAAAAAAACCTTACATTACAAATATTAACAAGTTAATATATGAAACTTTAAAGTCTAATAGAATATTAGGTTTTTTTGTGAAATTCAGATTAATCAAATAAAAAAAACATGTTTTTTTTAACTGAAAGTAAGGAGCGACATTAAAACTTAAAACGAACAGAAATTAATCCCTATATGAAAGGGGCTGTCCCCTCCTCAACGCCTCGCTCTTTACGCTAATTTTTTTTTATTGTTTTAAAAAGTAGTTAACAAAGTAAAACGTTCAAAAAGTAAAAAACAATTTAAAATTGCTTTAAAAAAAGATGTGAGAAAGAGTCAAACTTTAGCGTAAAGAGCGAGGCGTTGAGGAGGGGACATCGCCTTTCATATACGGAATAATTTCTGTTCGTTTTAAGTTTTAATGTCGCTCCTTACTTTCAGTTAAAAAAAACTTGTTTTTTAATTTAATTTCTGAACGTTTTTGAATTAATGCAGGTTTCGAATTTGGCTCACCACACATGAATAATTAAAACGAAATTTGCATATTAATTTTATTCCTTTTTTTAAATTAATAATAACCATTTTTAACTAACTAATAATAATTTTCTTTTTTTTTGACAATAAGTTTTTTCTCTGACAAGGACCCTGAATCACAAAGGCTGTTTAATTAGAATAATAACATTTTTTAATAGTTAAAAAAAAAAACTTTAGCGTAAGAGCGAGCTATTCAGGAGAGGCAGCCCCCCTCCCCTTATATACGTAATATGTTCTGTTCGTTTTGAGTTTTAATGCTGCTCCTTACTTTCGGTTGAAAAAATTTATTTCTTTATTTAATTTCTGATTGTTTTTTAAATAATATTGGGAAATTCAGTGCCCCCTTCATGGAAATTCTCTACCCCTATGAAAAATTCCTCCATGGAAAATCCTCCTACGTAACCCCCTCCCCCGACACCTCCTCCCCCTACCAGAAAAAATAGCCTACCCCTGAAAACGTATGTATACTTCCCCATACTATATTTAAACAATTAGCAAGGTCCTAACTTGCAGCCCTTCCCCTGGGACTCTGGGGGATTAAGTCGTCCTCAAAGACATTGTTATTAGATTTTTCGTCTATGCTGAACGAAATAGCTATCTCATAATTTTGATCCGATGACTTTGGGAAAAAATGAGCATGGGAGGGGGCCTAGTTGCCCTCCAATTTTTTTGGTCACTTGTAAAGGACACTAGAACTTTTAATTTCCGTCTGAATGAGCTCTCTCGTGACATTCTAGGACCACTGGGTTGATACGATCAAACCTGAAAAAAAAAATAAATAAAAAATAAACATGCATCCGTGATCTTTCTTCTGGCAAAAAAAAAATACAAAATTCCACATTTTTGCAGATAGGAGCTTGAAACCTCTACAGTAGGGTTATCTGATACGCTGAATCTGGGGGAGTGATTTTCATTAATATTCTGTAAATTTTAGGGGGTTTTTCCCCCTTTTTTCAAAAATAAGGCATATTTTCTCAGGCTCGTAACTTTTGATGGGTAAGACGGAACTTATATATTTAAAATCAGCATAATAATACAATTCTTTTCATGTATCTAGTGGTACCAAAATTCCGTTTTTAAGAGTTTCGGTTGCTATTGAGCCGGGTCGCCCCTTACTTACAGTTTGTCACCACGAACTGTTTGATATCGATGTGAGTTTCCACACCCCAATGCTCTAATTGAAGAAACGACGTTATTTGACATAAAAAGAGGTTTTGCTCAGAGCACAACGGAATTTATAGAAATTCATAAATTGTCTAAGAGTACATAATTTTAAATAATAATAAAAACAAAGGGGTTTTCAGAATAAGTTCAGTTTATAGTAGCATCATTAGACAACAACTGTATATTCCATGTAATGCCTTATAAATCACTTAAACATTTGTTTTGTATTAGAGTCCCCTTAACCCATGGAATTCGGAATACAAGTCTTAAGTGGTTTGGAACAAAGGATTTTGTCCCCCTTTAAGGCCCTTTTTGGGTAAACAAATTTCTTTTTGTATTTCTTTTCGTGCAATGAAGTTCCTTTGGCCGTAGAATTTATGGATATACGTCTCTGGCTGTTAGACAGCAAAGCATTTTGGCCTGATTTTGGGTCCCATTTTCAGCTAAATCATATAGTTTCTAATTTCTATGTATTTTGGTATCCTGAATTTTATCTGAATACAGGTATCAATCCTATCTGAATAAAAAAGTATTCTGGGCCGTTCTCGGGCCCAATTTTTGGTTGGCTCTAGTCCCCCAGCCTAACTTTTTTTATACATTAGGGTCTCTTTCGCTGAGATATGCTGTAGACAAAGTTTTAAGAGAAGAACAGTGCGGTTTCAGAAAAAGTAGAGGATGTGTCGACCAAATTTCCACTCTTAGTTTAATAATTGAGAAGTACCTGAGTTGTCAAACACCTTTGGTCCTCAGTTTTATAGATTATGAGCAAGCGTTCAATTCTGTTGATAGAAGAGCTTTAGCAGAGGTCTTATCCTTGTATGGTAAACCAGACAAATACATTAAAGTGATTAGTGCTATTTACGAGAATAACACTGCTGCGGTTAAGGTAGGAAATAAGGTTAGCAGCTGGTTTTGTATTAAATCAGGAGTTAAGCAGGGTTGTGTTCTATGCCCCTTTATATGGATTGTTTTGATGGACTTTGTCTTAAGGACCACAGAAAAGGCAATGGGAGACCATGGAATCAAATGTTGGAGGATAAAATCTCCTGGACTTAGGTTAGGCTGATGATTTAAGCATACTAGAGGAAAGTGCGAGCAAAATGAATGAACTTCTAGAGGTTTTGCGGAATCAGGGTGCCAGAATAGGTTTGCAAATTAATGTTAAAAATACTAAGTCACTAAGGCTAAGAATAAGTGAAGATGAAAAGGTGACGTAGGGTAACGAAAAGATTTATCAGGTGAGCAGTTTAATTTACCTTGGTAGCATTATTAGTAAAGACGGTGGGAGCAGAGAAGATGTTAAAAGAAGAATAGCCAAGGCTCAGGGTGTTTTTTCACAGTTAAAAAAAAAGTTTGGAAGAATAAGAAGATAAGTCTGCAAACAAAGATTAGAATATTAGAATCTACAGTGATGACAGTGGTCAAATATGGCTCTGAAGCATGGGCGCTCCGAAAAGCGGATGAAGATTTGCTAGATTTTTTTTCCAGAGAAGTTGCCTACGGATTGTTCTGGGTACCCGGCTGACTGATCGTAGTTTAAACAGTAGGCTGTACAAAAAATGTGGCTCAATCCTGCTTTCTATGGCTATAATTTAAGAAAGGTTGAGATGGCTGGGGCACGTTGTGCGGATGAAGGATGACAGATTGCCGAAGATTGTCCTTTTCGGCCAACCGTCTAGGGCTAAACGGAAAGCAGGCCGTCCTCGTCTGGGGTGGAAGGACGTCATAAAGAAAGATTTAAAGGCTATGAGAACTTCCTGGGAGGGTGTAAAAAGGGAGGCTTTGAATAGATTGGGATAGAGGAGGAGCATGCGTAGTTGTGTTGGCCTCAGGCGGCTTGGTGCTGCGGTGAGTTGTTAGTAGTAGTAGTAGTAGTATTCTAAGTCCAAGCTGTAGAATTTTTGTTGCTTGGGTAAAAAAGGAGGCAAGTCCTGATTGGATACAAATGCGTTTGCATCGTCTGGATCCTGATTTGGCGTATAAACAAGCCAAGTCTTGACTCTGTGTAAAAGCAATCAAAGTCCCAATCCAACTTGCAGAACTTCAGTGACTATATGGAAACCCCGGAAGCTACGGTTTGGCCCAAGGGTAATTGACAAAAAAAGGTGTATTTTACCTTTATTACAGTCAGCGATAAGCGTAAGCTTACTTCTTTTAGAGTTAATAAATAAATAATAAATTAAAACATAAAACAAACGTAAATTGCTGCAAATAAGAGTGGAAATGCTACCCCATAGAACCTTGCTGGTTTAAGTCCTATTTGCAATTTAAGAAAAATACGTTTTTCGAAGAGTCATTTTTATTCGTCATAGCGTAAAAAATGAAATGAAAATCAAAATACAAATCAATTTTACAAACAATAAAAAGAAAATAATTTCTTGGAATAAATACTTTTATAGCTCTCAATTTAGTTCGACAATTTAAAACGAAACTCCTTTGTCAATATTTTGTTTTGCTTAGATTCTATTTCTTCATTTAAAAGTGTGCAAAAATGATGCCTAAACAAAACTTTCTGTGGGAGCAACTTTCCACTTGGGGGGGGGGGAGGGGGTGTCCAAGAATTTTTTTCCAAGGAGGGGCATTTTCGGCTTGATATGAAAAAAAAATTAGAAATTAGTCTTTTTAAAATGAAAGTGTGTTGAGACGAACTTTTCAGGCGGAATCGTCTACAAGAAACTTTCCAGCGGGAATTTTCAGCGAGAATGGTAGTATCTGGGGTGAATTTTCCTGGCGGGAGGGGATATTTTATGCCAGAGAAAATTTCTATGGAGGGGATTTTCCGTAGGGAAATGAAACTTTCTATGGAGGAGGGGCCGGATTTCCCGGCATCATTTAAAAAATGATCAGAAATTAAATAAGAAAAACAAGCTTATTTAACTGAAAGTAAGTAGCGACATAAAACTTAAAACGAAAAGAAATTATTACATATAGGAGGGGTGTTGCTCCCTCCTCAATACCTCACTCTTTACGCTAAAGTTTGACCTTTCGCTAAAGTTTGACCTTTAAACTCCTGAAAGAAAAGGGCCATTTAATTAGAACAATAAGAAGATTTTTTTTAAAGCACTAAAAATGTATATAGGAAGCGAGTTAGTGTGAAGTGTGAAGAGCGAGTTGTTGAGGAGGAGGCAACCTCCGTCCTATGAATAATAATTTCTGTTCGTTTTAAGCTTCGTTTTAAGCTCCTTAGTCTCAGTGGAAAAAACTTGTTTTTTTTTTTACTTAATAACTATGAAGTGTCGCCTGAGGATACACGTGTTATCCTAGAATATATGGAAATCAAACCTGTTCAAGCGCTTACTTACCTAGGAGTCCCGATTGGTACGTCACTGAAGGCTACTCGTGCACTTATTATTGTTGATACTCTTAGGAGAGTTCGTTATGCTTATGGAAATCTTGTCCTGAGCAAGACAAGATTTAGTCGCGTTGTTCTAACCGCTCTAACACGATTGTATAATGCATTTGTTTCACCGAAATTCTCCTTTTTAAGATAGTTTTACACAGACAGAAAAGAAAAAGCCGCGTAAAATTTATTTTTAATATGCGAAATATTTGCTTGGGTTTCCACCATTGTCCAAGAATCGGTATTTGGTCAGTAGAATCGGACTGATAGACCCCGCTTTGGCAGTTCGCATCAGTGTAGCGAATTTCCACAATAAGTATATATATATATATATATATATATATATATATTATATATATTATATATATACATATATATATATATATATATATAATATATATATATATATATATATATATATATATATATAATATATATATATATATATATGTATATATATATATATATACAACATATATATATATATATATATATTATATATATATATATATATATATATATATATATATATATATATATATATATATATATATATATATATATGTATGTATATATATATATATATATATATATATTATATATATATAATATATATATATATATATATATATATATATGTATATATACATATACATACTAATATATATATATATATATATATATATATATATATATATATATATATATATATATCTATATTATATATATGTATATATATATATATATATATATATATATATATATATATATATATATATATATATATATATATATATATATATATATATATATCTATATATATATCTATATATATATATATATATATATATATTATATATATATATATATATATATATATATATATATATATGTAGTACCGGGAACATGGTAGTTAACCGGCAATACCCCGGTGGCTAGCCGAAGGTTCCAACTGTAGACACCAAACCCGCTTCACCATATGCGTCTGTATGTCCAAAATTGAACCTCCAACGATTCATCAAGGAATCTTGGGTTCAACTCCCACGCCAGCAGCAAATTTTCCATGCGATTATTTTAATTTAGCCACTCCAACCCATACAGATTTTGTTTCTACCGCCAGCTTAGAAGTTGGCATTAATTTTTTTTTTTTTTTTTTTTTTTTTAACTTACCTTCCATCGGTTCCTATTATGCATTATTAAGTTAATACTAACTGAAAAATTAATCGCCAAAAATTATTGCATAGAACTATTTACATAATGAAGAATTTTTATTATCGACCAATATAACAATTGAAATACTTCCTATTATCACCATAAATTACCCTTTTCTGGTAAAAATCGAATTCCAGCAGAACTGTCTTCACGCGAACATGACCTAAAAAAGTTACAAATAGAAGTTCGTGTCCACAAACATATCAGAGAAGGAATAAAATAATCAAAATCCTATGTATATTTGCGTATTTGCTTTTTAAAGTATTCCTTTTTTGTAATAGCCCGTCGTTGTAAGCTGTGCTTTCGATGTGTTGCACATTATCAAACAGTTTGTGGTAACGAAGTGTAAGTAAGGAGCGAACCGGTTCAATAGTAACAGAAACTCTAAAAAACGGAATTTTGATACCAATAGATACATTGAAAGAATTAGATTTTTATGCTGATTTCAAATATATAAATTTCATCAAGTTTAGTCTTACCCATCAAAAGTTAAGTGTCTAAGAAAATTTGCCTTATTTTCAAAAAGAGGGGAAAACATCCCCTAAAAGTTATAGAACTTTAATGAAAATCACACCATCAGATTCGATGGTGCGTATCAGAGAACCATACTAGAGAAGTTTCAAGCTCCTATCTGCAAAAATGTGGAATTTGTATTTTTGCCAGAAGAAAGGTCCCCGATGCGTGTTTGTTTGTTATTTTTTATTTTTTTTTCCAGGGGTGATCGTATCGACCCAGTGGTCCTAGAATATCACATGAGGGCTTATTCGAACGGAAATTAAAAGTTCTAGTGCCTTTTTTAAGTGACGAAAAAATGGAGGGCAACTAGACCCCCTCCAACGCTCATTTTTTCCCAAAGTCACGCGATCAAAATCTTGGGATATCCATTTTGTTCAGCATGGTCGAAATATACAATAACTATGTCTTTGAGGATGACTTAATCCCCCACAGTCTGCGGGGGAAGGTCTGCAAGTTATGAACTTTCCTAGGGTTTACATATAGTATTGGTTATTGGGAAGTATACAGAAATTTTAGGGGGGATTTTTTCTGGTAGCGGGGGGGGTGGGGGGGGTCGGGGGTTACGTGGGAGGATCTTTCCATGGAGGAAGTTTTCATGGGGAAGGGATATTGCTATGAAGGGGGTACCGGATTTCCCAGCATTATTAAAAAGAACGATCAGAAATTAAATTAAAAAAAAAACTTTTTTCTTCAACTGAAAGTAATGAGCAACATCAAAACTTAAAACGAACAAAAATTATTACCTACATGATTGGGTTCGCCCGCTAGTCATTACCTCGCTCTTTACGCTAAAGTTTTTTTTTTTATTTTCATCAAAGCTATTCATTCTAATTAACGGCCTTTGTGATTAAGGGGTCATTATTAAAGAATTGGAACACAATTTGAATTTTAGCATAAAGAACAAGGTATTGACTAGGGGGCGAAACCCCTAATATACGTAATAAAAATATACGAATATAGAAGTTCGTTACGTAAGTTAATTCGTAAGTTACGTTAGATCAAAATTTCGAGAAAAGCATTTAGCCAAAAAAAAGAAGTAAAATTAATATGCAAATTTCGTTTTAATTATTAATGTATGGTGAGCCAAAATAAAAGCTGCATTAATTAAAAAAAGTTCAGAAATTAAAAAAAAAAGTTTTTTTTTTTAACTGAAAGTAAGGAGCGACATTAAAACTTAAACCGAGCAGAAATTATTCCGTATATGAAAGGGGCTGTCCCCTCTTCAACGCCTCGCTCTTTACGCTACAGTTTTTCATTGTTTTAAAAAAAAGTTGTGAGACAGAGTCAAACTTTAGCGTAAAGAGCGAGGCGTCGAAAAGGGGACATCCCCTTTCATATACGGAATAATTTCTGTTCGTTTTAAGTTTTAATGTCGCTCCTTACTTTCAGTTAAAAAACTTGTTTTTTTTATTTAATTCTTTGTTATGCATTGACCAGATGATTGAAAATGCTGCATACAAACAAGCTAAATAATTTCTCAGACCACACTGCTTTTCCATTTACGAAAAATTAAGCAAGAAAAATGGGTTTTAATTTTGATAAAGCAGTGAATAAATACAATAAAATAAACACTTAATTAAAAAAATACACTCCGAATATTTCAGCCCCACGTCCGGGAGCCTTTCTCAACGGAAAAAAGGGGAGAACTCAACGGAAAAAAATGTGAAGCATTTTTTGTTTCATTTTCTCCCCTTTTTCCCGCTGAGAAAGGCTCCCGGACGTGGGGCCAAAATATTCGAGTGTTTTTTTAATTAATTGTTTATTTTATTGTATTTATTCACTGCTTTACCAAAATTAAAACCTGTTTTTCTTGCTTAATTTTTCGTATAAAAACAAGCTAAAGCTCTTGGGTGTATGCAAAACTGAATGGTTGAAAAATGAGCAATTTCCTTTCAGTATCTTTAAATTCACTAAACAAAATAACGAAAGTGCAAAAAAATAATAAAAGGGAAAATTAATAAGAAATAAAAATAAATCTTATTATCTTACAGAAATGCAGTAGAGAAAGGAAAATTTCACATGCAGTACGTTTCCTTTTTCTTTTACTAATAATCTAATTTCAGTCAATGGATTAACGTAATTTAATATGACAAACTTGACAGTACCACGTCTTTAACATGGCTATTTATACAATCAACATTAAACTTTATTCGGAGCTCCGTATCTTTTATTAAATTAATTTTTTAAGTAAATCAATCTGTTTATAAACTAGTAACTAATCCGTAATCTCTAAATTAATGTAGATTAATAAAATAATCTGTTAAATAAACTCATCTAAACTAATGTGTGTATTTAATCTGTTAAGGCATTCTCTTCACTATATTCATCAGTGCAATTCGAAATTTTCTGCCACATGGTGTTTTGCTGCCATTGTCACTGCTAAATTTCTCAACCACATAAGATTCTCGTAAAGAAAAAAGATTAAAGGTTTATCCACCAAATATTGGCCAAAATATAAATGAATAGAGAACGTGTGTTCTTTTATAAGAATAAAGTGGTAGATTTATTCCTTCAAAAAGAGACTTTTGGTTCGTTTCGGTTCGAAATTGAATTCTGTATTTCTTTTCCAGTCATATCTGTGGTTTCTATTTTGAAGTATCTTTCTTTTTAAAGCAGAGAAATTACAAGATGTTTCACAGCATGTTGAAAAAGAAGTGTGTGAGATTCCTCAAAATGTAGTTTCTTGAAAACATATGCTTTCAAAACTCACTGGAGACATTAAAAGATATGAAACAGTCTTGGCCTAATATCCTGGAAACTAATATTTCCACCGCTATTATTCTTAGGCAAACAAAAGTACGGGGGCTGGGGAGGGAGTAAATGCCACTAAAAGTGTATAAAGGGCCAGTCTTTTTTTTATTATTTTTGAAGCGTGGAACTTATAGTATAAAAGTTCGTTGAAAAAATTTTGCTGATTGGCAACGAAAACATAGTTTTCATATGGCTGAAGGAAACATTCAAAACATGAAGTTTTGTTGACTAATTGCTTCGAGCATATGACGGCCATTGTAGTGATTCTCACACTGGCAAACATATTTCAAAGGATTTGTTCTGGCGGTGGTTGCGGGGGATAAATGCGAAAGAAAATGGATTATAGGTCTGGATTTACTTTTATTCGGAGGTTTTGTATTTCGAATTATAGAACCGGTGAAAAAAAAAAGTTTGTTAATAGAATATCGGAGATGCACAGCGGAAACGTGGTAGCTACACTTTTACAAATTATTCAGGAGAATGAAAAAATAAAATAAAAAAAAAACTTCATGAGATTGAAAGGAGATATTGAAGATGTGAGTTTTCTCTACCTAATATCTTGCAATCTAGGATGTATATCGTAATGATTCTGGTATCAATGAGCATGTTTCTTAGAGGCTTTTATTCAGGGATGGGTTGCATCGCATGTGAAAGAAGTTGAATTAAAGGCCAGTATGTTACTTTCATTTGGGGACGCTGCATATTAGATTATGAACTTAATGAGAAAAATCTAGTTTGTTGAAAATATGACGATGATGGATATTAAAAACATTTTACACTTTTAGAACTCTTCAGAAGGATAGAAAAAATTCTCAAAAACAAGATCCGGAATATGACGTTCCATTTGTTTAACAGATTTGTGCCTATGATGCTAGGTACAATAATTCGTGCATCAGCATACCTTTCTTGAGACAGACTGGACCCATGATTCCCAACGTGGGGTGCAGGCCCAACCGGTGGGGCGAGGCAAACTGTTGGTGGGTCATAGACAGGACGTATACCCTTCGACCGCTATAGAGCCGTAATATTGAAAAAAAATTCGTGCGAATGGTATCACATTCAAATGCATTTCATAGGAAGTGCAATATCATATTACCTGATAATCATTTACTTTGTCTCCTTTTTTTATTATTACCTAATCTTCTATTACATGAGGTACCGTTGGGGAAGAGGGAAGGTCCAGTTGAATTTAGGCCATCCCCCCTAATAACCCATAAAATGTGGTTGGGATAAATTTATTTTAAAATTGTAGCGAATTGAATGTGTATGCAGTTCTTCCACAGATGTAACGTCTCAAGCCCTTTCTCTAAATGAATACTTAACAATATACAGTATTTTAAAAAGTGGTTAGATATCAAGCTACAATCCTAATTTAATGGTTTTTAAGTACATCAAGAAAACCAGCTGGAGATTTTTTTTCCAGATCAAATTCAAGATCAAAATATTTCTTGCACACAAGGGCATACAAAAAGTATTTTGGGATATTTTGTAGTCATTTAATGATTATAAAGTGCACATATCTTACAAGTTCTTAGATTTAGCAAGAACTTGGTCCGGAGTTCCTTCTCACCGCTTAAATCCTGCCCCTGTATGCACCCGAGTTTGAAGAAAATTTTGTCGTTTTAAGAATATTAATGTGTTTTACACTAAGCAATTACTTTGGTTAGCAATCTTTTTAGCAATTAAAAAAATGCTAAAAACAAAAATCGTTAGCAATTAAATAATGTTTTCGTTAGCAATCTTTTTTAAACAATCGTTATCATGGCTGCAGCGATAACTGCAACCCAAGTAAAGACGGAAAAAGAGCCCACAGTAGCCGACTTTAGAAGCACGTTTTGTAAAAATTGCGTCAGACAATTACCATTTGAGGATGATTCAAGATTAGCAACTATTATTTTAGTTAAACTTATTAGTACTAAATAAAAAGAAAACAAGTTATTTCAGCTGAAAGTAAGGAGCAACATTAAAACTCAAAACGAAGAAAATTATTGCGTATATGAGGGGAGTTACCCCTTCCTCAATACCTTGGTCTTCACGGTAAAGTTTTTTAGTACCTTTAAAAAAGCTTCTTATTGTTCTAATTAACCGATCCTTGTGTTTCAGGATTCGTTCTTGAGGAATTGGCACAAAATGCCGAAATTTAGCGGAAAGAGCAAGGTATTGAGGAAGGGGCAACCTCCTCATATACGTAATAATTCCTGTTTGTGTTTTGATGTTGCTCCTTACTTTCAGTTGAAAAATTTTTTTTTTTAAATTTAATTTCTGATCATATTTTTTTTAATAAAACCGGGAAATCTGGTTCCCCCTCCATGAAAAGATTCTCTAGACAACCCAATCCGGTGAAAATTTACCCGGGACAATTACCACTAACATCTCCACATGTAAAATTGAGTCGGCAAAGAGAAAGCAAGACAGATAAAAATAATTTCGTATAGGAATTCTGGCAAATACCCCAAGTGTAAAATTTCCCCTGAAAAGTTCACCCCCCATAAACTTTCCTCCCCGTGGAAAATCCCCCAGATGAAACCTACCCCCTCCCCACCCAAAAAATGTTTGTATGCTTCCCAATAGCAAATACTGTACTTAAACAATTGTGAAATTTCATACCTTAGAAACCTTTCACCAAGTGCTGTGGGGGGCCATGTTATCTCTCAAGGCATAGTTAAAGGACGTTTCAACCATGCTGAATAATATGGCTATCTCAAATTTTGATCGAATGACTTTGGCAAAAAAGGGGCGAGGGAGGGGGGTTAGCTGCCTTCCAATCTTTTTGGTCACTTAAAAAGGGCACTAGAGCTTTGAATTTCCGCTAAATCGAGCCGTTTTCCAATATTTTAGGACTATTGGTTTGATGCAATCATCCCTGAAAAAAAACAAAACGCGTCCGTTATCTTTCTTTAGGTAAAAAATACCAAATACCACACTTTTGAAGATAGGACCTTGAAACCTCTACCAAATGGTTCTCTGACACGCTGAATTTTATGTTTTTTTTTCGTTAAGATTCCTTGATTTTTAGGGGGTATTCCCTCTCTTTTCAAAAAGCAGGTAAATTTTCTCAGGCTCGTAGCCTTTGATGGGTAAAACTAAACTTAATGAGTCTTATAGATTCGGAATCAGCATAATATGCTGATTCTTTTGATATGTCTATTGATATCAAAATCTAGAGTTCCTATCTAGAGTTTCGGTTACTATTGAGCCGCATAGCTCCTTACTTACAGTTTGAAAGGCTTACTGTAAAATCAAATATATGGAAATTTAAGGAGCTTGAAACCTTTCGAAAGTGGTGTCAGGTCGAAACCAAAAATGCACCGTTGGAGTCAACTGGTCAAAAACTCTATAAAAGAGAGTTAGACTCCCATGGATAGAACAGCAAGAGAAATCACTTTTTTGCATGGATAGCACTGATGCCTCCCTTTTTTCTACCAAGGCTAGCAGGCTACTACAACATCGTAGGGAGATGTTTAAAACCGTCTAATTAAAAAAATTCTTTTAACTTTAACTTTGGAATAATAAATGCTACATGCTGTCTTAACAGTAAAAATTCATTAAGAAAATAATTTTTCAGAAATTTCGAAAAAGAGCTTGAAAGGGCAAAAATGATGCGTCTTTTTTATACTTTTTATATTTCCAGAACCTTCGCGCTATCAAAATATGGTCGAGAGCTTTCTGAAACAATAAATTAAGAAATGAAGATCGAAAATGGGTTTTTTTAAGGTCAACGACACGGAAAGCAAAAAAAAAAAAAAAAAAAAAAAAAAAAAAAAAAAAAAAAACAACAACTAAAACCATAATTGATAGAATTAGGAAACCTAAAAAAAAAACGCATAGAAACCAAGAACAAATAAAAACAAAAATTAACCGAATTAGAATTTTAAAAGCCAAAAAGCCCAATTTCAAGAGCAAATCGCTCACCAGTATCTATGAATAACAAAAACACTGTTCTCGCTTAATACTAGATAAGCTACTCATAATGCTGAAGACGGGAAGCGGTTGCCCTCCTGAAACGTTCATTTTGTTTCGCCTAGTATCTTCGTATCGCCTAGTATCTTGGACCAAAGGTCCAAGATAATTGGGAGGGAGCCCATTCAAACGTAAATTTAAAGCTCCTTTTTAAGCACAGTTCATATAATTAGGCACTAATTATATGTACTGTGTTTTTAAGTGACCATACAGATTGGACCAGGGAAAGTCTTGCTTTCTTGCTGTTTTAGGGCACAAAACTGCAACTTTACCCCAAAGAGGATGAATTTGTAATCAATTTAAAATTCTGAGGAGCTAATTGATTTATTTTAGGTATATTGATTTAGGTATATTTGTTTTAGTTAATTGATTTATTATGATATATTTTAGGCTTTCCAGATGTAAAAGAAGCAATGCCACACGGTGGCAGTACAGGATTTATCCAAGTTGATTCGCTTTATTTGTAATGGAATTAGGCTACGTTTGGCGATCTGTAATTGCGGATCAGCTAAAATGAGGGGGGTGAGTCATTGTTTAGGTGGGGGTTGGGTAGATTCCTAAAAAAGTACATTTTAATGGACAAACTGCTTACTCTTCACGAGGCTTCAGATACATGTTGAAAGTGGTAAGAAGTATGAATTAATTAAATTGTTTCGCTATACAGCAAAAAATTTACATTCCCATTTCTACCAGCACATAGGTGGATATCAAGGCAGGTCATCATCAGCCTCACCAGGAAATTTCTTTTGGGTGGCAAATACTGCAAGGAACTTAGTTTTCAGCAATTTTAAAGGGTAATATTTTCTTTTTCTAGTTCTATGAAGTAAATCAATATATTTAAGCAAATCTATGTAATGTATTTACCGATTAGAAAATCCTATTTTAGAGGTTGTGATGGCTTCAGTTATGTAGAAGATCAAGATTCTCACAAAATTCCCATTTTTTTCTTTTTGATCATGCTATGTAGGGAAAGATGTTTGAAATGTGTTTTGCGCAGTATGTTTTGTTACGACCTAATTATATACGTATTTTTGTTTCTATAGGGTGTGTTGTTTCTCTCCGCTCACTGTGATCAATTTTTGTGTACCAGAATAAATTATTATATCACAATTTAATTAGCCCTCATTAAATTTTGTGCTGAAATGAAGAAATTGTTGGCGGTTTTCAATAAAAATTTATGAAACGCAATATAAGTAAAGAGCAATAAAGTTTCGATTTATTAATCTTTTCGGCATGGAAGGAGTTGTCGTAGAAACTTGTCGTAGAAAGCCCAATTTTATTCATTTCCTTAAGTTATTTTTTGTTATGAAAGCCAGTGTGGTTTACGAAATTATCTTAAAGCTTTCTAAGAGCTCATTTGAAAGCTAATACTTAGTATAACGTTGACTTGACAATTCCATCTTAAGGTGGCATATTATGACACCATGGGACTTTGTATTTTATTCCTGGAGTGGAAACGGTTGGAAGCATGAACAGTGTACCATTGGCATCTCCAAGGCCAAAACTCCTTATTCGGATGCTTAAAATCTCCTTCTTGAATGCTCTCCCTGCCGATCCCCTTAGTAAGTAAAAAGGTAAAAAAGAAACAAGTTTAAAAAAAACAAGAAAAAAACTGACTAGCAAAAATATTTTACTCAAATTCAAAGCATATAAAGGAATAGCGATAAAGACTATTCATGTTTATCCGGACAGGAAGATCAAATTACGAATTCACATTTTCAGGAATCTCGAACAAGAGGTTGACCCCTTAACGTGTCTTATTTTTTTTATCTTTTTTCTTCTCGCACTAGAGGGGCTCTGGGACATTGTAGGGGCTTCAAAATATGTAAACGAATGAATTTTCTACAATTAGGGTTTTAGTTCTCCCGGTCCTTCAAGGGGTGCCTGACATGGTCACTGGTTTTATCTCATACATAGAACCGTCATTTGGGATAGGAGAAAGACACTGTCCCCATGAATTTAGAAAACTCTCTAGTTTTAATCTTTGATTCTTCATAATAATATGGTTTTGTTAATCAGATTTCCTAATATGTTGAAGGCCAAGAAGCAAAAATAACAAAATTATACTTTCCTACGAGGAGCTCAGAAGTCTTTGCAGCATTGCGGCAAAAAAATTGCAACAATACTGACACGAATTTCTGTAGGTTATGTTAACTATAAATCTAAAATTCTTCTAATGATCATCAGCTTTCTAAAAATTGTTAAATAATTTTTCATAGGTCAATAAATCATAAGAAGCTCAATTTTTATCTGCAACTGCTTTAAGATACTGATCATTATACACCCCTTGGACTCCTTATGTGACAAAATTGTCCTTTTTTTCGGGAAGGTTTAAGAGAAATGCGACGTAAAACCATATTTAACACCTTATTTAAAAAACATTCATTACATGGTAAAATGCCACGAGTCGATTTTTTTTACCCATTGCATAAACTGCGAAACAATAATTTTTATTCACTTCAAGTTTCAACTTCGCTCTTTACTTTAGTCAGAAAAACTGGTTGTTAAAAAAAAAAAAAAAAAAAAAAAAAAAAAAAAAAAAAAAAAAAAAAAAAAAAATACCTTATAAGGCGATTTCCCTCTGTTTGATAACAGTTCTAGTAATTTTGAACACCTCTGTTTTCCCGCGTGGCATCCTGGAAGAGAGGGATAATGTTCAGTTAGAAGTAAAATAAAGCACGGAAATAAATAAAATTCGAAACTGTTAGCGGATAGAAACCAATTTATGTAGGTCAAACGCCAAGGAATACTAATCATGGGCCAGTTAAAAAGGGTTCATTAAAAAATAATTAAGTAAATAAATGAAGCGAATCTAGATTTGTTTTTTGTCTTTTTCTTTCAAGTATCATTCCAGTAGCTCACAAAGTGAAAGCCTACTCGTTTCAAATAACTGAAGATGTATGACAAAGAGGAAGATGGAGAGGGAAAGAAAGAAAGAGAAAGGAAGAGACAGTGTTTCAGATCACAGAGAAAGAAAGAGAGAGGGAGAGACAGTGTTTGAGGGCCCAGAGAAAGAAAGATAGAGATCGAAGAATCATAACTCAAATGAATTATAGGAAGTAGTAATAGCTCTGCTTCTGGTTAACAAAAAAATTAAATTAAGTACGTATCCGCAAAAGAACACACTTTGAAAATAAATTGTCCCTGCAATAAGGGGAAACTGGAGGACACAAAGAAGATTCGGGATCCTATAGAATAAGATGAACTCTATCACCACTTGATGCGCCTTTTTCATGTTCTTCTCAACTATAAATTTGCAAGAGGAACGTGATATGATCAAGATCCTTGAATTGAGCCTTTAAACGTCTCTACGATATTTCAGTTGCCTTCTAGTTCCAGAGGCATTAATTGAGGGGAGAGGTGCCAGTAACCCCCCCCCCCCGCCTGATTTTTTACCCGCCTAGAATTTGAAAATAGCTTTTTGGATCATTTTCATTGAAAAACGCCCCTTTTTGGTATTTTCATTGAAAAAATGAAAAAAAAACATAAATTGGCTCCCCTCCCCTAGATATTAAAACTGGACTTTGGCCCCCTTGAATTTAGTGAATTGATACCAATAGTCTAGATTAGCCACTAGAATTAGTCTTGTTAGTCAGTGGGTGATTTATGAAATTTATTAAGGATACTGGAAGGGGGTTTTAAAATATGAGGGATTGTAAACGTTAGGTTTAGGGTTGTGATCGTGGAGATTATGATGGTACCATTTTCATACTTTCAGACTTCCCAGTCTTTGCACTACAAAAATGACACAAGGCAAATTAAAGAGAAAACGTAGATATAAAATTAGCTTTCAAATGAACCCTTTCAGCTCTCCATGATGTTCAAGTGCCCCACTAGCGGCAGAGAACAAAAAAGAAACATGACTGCTTTTCATACAAAAAGTGATTTTTCTTGCTGTTCAAGGTGGGGGGGGGGCTGTAATTCTGCTCTGCAATGTTTTCGACCATGGTGATTCCAACGGTACACTTTTTTCTAGGGTGTTCTCCGTTTCTAGGGTGGTCCAAGCTCTTGTTCGAAATCCATTAATTTTCCCACCAATTACATTACTATTAAGATTAATTGAAGTAATAGATACTACCCCTGGATCAGCTACAAACATCAATTTTTTCTCGCTAATCAGTTTTTCTTTTTAAAGGACGTTTTAAATTTCGATTACTACGGTCCATGGCTCAATCTCAATCATAAAAATGTTTTATTTAAGAAACTACAGCGTTGGCTACATGAGATGAAATCAACCACTAATCCTCATTCAGCTCCGCTTCTTTGTGTTTGCTGGGGTATTATTTTTAGAGAATAGACTTGAATAGGGTAAAAAGTCTATTGCTGTTAGTTTAGAATTTGTTTTCAAACGTAACACTGTCTATTTCTTTTTTCAGTGACTAAAATCTGTTTTTAGATTTAATTTATAACTTTTCTCTTTAGACTTTATCTTTTTTTTCTATTTTCAAATGTCCTTGCAATATTGACGATTATCTTGCAGATGAGGAACAGATTCAGGTAGTCATACAATAACTCTTGGCCTCAGCAAAAAGAATTGCTCAAGGAAATCGGACAATCTCACCTTTTGAGCCATCGATTTGATGGGGGTTGGCGTGGTCTGGACTTGTTGAGCCTACACTGTTAGAATAAGGTAAAGCTGACCCTGGTCCGCTTCGTTTGCCGTGTGCTCCCAGACACGAATGACCATATCGAGCGCACATAGCTGAAAAATGACAGAGTTTTTGAGTATCATTGAGTCTGGGGGACATGCACTTAAAAAGCATCCAAGCTCACTATTTCAGTCTTTTTATATAGTCCCATAGGGAGTTAGGAGTCTGAGATGGTATCCTCAGCTAAGCAAGTCCACAGCTTTGTCCTAAGTACCACATGACTTAAGAATTTAAGTAACATTAACCAAGATTAGAGTTAAGTTCTAGTTAGTAGTCCTGAGAGTGATAATCTTCATATTCGCTCCGAAGGAGATAAAGGGTTTTATATGTCAATTGCTGAAACCCAAGCCTACTCGACCCAACAATTTTTAAGAGTTTTCATACCCAAGGAAGACTTAGAAAACCTGTTAACTGTGCGGAATTGGAGTACTCTGTGACTCCTTTTTTACAAGTTTAACCCCTTTCCATTCCCTTCAAACCAATTTTTTTAGCACAATAAAATTTCCACAGAAAGACATAGAAGAACATCCTTATGTACATAGTTAATATGCTAAATAAGTGCAGCCCCACTCAATTTTTATCTCACCATTGTTTAATTTTTATCTTAAAAATTTTGAACTGTCTTTTCGTAGTAATTTTTTCTTTACAAAATTGCGTCTTGTATTTTTTAGCCACACGACTAAATAGTCTGTCTTTTTATTTGGTTTATTCCTTTTAAATGCTGCGAGTTTTAATAGTTTTTTAAAATTTTGGCATATTAATTCTTTTCCTGACCAATCTTATTATAATTTGTTTTTCATTATTATTTTTGATATTTTTGTTAGGTTTGTTGACTATGAAGTGCGAATTTGCCCGTGTGGGTTTGTGATAGCCATTGTTCAGAAATGAAAATTTAAAGCGGCGAAAATTCTATCTTTGTGTGCCTATGCCCGTGTTCCAATATTATTAAAGCCAGTTTTCATTTCAAAAAGACTTGTCAGAGTTGACAGTGTCCAAGTAACGTCACGTTTTGTAAGGCAGCTCGAGGTGTTTATCATCTTTGAAATATATTTGCAATAGCTAAGGAAAATTGCACCGTTTTGACAATTAGAAAAATCCAGTTGCAGTAATCCAAAAGGAATTTCTGTGACATCTTTCGTCGAGCTAAGACCTATAGACTAGACACTTTCGCCTCGGAGCCCCTCCCCCCGAAAAACTAACTTTTCTTGAATTTATGGACACTTCTTATTCAAATTGTCAAACAAAATCAGTTTCTTTTTTGAATTGGCAACCCCTACTTCAATATTTTTTATTATCCCCCTCCTAAGAAAAATCCCAGCGTACATACTTGGTGGACACTATCACTTTAGACCCCTTTAATCTTATCTCGATCGATCAACTAATCCAATCCATTTTCTAATATCTTGCTTGGTTTACAAGATAATTAGAGACATCTTATTTCCCATAATGCATTACTTCTCCTCTTTTCATTTACAGAAACAATTTCTAATTGGAGCTGTTGATATTATTTTCTAGTCCACATTTCGAGCACCCAAGAAAAAACTTCCTTGAATAAACAACTGGCTGTTAAAAACAGTCGAAAAAATCCAAAACACATTCATTTAGAAATAGTGGATTTCTCCCTTTAGTGGTTGCTTATAAAAGGAGAAAAGAGAGTTAGTCCAGACCTTGGCGTAAAAAAAAACGTGCATAGCGTTTGCAAATTGATTGTTTGGGATACTGGTTCTGCCCTAGAGTCCTAAATAACGATGTTGAAAAGATGGCTATTTTGAAAGTTATTTTAGTAAAAGTAAGCTCTTGCTTACAATCATTTAACATTTCTTGGGCAGATTTATTGCAGATATATAAAAACCATGTACAGAGTGGCGTGACTCTGTAAGCGCAGCCAGAGTCCACCCAGCACTAAATGGGTACCTGGACAAAATTTGGAAAACAGGTAAACAGGAAGGGTGTTCAAAACGCACAGGATGGCTACCACTCAACCCTCCATTAAAAATTGAGCATTCCAAAATATACCAGGGTATAAAAATAGAGGTATACTACAATTCAATTTTCTTATACCTTTTAGGTTCATCCGATATCTCAGGCTGCCCTTCCCTCTTAGGGCACCCCTTCCATCGTGACCTTAAATTACCCTTTTGATATCCTTTTTCATCTCCACTATATTCCCCGGTATATAATTCACTTTTACCCCATCCCCCAAAATAAGAATATAAAAAAAAACAAAATAAATAAATAAATAAAAGTCAGAAAGAAATGAAATGCTCCACCTTTACAAATAAATACCAATAGGTAGAATATTTCATTGTCTTCCTACTTCATTTCCTTTACCCTTATTACTCATCTTTCATTTCCCCTTTGGCTGCTCAATCCTGATTAAAACAATATCATTATCCTACTTTCAAAACTTCTCAAATCTCTTTAAAATTTTATCTTTATCCTACTTTTAATACTTCTTTCTTTATCATTTTTTTATTCCATTTTCAAATAACAACATTTTCAAATTCTAATTATAAATTCTAACAAAACTTTTTCATTTTTTTTACCATTGCACTTTTTGGCTGAACGGCCAAGAAACGGTGACCAGCGCCGCCAGTAGGGACTGTAAAGCAGTACCGGTCTTAGGCCTCATAATCTGGGGGGAAGGTACACCATAGGAGTGTAAAAATATAATATAAAAGGAATTTAATGTCAGATGTCGGAAAACTGCCCCCCACCTAGGCCTAGAACCGCCACTGCTGTAAAGTCCAATGCCGTGTTCTTTATCTTTTATTCAAGCAGATAGATTATATGAAGAACCTTGGGATTATGATCTTGAGTTTGGGGCTGACCGTGAAAAATATTTCCTGCTTCAAAAGCTATTTAGCAAAAGGAAAACGTGAGCTCTTACCTGCAAACCTTTTAGCATCCCTTTGACAGCTAATTCCGTTAAATGTTCCTATAGCTACAGCCAAGATGAATATTAAAAAAGTTCGAGGCATTATAGTGTAATCTCTGCGGATTACCCTGTATTAGTGGAATCATTCCTTAATTCTTGACAAGATATACATTTTCAAAACTGCCGCAGGCCTTTTTATTCCTCGATTGTGATTGGTTGGAAGAGAGAGAGGCGCGGAATTTGACATACTAGGGATACTTAAGAGCAAGATTAGAAAATGAGCCTTTTATTTGAAATCAAGAAGATAACTTAGCACTTTGGGTCTTTGTCATGGGAACAGAAAGGGGAACTCATTCACTTCTTTTAATAGCAAAGGTATTATTATAAGAAATTTGACTTCTAAATTGGCAAAAAACACTTGATTGATAGGGACCTTAACAACTTACAGAATAATATATTTATTTTTCTGAAAATTGTTACTTGGGGCAATCGATATTAGATCATAACTGGAAAAGTTGGGAGCAAGAAAAATGTCATTTTCCATAAGCGTTGATTTTCAATTTCTCCAAGGTGGGGGAGGGGGCTGGTCCAATTTTTTTTATTTTCAGGCATTTAGAAATATTCAGGGCAAAACCCAAAGTTTCTTGGGGATTGAGCCCCTCCCAAAGTTTTCCCAGAAGAGGTCTCGCCCTCGAACTTTACGTCTGCGCAATTTCTTAGGTAGGTGATATGGAGATAGAAAATTGAACAAAAATCGCATATCAAGTTCTATCTTCTTGTAAAGTATTTTAACAAACTAATATTACTATGACGGTACCAATCTTAACCATTTAAAGAGTGACAAGTTATGAAGATTTGAAGCTTGAGGGTTGCGACAAAATGTCTAGGAGATTTTTTCTGTCAATTCGGAGGGCTCAACTTTTATAAAAATTTTATTTATTCATCCAGTTTAGTTTAAACTTTTGCACGACTGAAAAAAGAGAGCAACCTCTGAGAGAGAAAAAGAGTCAATCAATCAACAACCGAATACAAATCCCCTCAAGAATAGAATCCAACAAATTCCTACCCCCTTCACATGAAAGATAAAAAAGAATAATTTAAGTGCTGTTGCAATTTTTATGCTTATTTATTTTTGCTGGTAATTGTATCAAAATGAAACATTGAGGTCACTCTAGGAAATTGTGCAAAGGAACTTACAGACTAGAGACGAAGTACTTTTTGTTTCCGTATATTCCTGATAGACCCACACGAAGGAGTAAGGAGCCTTCAGGCCAATTTAACCCGCAAATTCCAAGGTTTTAGTAATGTTTTCCATAAACTATCATATTATGAATCTAATTGAAAATTTTTTGCTTTTCTTTTTCAATTTGGCCCCCGGAAACAAGTTCTTGCGTGTGACTTATCTGAATAATCTTTTTAACAGAGTAAGCCTCGCGGCAACATTCGTAAAACCGTAGTACTTTTTCTATTGGATTAAAAGTGAGGATAAAACTGAAAACCAGCAGATATTACGTCACATAACAGAAAACCCCACCCTCCTCCCGAATTCCTTGTTGAAAATGATTCTACAAGATTTGAGCTTTGCCTAGATCACTAAAAAGTTAAAAGCAAGATAGGAGATGGAAAACCTTTAGTGTAAAACTGATATTTGACATGTTAAGGGCATTTTTATCAAACTGTTTATGGTAGTTAGCAATTAGTGAAGGGAGACATTTTCCAATAGTAACCGAAACTAAAACGAATGTTATTTCGAAAGCAGTATGCATTTCAAACAGTATAACTTTTAAGCTGGTCCCAAATTTACAAAATGTAGTAAGCCTAAAGCTTCTAATCGAAGTTTATAGCCTAATTTTAGAAAGGGAGGAAAACGCCCACCAGATGTAGAAGTACATTAATGAAAGGTAGATTATTCAATTTGGCATGTCCAAGAATTCTAAAACGGAGGTGTCAATTTTTTACCTAAAAAACTAAATATTGTTTTTTCCAAGGGCGATCATGGAGCCGAAATCGTTTTTCTCTCGTTTTTTTTTTCAAGGAAGATCGTGTCGAACAATTAATCGTAAGCAAGAGGAATCGTTTGAATTAAACTTTGAGTTCTATGCCCATTTTAATTAAAAAAGAAAAAAAAAGCAAAGTATAATCACCTACGGAACAAGTACTGACAAAACCTATCCTCTCCACACAAAAAAAGTGACCCTTTGTATACCTATGCGAACCTGGCAACTAAAACCCGTAGTTACACAATTCATCCCGGTCACTCGGTATTTTGGCTCGGAGCAATTAAGTAGTACAGCACTTTGCGTCTAGAGGCGCTGAGGTACGCGGGGTCACTTTTGGAGAGTTTTGTCAGTACTTGTTCCGTAGGTGATTATACTTTGAAAAAAAAAGAGAGACTGAATAACGCTCAAGTGCCGTATCGGCCAATTTGCACCGCAAACACAAGTTGTTGCCGTGGCAGGACAGAAATCCAACAATCACGTCACAAAGCACAAGACCAAGAAGTCTTTTGGTCTGATACTTTGTGACGTGTTTTTTGGATTTTATTTAAATGTGAGTTTTATTTTTGACTGTTTGTTCTAGCGAGTGTGTTATCTTTGTTTTTTTTTTCGTATTTTGAAGGCTAGTTTCTTCAATTTTTTTTCTACCGTTGATAAAGGCTTCCCGGATGTGAAGCCGACACATTCGGATTTTTCATTATTTAAAGTTTGCTTTTTTGTTTTTGCCCAGCAACGGAAAGGCAGTGTGGTCTAAGAAATTATTTAGCAAAGAATTCTTTCCTCGCCTTCCTCTATTATTTAACGATACGTTACCGTCTGTTATGTAACAGACGAGAGACAGCATGGTCTTCGCGAGGTTCACCCACTTTTCCTTCCACGCCACAGCAAAGAATTCTTTCGTCGACTTCCTTTATAATTTAATGCTTTGCAGGAGAGCCCACTGTTAGTATTTGATATCTATTCAGAATAAATCTATGAAATATACACCATTCATATTAGTGATCGATTTATCGTAAAAAAAAACGAAGTCTCCCTAAAAGGAGTAAAAAATAACCTTTTTTGGGTGACTTCTTTCACGAGATTATTCCATCTACCGTCAGACTTCCTTTTCTCATTATTGATTATAAAGCCTTTAATTGTGCTAATTTCTTTAACTCTACAACGGTTGTAAAAGCCAAAAGATTAGTTGCCTGACAATTAGCCTACCTTAGATACATTTGCACTCGGAGAAAATTGCTTCTGAATGAATATTACTTTATATAGAGCGTTTCTCAGCCAACACGATTAATCGGAAGAAAAATCTTCAAGAAAACCAATGCTTATGTAACTCATAACTTACCTCCATTATATTCCTAAATAGCTGGATATCAGAGCCACTCAATAGCCAAACTGATTTAGAGCCTTCTTATTTCTGGTCTTGGTCAAAATTAGCGTCAAAAGCAATGAATCAAGCATTGACTATGTTGTCTTCGTGTCGCAAAGAAATTACCTAAGACTAAGAACTAATACTTCAGCACTGGCAGATCCAGGGGGATCAAGTGGGGGGGGGGGGCGGCCCCCAAAGATTTTTCTGGCGCCCTTATTCCGTGTTTTTCACTCTTTTTAAAAAATAAAATTGTCAATTTGTTCAATAAATGGCGCCCTTGTCACATTGCCCCTAGATCCGCCTTTGTGCTTCAGTCATCACTTAAGGAAAAACTTAGTAGCTTTCCTCTAAGGTTTATTGTGAGTTCTCTTGTCTGACTTTAGGTACGTTATTTTTTCTGAAAAAATACTTTTCTGAACTTACTTTTTTAGTTTTTTTTTCAGAAATTTCGAGAAATACGAAAGTTGTACTATCAATCCACAACTGAGATTCAGTTCTATCCATCTACCAAATTAAATTTTTAAGATTAGCAGACAGTATTTTTTATATTAAAAAACTGTCGAAAATCGTTGAAAAAAGATATTTTTCCTATTTTCTAAGCAAAATTAAGACCTTCGTTTAGTAAATGTCTAAGTAATAAAATAGTTCTGGCTCGGTGAATGGATACAGTTGTGACTATTGAATCCAGTATCTCGTCTCTTTTGGTGCTATTTACAGCTGGAGGCTTGTCGACAAATTACTTGTTTTTGAGGGAACATATACGAACATCGGCGGAACTGAGGGAACATAAGAACTTTTTGAGGGAACATAAGAACTTAACATCGTCTTAGTTCTTGGGATTTTAGCGCCAAGATACTGAATTAACTTCATACTTTGTACTTGAGTAAGACGTAAAGTAAGTTAAAATTAAATAAAATAAATTAAATATTTTATTAAAATAAAAAAGTAAAGT
Source organism: Artemia sinica (assembly GCA_027921565.1). NCBI lineage: Eukaryota > Metazoa > Arthropoda > Branchiopoda > Anostraca > Artemiidae > Artemia > Artemia sinica. Next base: position 24,468,788 of record CM051264.1, on the reverse strand, counting down.
AAGTTAAAATTACTTTAACATAAGATTGTACACCCCATAATCATTGAATACTGACAACAATTACCGGTGTTGCGTTTCCCTATCAAAACTGCACTTTTATAGCAATTGGCCAAAAAGGCACTAATCTTAGTGACCGTTAGAAAGGGGCTATGTATACTTAAAAGGTTAAACTTGTTCAACTCCACACATATTATCATTACATATATCAGACTTACGAAAAAAATTACATTTGACGGATGAAGCTAGCACAATTGCTTTCGTCGATTCGGTAACTTCGAGATACATTATACATTCATATCCTCCAGTCAAGTCACACACATTACCAAAAACATCTACGTCTTACAAAATTGCCTTTTTGCTTGCATTCAAATAAGGCCTACGTTTTTTTCTAGCACGCATAGCTTTTGTGTTTTCAAGCTGTTTGTTTTATTTTTCTGTTTTGTATTACGTACCACAAATTTAGGCTAAGAAGGGACACTAAATTAAATTTCTGATAATAATCAATTGTTTTAGGGTAAAATTTTATGTCTTTTATTTACAATAAATTAGCTAATTATTATCACAGATATAATTCTCCATTTCATTAATAATTGATCTAGAGCAAGAAACTTAGCCACGTACTACTTCCGATATCTCAAGCAAGATATAATTTAAATTACTCCTAATGAAAAATTTCTGGTGAAATTGAGAGATTACAAAGAATATGGGAGCCAATCAAATGCTATGTATCTCTTATTAAATTCAGTCAAATTCCACGGAAACATGTTCAATGATATATACCAAGAAAATGAAAAACTTTTATTGCCTATTCGGTAATTTCATATTACGTTGTACATTCACATCCTCCAGCCGAGGCATACACATTACCAAAAAAAAAAAAAAAAAAAAAAAAAAAAAAAAAAAAAAAAAAAAAAAAAAAAAAAAAAAAAAAAAGATGATTTAAGCTACTTCACTGTTTGAAATATAACCGCCTTGACCAATTCGTGCAGAAGGACTAAAAAAAAGAAAAAAATCCTGCCTCATCTGCCCTTTATTTCAGCAATTAAAATCCCCACCCGCTCCATTTTGCTTCTTTTTATAAGCATCTCACAGCTCTGGCTGTGCACAAACTTTTGACTTTACTCAGGTTTCATCTACACTAATTTCACCTGTCTTATCCCCCACTATTAATTTTTACCTAAACTTTTTGCCTTTACCTTCGTCTAATTATAGTTAATAAACTAGACTATACCCAGGTATTTTCTAAATATTATTTAACACGCAAAAAAATAAAACAATTCTCAACTGAAATTTATTCCATCGATAAGAACATAACAAGTAATACGCAGCAACACTAGAAACGACAAGTATAATACGGTAACATTTACCAAAGTAAATAATCGACTAAATATTCGGGAACGCAGTAATATAAAAAAGAAAGAACAAAAACTCAGGCCTATAAGCGTAGAACATTTAACTCGTACATTTCTGAAATAACAACCAATCTAATCCCACTATGCAGGCACACATCACATTGAAAGAGATACTGTAATGCAGAGGTACGCGATATTAGAGACATTGGAATATCGATATTCCTTCATGCGACATTCGAAAAATCCAAAGAGTAACTTTCGTCTTTGAAGACTTCATGAACAAAATTAGTCATACATGGATTGCTGATTCTGATCAAACGCGTACGCAGGAATTGATTACAAGAAGGTGGAAAGGGTACAGAAAGAAGAAATCAATTAAATGAAAAAGTAAAACAAGAAAGTCCATCGCAAAATATTTTTTTTGGGAGGGGGGGGGGCAGACTGGGGCTTGGTCTAAGGCCACCTCACTTCTAGCTACTAACGTGCTTTGTTCTGACTAAAGAGAGGATTTCTCAGCCAAAGCGTGCAAACCTGTCCACAAGGAAGTGATTTCTCCCAAGATTGGTACTAAGAGCCACACTCCCTTCGGAGAAATCCTCCTCCCACTCTCCTAAGGGTCGAGTCTTTTTACATATATGAAAGAACTTCCAATCATTGACTTGCTAAGGAGCTAAATATTTGTCAGATATTTGTGATGTACAATAAAATAATTTGAAAATACGCATAATCTGACAGAAAATAAAAGAAGAATAAAAACAAAAGGAATTTTCGTTAATCAATAACGATTTTGAATTTTATCATGGAAGAAGCAACAATTGGAAGTTATTTCAACTTGAAATGTTTAGGATGATTTTATTCTTATAGCGTTTTTTTTTATCCTTAATTTTAAATCACTTGATTTCATACATTAGTGAAAGTTACATGTATGTCGATTCCCCCGAGAATGTCTATCTTTAGAATTTTTTTTTCACTAGCCTATTTATGCTTAAATACTCCCGAGAAAACTTTTTAAAATCTTTATAAATACTATAGCTTGTTTTAAATAAAATTATAAGGCATACACACATGGGCACCCATAAGGAGGGGGGGGAAGGGGGCGTCCGCCCCCCCCCTGGCTGAATGATGCTGCCTTATTTTTATATTTTATTCTGAGATTTCTATTATATAGCATTAAAAGTACCAATTAGACGAGGTTTGCCCCCCCCCCCGGAATTCAGCTTATGGGCAAAAAACTTTCGAATATACTATTGCTTTGAATATTGGATATATTGATGTCGCTCTCGAATATCACGCACCCCATATAACAATGTCAATAATTTGGTAACTACCTAATACTACCAAATATTGATAGTAGCTGGAAATAAGAAGTAAATCTAGGAACTGTTTCTCGGTCAATATTACTGTCAATGTCCTCCAGTCCAATCTTTATAGGGCAAGCATCGGAATTTGAATGAACCATCAGAACCACAAGAGAAAAGACGTCCTTCAGAGTCAATGGTAAGTGAGTTGACACCATTACTAGAAGAGTTCATCGGTCGAAAGAACCCTGTTCGACTATGCTCACCAGGCAAAGCTAAGAGTATTTCAGATGTTTCCATATTCCAAAGCTACAAAAGAATCAAATAATTATTAGTGAAATAATTTATAGCAAAAATGTACGTTTTATTTCCAACAGAAGCTGCTGCTCCTGGGCAAAGCTAGGCGGTAGGAATTTGGAAGATTTTACCCATTACCCCCTCCCCCTAATGTAAAACATGCACCTAATACGTTTTATCAACTTTTCAATTTTTACGCAATATTCCTCACTTTTCTTTTTGAAGAATATGTCCCTACACTCTTCTCCATATTATTTCTTGTGGTTTTGTATTTATTCTTTCATATGTTCTATGAAGACAGTTTGTTACTATTTCAATTATTTATATTCAAGAACGATACATTTCAAACTTGTGAATAAATCAACAAACCAATATACAATCTTAATTTGTACAGCAAACCTATTCAACAATCTCAACATACTGCCTTAAATGGCTAGATTCTAAAGTACGTCCTGGGAAAGGAAAATCACTCGGTGGATTTCGACATCATAGTGTTGTTCTTTAAGCACTTGGAGAACAATAAGTAGTGTCTAGGGTTATATTTAAAGCTGAAATTTCGGAAGGGTAACTACCCCCCGGGAAGTTATGATGTTGGTAGACTTCAGGATGAGAATTTGAGAGAAACTTTCCAGAAACAGTTGAATACCAAACTTGAAAGTTTAAAATTTGACAATGTGGAAGATGGTTGGAATAATTTTAGAAAAACAATTTGTGAAGTTACTGATGGTGTCTTAGGGAAGAAAGTTAGGACTGCAGCTAGGAATATTAGTGAAAAAGCTTTATGTTTAATAGAGAGAAGGGACTTGGACAAGAATTATCTGAGTAGTAGATCATATGAAAACAAAAGGAATGTAAAGAATGCGGAGAAAGCATTAAAATATGAACTAAAAAGGTGTCAAGTAGAGCCCAGGAATAAGATTTCCGACGATCTAGAAGATGCAGCTAGATGACATAATAGCAAAATATTGTACTGGCATGTTAATAAATTGAGAGGGAGTAGTCCATCCGGATTTTTCTCAGTAAAAGATAGGAACGGGACTACAATTAGTGATAAGGAAAGAGTTAAAGAGAGATGGGCAGAACATTTTGAGAATGTACTAAACCGAGATACAGTTGCAGGAAAAAGATATAGAGGAAAATGAAAAAGTTTGTGATACCTTGGATGTGAAGGAAAAATTTGTTTTGCGAGGAAGAATTAACGACAGTACTAAAAGGATTAAAAAATAATAAGGCTCCAAGTACTGATAGTGGGGTAAATGAGTGTCTTAAATATGGTGGCTCTGAGGTTAGGAATAAGTCACTGAAGATCATGAATATCATTTTTGAAAAAGGGGAAGTACCTATTGATTTTAGGAAAATACTAATTAAACCACTGTATAAGAAAGGTGATAAGAGTGAGTGTGGTAATTATCGAGGCATTAGTCAGGTCTCTGTAGGTAGTAAATTACTTAGTAATATGATACTTTTTAAACTGGGGGATGCTGTAGACAAAGTTTTAAGAGAAGAACAGTGTGGTTTTAGAAAAGGTAGAGGACGTGTCGACCAAATTTTCACTCTTAGGCTAATAATTGAGAAGAGCCTGAGTTGTCAAACACCTTTGGTCCTCAGTTTTATAGATTATGAGCAAGCGTTCGATTCTGTTGATAGAAGAGCTTTAGCAAAGGTTTTAGGCTTGTGTGGTATACCAGACAAAAATATTAAAGTGATTAGTGCCTCGTACGAGAATAACACTGCTGCGGTTAAGGTAGGAAATGAGGTTAGCAGCTGGTTTTACATTAAATCAGGAGTTAAGCAGGGTTGTGTTCTATCCCCCTTTATATGAATCACCTTCATGGACTTTGTCTTAAGGAGCACAGGTAAGGCAATGGGAGACCACGGAATCAAATGGGGAGGAAAAAGCCTCCTGGACTTAGATTATGCTGATGAATTAAGCATCCTAGATGAAAGCGTGAGCAAAATGAATGAACTTTTAGAGATTTTGTGAGTTCAAGGTGCTAGAATAGGTTTGAAAATTAATGTTAAGAAGACTAAGTCACTACAGCTAGGAATAAGTGAAGATGAAAAGGTGACATTGGGTAACGAAAAGTTTGATCAGGTGGACAGCTTCACTCAACTTGGTAGTATTATCAGAATCAGAATCATTTATTAACATAAAAGCTTTCGTAGTCAGGGTTTAAATCCCGACTAAATCGCGCTATTATTTACAAAGTAAACAAAGACACAAAAAAAAAAAAAAAAAAAAAAATTAATACACATGTCACTTATTGTAGACAGAAACATAAAAAGGCACAAACGAATTGCTGAAGCGATTAGTGCGACACTTGGGCTGGGCTAGCTTTGTTGCTTTTGATCTTGTAGTTACTTTTTTTGTCAGCATTGGGGGTAATATATTTCTGTGTTTATCACTTGTCAGAAGAAACTGGCCAAATTTACAGATAAGTTGAAAACGGCGATCGTGGAGTGACGGCAAATTTAGTTGAGACAGTGCTGATTCGTAATCGGTGTACTGATCAGACAGTATGGCCTTCACCGCTCTTTTCTGGACTGATTCGAGTCCTTCGCTCATATAGGCAGTGTTCTGAACCTGTGGACCCCATACAGGGCACGCATACTCTAATATCGGGCGAATATATGTCAGGTAGGCTGTTTTCAATTGCGGCACTGAAAAACCAAATCTTCGCATCAGTAAAAGGGTACGCATGGCACAGTTCGCCTTTTTCACTACCTCTTGGACGTGGAGGCTAAACGAACAGTCAACGCTGAACGTAACACCGAGAATAACTGCCGACGATACGCTTTGGTATGGTGGAGGGGGGCACTGAAAATCCCTTTAGAGAGGGTTAAATCGAAGAATTTTGGTTTTCGTTTCGTTGATTTGGAGGCTGTTTTCAGAACACTGGTCTCTAAAGTTGTCGATAAATGATTCACTGAACTGGGGAACGGTTTGAGACTCTCAATGAGGTATTTTAAGAGGGTGGAAAGGTCATCTACGAATTTGAACTGTTCGTCAAAATCGGCAAGGACGAAGTTGATCACTGCCAAGAACAGCAAGGCAGCGAGTTTAGTGCCTTGTGGGGCACCACACGTAAGCTCAGACCATTCCGAATCAGAATCACCCGGGTAGAGACCATATACACTCTGTAGTCGGTCGCGTAAGAAATCTATTATTAATAAGAGAATATGTCTGCAAGCTCCCATAACTTTCAGATTGTTCACTGCAGTATAATGGCGTATCAAGTCGAAGGCTTTTCTATAGTCGGCTAGGAGGAGATCTACAATTGTGCCTCCTTGGTCAAGCCATTCAACAATAAGGTGATACAGACGCGCAAGATAAACAGTTGTACTACTACCTTTCAAGCACCCGTATTGGTGTGGATCAAGAGAGCCCTGGACTTGTGACAAAAGTTCACGATATATAAATGATTCCGCTACCTTAGAGAGGTTCGGAACTATCGAAATTGGGCGGAGTTGGTCGCAAGATTTCGGGTTTTTCACTTTTGGAATGACGCGCACATAAGCTCTCTTCCAAACACTGGGGAACACTTGTTCGCGAAAACACTGGTTAATAATAGAGCTGAGTGGCTTTGCGAGAAAGATGGAGAACTCGCGTAACAACTTGACAGGGAGTTCACCAGGGTAAGACGCACAGTTTACTTTCAGTTTCTGAAGTTCCTTAAAGACGGCATATTCAGATACTTAACATATCTCATCAGTCCCGGTGTCAGCAATGATACTCTCAATTTCTGAGTTTGTGATTGATGGGTATGTGGTGCATATGCCGGAGAAAAAATTGTTCACTTCAGTAGCTGATGTCAGTGTGCCGTCATCTTTGAGTAGTCTCAGGTCCTTTGGCGTTGATTTCCCTGCAAGGGTTTTGACCAGGAGTGCCATTTGTGAGGGTCAGTGTGCAGTAATGGCGTTATTTTCTCATTTACATACTGTTTTTGGGCTAGTCTGTTTAACTTCACAATTCTGTTACGCAAACTGGCTGCAGCCGCTTGATCTCCAGCTTTGTGGAGACTACAGCGAGTTTTTATCATCTGCTTGAGTTCGCGGGTGATCCATGGTTTGTCAGTGTCACAAACCGTAATAACTTTTATTGGAAAAAAATCGTGGAACTTTTCCAACAGAAGGCTGTTCAGCTTGCTGACTTTGACATTAATGTCGGCCTCTGCACAAATGTCCTCAAAATCGTAAGTACCAATCCAGCGACCGAATTGAGCTATTGAAGACATTGTGATGTGCCGAATTGTGGTTTTTGTTCGTTTCGGTCGTGGGATACTTGCTTGTGCTTCCCAGAAAATTATAAAATGGTCAGAATTCTGAAGGGGACCAAGAGATCGGGGAGCGTTATAAAGATCTGCCAAGTTCGTAAAGATCATGTCAAGAGTACTGCCACTTTGGTGAGTCGGAATGTTCACTACTTGTTTCATATCCAAAACGTTTGAGACCCACTGACAATTGGTCCGATTGAAATCGCCAGCAATCACAAACGCAGGGGAAGTGTACTTGTGGCGCATTCTGTCGACGAACACTTGTATGTGCTCAATAAGTTCTTTTCTGTTCCCAGCGCTTTCTGGATAGTACACTGACGCAACTATTAAGCAGGAGAATCTTCGTGACAGATGCGCCGGTCTGCACTCCACCCACACCATCTCATGGCTCGAATCATTGGGGCTACTTAACAGTTTTGATGGTAGGTCATAACGTATATAAAGTCCTACGCCACCTCCGCGACGGTCAATGCCTCGGTCACGTCGAGTGTTGAGGTAGTTTCTGTAACCTTTAATCCGTGCAGTCTCCTCAGTAATGTCCCAACACTCGCTGATAATTGCAATGGGTACGTTATTCTGCTTAATTAACACTTCCAGCTCGTCCATTTTATTGTTCGAAGATCGAGCGTTACACATTAGTATATTCGGAAGTTTGTATTTTGCTGAGAATCGCTCCGGACGCAAATTTGGAGGAGTAGGTTCCGAAGCACTGCAGTTAACATTCTCTATAAACCAGGGAACAAGTAGGGGTGGAGTATCGTGAGGAGGAGCGCAACGGATTACGACTAGGTTACTCGTCCTTTTCAGCCGGTCCTTTGTCTTTCTCCTGCGGGAGATATGCACCGGGATTCTCATTTGGCGTTTCCTTTTTCCTCCTCGTTTGCCACGGTGGGTTCGCTTATTCAAGCAGTCCGATAAGCGAGAGCACTCTGGTGGCTCTAAGTAGCGAGCTATCTCAGTGCGCACTGGTGGTTTCTTTAAGAGTCCAAATAGCCACAAGTTACAAAAGGTAGATGGTGCCACTGATAAATCCGGTGATTGAATCTTCATTGGGGCCGGTTTTTCGTATTTAATTTGCATGATGATTGCACTAAGCAAAGTCAGGATCAGCAAGTCTTTGGTCACTTTCACTATCACAGCAGGAATCCGGATAAAAATAGCACTGGACTAGCTAAACTAAGAAGTCGGAGGCAGCTTTTTCAAAGCGCTCTCACCGCCATCTACATCAAGGAAACGTAGGGAAACCTCAGGAGCAAGAGATCACCGGGAGCAAGGGAAGCGTCGAGACCTGCTCACCTGTTCCCTGCAATTTAAGGCTAAATTAACCGGCAGGTACCAATACGGCGCTTCCGGCAGGTTCTCTCCCCTCTTCTGCTTGGTCCCAAGCGATCCACGCAGTCCACAGGACTTCACTAATTCAGAAGAAACATAAACATATACACATGCCGATTTTAACCTTTTTTCCGCGCCCGAAAACCAAACTCACAAACAAGAATGGCAACGCTGCGCGGCCAAAAATCACGCAATCAGCGCGTGCGCATCCAATAGACACACCTGGTTCTTAGTATATGGCTCTTCTTAACTTTAAATCAAACAATCTCCAAACACTTATTGCCTAGTTTATTTTACTACTAATTTTTCTCTTTTTATTAAACTCTTATTAATTTTTCTCTTATTAGTAAACACGGTGGGAGCAGTGAAGATGTTAAAAGTAGAATAGCCAAGGCTTAGGGTGTTTTTTCACAGTTAAAAAAAAGTTTGGAAGAATCGGATGATAAGTCTGCAAACCGAGATTAGAATATTGGAAGCTACAGTGATGACAGTGGTCAAATATGGCTCGTATTTCAAACAGTAGGCTATACGAAAAATGCGGTTCAATCCCGCTTTTTGGGGCGATAATAAAGGAATGGTTGAGATGGCTAGGGCACGTTCTGCGGATGGAGGATGACAGATTGCCGAATATTGTCCTTTTCGGCCAACCGTCTAGGGCTAAACGGAAAGCAGGTCGTCTTCGTCTGGGATGGGAAGATGTCATAAAGAAAGATTTAAAGGAAATGGGAACTTCCTGGGAGGGTATAAAGAGGGAAACTTTGAATAGATTGGGATGGAGAAGGAGCCTGCGTGGCTGTGTTGGTCTCAGGCGGCTTGGTGCTGCGGTGAATTATTATTAGTAGCAGTAATAGTAGAACAATAATGAGTCAAGCAATACAGAAACAAGTCCCTTAGAATGACATAGGCAAGTCAGCAGTGGCAATTAAAAAGGACTTATGTGACAGATTTTGTCAAATCAATACTTACTGACGGACTGCTAAGATTATAAAAAATCATATTCATTACTATGAGTTTTTTCAAAAACTCACTTCTTTTAATTGGTTTGATCAATTCTTCAGTAGCTAAGTTAAGTCTCAGGATATAGAGGAGTTATTAGTCGTTTACAAATTCCTTATCTCGTTCAAACACATAGTTGGAAAAAGGAGCTTATGACACCAAGTTATTTTTACTGTATCTTAATTCTTGAACGCTTTTACAAATCATAGTTGTAAAAAAGGTGGTTGTTAATACCAGTCAAAAAGTCCATAAGACAATTTATCAGTTTTTTCCTTCCGTAAAATTTTATCGTTTCATACAACGCAGCTAAGTACCAGGGTTACTTACACTCGGCAACCCTGGGAAAAGCAAGATGACCGAGGGATCTGATGTCATTTTCTTTTCAGTTTTTTCTTCTGTAGTCTAGGAGGGGGGGGGGGCAAGTTTGCCATTTTTTAATTTAGTCAATGAAGACACCAAGAAAGACATTTTTTCACCCAAAAAAGGTATTTTTGGAATCTATGGAAGGCCAAAAAATATAGGGGACAGATGCCCCTTGTCTCCCCTCAACTGACACCACTTAATCGTGTTTTACAGCCTCATGATGGATTCAATGAAAGGTAGAGAACAATTTTATAAATTAGTGGTGGTCTAGAAGAACACATAACATTAATAGAAAGGAGCTCAAATTTATTAACATTCAGATGAAGTTGAATAGCGAAAAAAGATTAGGCAACAAAATTACAGAATCAGAAAGCCCCTTTCGGATGTGACTAACCAGAAGATTAAATAAATAAATTTTCAAATAGGAATAAAATCCTTTTAATAGACAATGTTTCACAAACAGTGATAAAATTTCACAAAAAATCCTAAATATTTTAGTCACAAATGCAGTGACCGTCATCAGTAGTACAACTCATCAGTGTGACGGTTACTGCATATGTGACCGAAATATTTAGTATTTTTTGTGAAATTTTATCACCGTTTGTGAAACACTGTATATTAAAAGGATTTTATCCCTATTTGAACTTTTATTTATCTTCATGGAAAGGCAGTGTGGTCTCCGAAATTATCTACCAGAAGATTAAGTTAAGGATGAAACACTAAATCTTTTAAAAAGCAAGCAATCGGAACATTATTCAATATTTCGGACACACAAGGTTTGAAAATAGGAGACAAACCCGACCCCCTGGTTTTCACGCCTTCCTCCACGCAACTAGAGAATTTATTTCAGACCAGAGAAAGAAATAATCTCCATAAAAACACTGGGGATGAATGATACAAAATTCAATACCCTTGGAAGCCAGAGAATAAAGACCATGGGCATATACAACTGAGTCAATAAATCTGGAGAAATGAAGAGCACAAATTCCTTTGTTCCTTTTGTGGAAACACAGCTCATTTCCTTTTTTCTAAGGTTTATACTAAAAGAGAAAAAAGAATCCTAAAGACTTCCTGACAGCCAGATCCCCTCCAAAACCCGAACCGATCCATCCAAAACCCAACACAAAAGTTTAAGAGATTAAAAGATATCCAAGCACTAAGCTAAGGTTACAAGAAACAGGTAGGCTATAAGACGGTACAAGATACAACAAACAATAAAATGGGACCTTGCCAAGCTTTAAAATATAGTTGATGGTACCACACAGGAAGCAATTCAAAACTATTGAGCAGCGCCCAGGAGACATTTAAAATAAACAACTATAAATGGAACAACAACAGAGTGAAATAAGCCCTTAATCGACTACTATTAATCCCATTAAAGTCAATAGAATTGGGGTAAAAAAAACGGCTTTACACATAGCATCGACAGAAATAGGAATAATTTCACTCAGAGGAAAACTCACATAATTTTTGATTTTCAAAATGATAATGAATCTGACCATGGAGCCGATTGAAAAATAGACGTAATGTGAGAAGCCCAACTAGACTCAATTAATAAACCAACTAAAGCATTGCTAAACATTTTATAGAATTTAAAAGAATTAATGATATTCTCCCAATGATGATTACCACGAGCAAATCAAAAACTTTACAGCACATCGCACGACAATGCTTCTTATATGTCCGCTTAGTGCTATTTTTGATATCTCACACTGCACAAGATCACAAACAACTAAGAAAGCTTCGAGAGAGAAAGAGAGAGATTCAACGTTCTTTATGCCTTTCCGTCATTTAAAAATGTTTCACCTTACCTTGATATCACCTTCCGAAGATCCTGTGGCATAATATTCTTCTCCAGGGTCCATGGCCATAGCACGAACAGCAGCTCCATTTTCGTGTCCTGTTAGGCGCTGTCGCAGCGTCCTTTGTCTTATATCCCAAACGCTCAAGTCACCTTTTTTTCCAGCTGATATAATCGTTTGATTCTTCGGTGAGTACAACACACAGGTAGAGCCAGTGTCATGAGATACGAAAGCTTAAAAAATATAATATTATTCATATTAGGCTATACAAGGAAACTAGCAACATACATACAAGAAAGGATCGGTATTGATGTGGAGAAGTATCTTTTGAGATACAAGCTCTCGATGTTAGGTGACTATGATTAGAGGAACCTCTTGATTTTGGATGTAAATATTTTATACCGGTGAACTTGTCTGGAATTGTGGGAATTACAAAAATGTAGGACCAATTTGCAATGAAAAGTATGACCGGTTTTTGTAAAAAATAAAACATTATGCCATATCAAACAAAGTTTATTTTATTCACCATGGCTTTGAAATTGAATTAAGATATTTTAGGAGCAATCCAGAAACTGCTGAAATACACTGGCAAAATGCAAAAAAAATAATTAGTCAATAAACTTACATATTGATTCATCACTATTTGGAGTATTGCTGCTTTCAAAAGAATTGAAACGTTCGAATGATAAAATTATTTTATTACTTTTTTTTCTTTTTCGTTTTTTTTAGATCCAATCGATTACATTAGATAGGCAAATGATGAATTTAAGATATATATATCTTTGGTATGGTTGAGTCTGGTAACGCGGTTTTTGTTCATTTTTTTAAAATACGTGATCATGGCAAGTTGATTGACTCAAAAGTAGTCTGTACTTTTTTATTTTTCTTTTTTGTTTAAACGTTATTTGCGTGAATCACGTGTTAGTGATACTGCTAAAGATTCATGTAAAAATAAAGGTAAGAATTTCTTGGTCAATAACCCCCCCCCCAGACCTTCATATTTTGAAAAACAAATAAATAAATACAAAACTATAATTTTTCTGGATAAGTTTCGCTTGAAATCTCCCTCCCCCGCAAAACAAAAGACACATGATACAAAAAGTCAACACATCTAGTCATTAGTTTGAGACCGAGTAGAAAAAAAAGGAAACAAGATTAAAAGCCAATGGCTGGCTATACGTGCCACATCGACCAAAAGCCAGAATTCTATGAAAAACGCAATAAAAAATCAAACTTGAGAAAAAAAAATAATTGATTGCAGCTACAACAAATCTTTTATGCACGTACGCACGTAAGGAGAGGGGACGGGCTCAAGACCCGAGCCTCCTCTCCCGAAATAATAAATTTTCAGGATTTTCCGGTCATTTACTTATTCAAGTTATCACATTTAATTTGTTTATTATTCCCCTCCCCACTCTCCTCCAAATGAATTCCTATGTACATGTGTACTTTATACTATATTAACATCAACGCATAATAAGCAAACTTTAAGCGTTTCAAAAGGTTGAAGGAGATATTTTAGATATTTTCCATATATTGTCTTAGGATGATTTTGCATACACCCATTTAAAAAAAATGAATACCTAGAGTAGAACTATGAAAAAAGGAAAAGATAAAAAGTTTACCGTGTATCTGAGCTCTTTTTTGAGGAAGAAGACTATCCCAAAGAGCCACATTTTTTCCATCTGAGCTCAAACCCGCAGATACAAAAACACTTGAAGATCCAACAAATTGGAAATCATTCACAAACTTGTTGTGGCATTGATGGGTCTATAAAGTAAGAACAAATATTTCCATTCAAGTATAAATAACAAAAAAATTAAAAAACTAAAAATTATTATAAAAAAATTAAATCATAATTAATGTCCACGTAGATGGCCTATTGGTTTCATATCAAATTAAAAGCTAGATAAACAATTTTATTGGTAAATTCCTTCTCAGAAAATACCAGTGAAGATCCAAGAAAACTGGAAATCATTGACAAACAAGTTATGGAGCTCATAACCTATGGAGCTTATTCAATTAAAGTTTTAAAAAACAAAAAAACCTTTATTGTCCTTTATTGAATACATAATAAAAATATGTTGTACTACGTGCCAAGTCCACATACATGTAACACATACCAGGTAAACCCATTAGCCTAACTAATGCTATGTACAAGAATAACATTGCTGCGGTTAAGGTAGGGAATGAGGTTAGTATCGGATTTCATAATTCATCAGGAGTTAAACAGGGTTGTATTCTATCCCCATTTATATGGCTAATTTGGCGGACTTTGTCTTAAGGAACACGGCAAAGACTGTGAGCGAGTATTAAATCAGATGGGAATTAAAACTCCCCTAGACTTAGATTATGCGTATGATTCGAGTGTCCTAGATGAAAATATTAGCAAAATTAATGATATGTTGGAGGTTTTGAGAGTTGAGGGTGCACTAATATGTTTGAAACTTAATGTTAGGAAGACTATGTGCTTAGACTGGGAATTAGTGAAGGCGAAGAGGTAATATTGGGTAACAAGTAGATCGATCAAGTGGATAGCTCCGCTTAACTAGGTAGTATTATAAGTAAAGATGGTAGACGCAGTGAAGATTATAAAAGTAGAATAGCCAGGGCCCAGGTTTTTTTTTACAGTTGAAAAAAGTTTGAAAGACTAGGAAGATGAGCGTCCAAACCAAGATTAGAATATTGGAAGCTACAATGCTGACAGTGGTCAGGTATAGCTCCGTAACGTGGTTGCTTCGAAAGACAGAGGAGAATTTGCTAGATGTTTTACAGATGAATTGTCTATGAATTCTTTTAGGTACCCGTCTTCTAGGCAAACAATGAGAGAAAGGTTGAGATGGCTAGGACACGTTCTGTGGATGAAGGATGACAGATTGCCACATATCGTCCTTTTGGCCAACCATCTAGGGGCAAACAAAAAGCTGGTCATCTCGATTTGGGTGGGAGGAGGTCGTAAGTAAGGATTTAGGAGAAATTTGAAGTTTTGGGGAGGTTGCAAAGAGGAAGGCTTTCAACAGATTGGGACAGAGAAAGAGCATGCGTAGTTGTGTTGGCCTCTGGCGGCTTAGTGGTGCAGTGATTCGTTAGTAGTAGCATTAGTATACTTGGTCTCAAGTATTATGTACCTGGATAAAGATATTCTCGGGTAGTCCTCATGTTTCACATACATGGCTCTTACTTAAGAATATTTCCTGGTTTCAAGGATTTCTTTCTGAGATCGTTGTTTTATTAACAAATATTTTACCTTAGGAGTGGGCAATAATGGACTATTCGTAAGAGGATATTAAACCGTATGGTTTGAGCGACAAATTAGAAAGGCTACATCGCCAGAATACAATCTATGCACACTGAAAATTTAACAAACTGCTAAAGGCGGATTATCACTTTACCAGGTTTTGCCTTGACTATATTCGGACCAAGAATGTTACCTAACCCTTGTTTCCCCTTAGATGTTTTTTTTTCTTTTTTTTACTCAAAACGGCTCATGGATAGAGGATGCATGAAAATCGCAAAGACAGTCACACAGAAACAGTTCATTGCAGCCATTGAAACGCAAAAACTATTATGAAACATTTAAACAGTATAGGCATAGGAATAGGCTAAATCCATTTCTAAATCAAGCCCGTATTAACACAGGGTAGCTGTGCCTAATTAATAAAACAATTCTTATATTCTATTATCATTTCTCTGAAAATTTCCTCCCAGGCCCTTTGTCATATAACAATGGACAAACTTTTGGTAAATATGAGTAGCTTCTCAGTTATTAGTAGTGTATAGTTTTAAAAAGCTTTCAATTCAAAAATAACATGTGCGTTTTTCAACGGCTCAGTAGAAATATTTCAATCAGTCGCTGAATCGTTATGACACATAAACTTGCAGCAAAAACGGACGAAATTTAACAGATCTCGCAAAAACGGCCGTTTATGCGCGAAAATGCATCAGTGTGAACCAAAGGTAACTAACAAAAGGACAGCCCAGAGGCAGTGTTTGTGAAGCTGACTTATTTAAGCTTGAGCGGTTGACTCAAAATAAGAAAAAAAAAACTTTAGAATAGTATAAAAGCAACTTGCTAATTAAGTAAATGCATGAATATGATTATAGCATATAGGATGATCAGAAATACTTCTACAAAAGAGTTCTATTCAGGTTACTAGAGACTTGCCTGGAAGATTAACAAATCGAGGGTAGTGTAGAATTGTAGATATGAATGATCAATTTTTTTTTGTTCATGAACATGTTAATCATGCCAGCGTATACTGTAATTTATTTAGAATAGATTTGGTTATTTTTAGTGTTCATATTTCTGATATTCACAAGTCAGCAACGGGTTTTTGGTATCCAACAGAATCATTTATCATAGCTGTAAAGAGTGGAAGGCCTACGAAGGTCCCTTGCGCAATTGCACAGCAAGTCATTAACGTTGTGGAATGGATGATCTTATATCTAACATTTGGGCTTCCAAAGAAAAGATACCATGATATTTACTAACAAAGGATCGATACTGAAGTCAAACACTGATTATTCCTCGGGAAAAGTATAATCAATAAAGTCAAAAGATTTCTTTCAATTCACAACTATCAAACTAATATAATATTTTTTCCGTCACGGATTTATTAGAATCGTTTACGTTAATTGGAGTAATTGGAGTTATTGTTTAATTACCAAATTAGGAAACAACAACAGTCTGTAATTATGAGAATTATCAAATCCACTAGAAAATATTCATAAAGTTTATAAAAAGTGGATGTGATAGCGATTGGACGTAAGGCCTCTAGTCCATAATTTGATTTTTTTTCTTAATAAGGGTTACGTAGCCAAGCTCCCATTTCAACGGGAAACAGGTAGATATAAAATAGAGATATTAATGTCTGAAAGAGGGAGAGAAATTTTATGAGTAAAGTTCTAGTGATATCTAGGGGGACATTGGTGGAAAATAAACTCGTTCTTTTAGATTTTCAGAACATTCAAAAGTAAAATGATAAGAGGAAAATCAGATTTGGTGTTGGGAATGGGGAAAAACATCAGGAAGTGGGATAAACTTTGGACAAAAGACATAATGTTCCGGCTTTGGTAATCGGCAATTTTGCTATTTTTTCTTAAAGGAGAAGGCTCAAAATCATTATTATCTATTTTAGGAGGAAAAAATAATATGAACAAGCTACAGGTGCAATCATCAATATTTTTTCGGGGGGGGGGGGGGGGGGGGGGTAGAATTAGCGTTGTCAACATTCATGCTAATCTACGCACACAAAATTCCAAATTATTTAAAAACTAGGGCATCCTTAAATTTCTGCTGGAAAAATAAATTGGAAAATCCACGGGTAAGAAAAGAAATTTTTTTTTAAGGGTTTACATTCGATATCTCTATTGAGGAATTTAGTTCCAATCTCAGAAGAATACGAGAACATATTGCCGCTCTGAATCGAGACAAAAAATGATTTTTATATCTTACTTAAGCGGCGTTCACACACATGTATGGCTAGGTTTCCAAGAAGAAACATGGATGTTTGGCCCGTCATTTGTTTAAGTATGGAAGATTAGCCACGCAAACTTGTGAATACAACATTTAAGCTTGGATAGCAAACATAATAACGAAATAAGCGCTCTGATTGGCAGTTGTGAATCTAGAAAAAGAGCCGAATCATCAGCTCTTTTTCTGTTATTCATACAAAACCAATTATATGCGTAATATATATTCCAAGTGATGCCACAAAAATCATCATTTTGACTCCCAAGCCCCCTCCCTATCATTGAACTAAATACACAAATAACAACCTCTATACATATTAATAATAGACTCCCTCTCCCCCTATTGGTTAGCTCACACTACAATCTCCTCTTTATCACTTAAAGCGTGGGTGCATGAATTTTTCCCCTCAAAGAGGTTGACTACACTTTTTGTGCCTTTAGGAAGCTACAAGGAGATTAATTCAAATGCTTCTTGTTAAATCTGGATATTTTGTTAAAGCCACCCACGAATATTAAAGCTTTTAAAATGGTAGTCATAGAAGAAAAACAACATTTGTCCGAAGGACAGATTCATGCAATTCAGAAGAACGAGTTGGAATAAATCAGAAGGCTGTATTGATAGCTGAAAAGCACTTAAACTGTGAGGGCGGATTGAATAGACATTTCAAGCCAGATAGTGGATGCTTTAAGGGTATCATAATTGTCAGCTTAAAAGACAAATTGCTAAAGAGAACTAAAAGGAATAAATTAAAAGCTGAAAAAACTGTTCAATTTTCGTCAGTTTAATGTTGATGGCTTAAACGGAAGTAGATTTATGATCTGCATCGGAAAAAGACGACATTTTGTGCAAGAAGAAGAGCAAAGATTTAAAGGACAAATTGTAAGGATATAAAGAGAAACACATCGGATCTGAGCTGGTTACTTCCCAAACTGCATGGATAGACAGAGAGAGAAAGAAATAAGGAGAAGGATAAGTAAGAACTAGAAAAATTCCCATCCCTAATTCTATATTTTGATTCATTAATGAACACTGATTCTTTTAGGAGGGGATGGAGGGAGTTTTCAAAAGAGTCTCTTTCTAAGAAGGAGGAATCTTTGACATGGTTACCCCAGTACACACACTCCCCGTCGTTTGCAGGTATGACTTGATTGCAATCTAAAATATTGCAATTAAGTGTACCGTTCCTTCCTGTGAACAAAAAAAAAAACAAGTTGTTTAACTGAAAGCAAGGAGCAACATTGAAACTTAAAACGAACAGACATTATTCCGTGTTTCAGGGGGGCTTCGTCTTCCTCAAACTTCGCTCTTTACGCTAAAATCTTAAAGTTCTTTAAAAGAATACTTCTCATTCAAATTCAACTGTCCTTGTGTTCGAGCAATCTTTTTTAAAGAATTGAGTCAAAAAGTCAAACTTTAGCATGAAGAATGAGGGCTGAGGAAGAAGTATTCCCTTATATGCGGAATCATTTCTGTTTGTTTTAAGTTTTAGTATTGCTCCTTACTTTCAGTTGAAGTAACTTATTTTTTTTTATATAATTTCTAGCCGTTTTTCAAATCATGCCAGGAAATTCCCTCCCCAACCGATAATAAAAAAAATTCGTATATTTTCCAATAACAAATGCTACATGTGAACAATACGAAAATTGCGCAACTTACAGACGTTCCCCAGGGACTATGGGGGGGGGGGGGGGTCATGTCACGCAGCTTTAGATTTGTAACATTAAACTTAATCAGTTTTATATATTTTGAATTAGCACAAAAAACATATATATATATATATATATATATATATATATATATATATATATATATATATATATATATATATATATATATATATATATATATATATATATATATATATATATATATATATATTATATATATATATATATATATATATATATATATATATATATATATATATATATATATATATATATATATATATATATATATATATATATATATATATATATATATATATATATATATATATATATATATATATATATATATATATTATTATCAGAATTCCGTTTTTTTTTGTTTCGATTGCTATTGGGTTGATTCACTTCTTACTTACAGTTCGTTACCACGAACTGTTTGATAATTATGCTGCCAATTTAGGATAGCATTGCCTGATCTTACAGAAAGTTCATTCATAATCACCTGTAAAATTCATAAAATTCATAAATCACCTGTTATTTACTGTTAATACAGGTCAATAAACCCTGATCATGCAAGAAAATACACAAACAAATGCGATTTATTACAAATCGGCATAGCGTGAGAAATAGCATCAGTCACACTTTGAACAAGAAAGGGAGCATTTTTCTTTCTTTAAGTGCCTCTTCTAATGAGATTCACTCGTGACGAAGGCAACAGGGCCTAGAGAACATAACATATGCTGACCTTACTAGTAGAATCGAACACCGGATAATGATAGATATCTACTTCTGAAGAAAAAGGAAATTCTGCGGGGGCAACCCAGTCGGTATTAATTGAAAGAAAACGAGGACTAATTACTTAGATTCTATCAAATTCTTTGATTATTTTTCTTAAACAAAGAATTAAACAAAAAAAAATGAAGAAAGAAAGAACTTTATCGATGGAACAAAGTCATAGATTACGTTTTCCATTTGTATAATTAAATAAAGGAGTAAAGGTGGTAAACCGGCTTACAACCCAGCATCACCAAAACTCACACTGAAATTTACAAAGAGGATATTTTTTTTTTTTCGAGCATTAAAATACTTGATAAGAATAGATATTTTTTCATTGAATTTCAAAATGCGTAAAAACGAACGTAAATGCGTAAATAAAACGTAAGAGAAGCGGAGCAAGACAAATTACAAGCACGAAAGTTTGGAGTGAGTATAATGAAGGACTTTATTAAGAGCCATTACGGTAACAGCTTATAGAATGAGGGCCACTACACTTACATATAGCAAAGAGCAATTAGACTTCAAGGACTAAATTAAGAGCCATTATTGTAACGGCTTATACAATGAGGGCCACTACACTTACATATAGCAAGGACCAATTAGACTTCAAGGACTATATTAAGAGCCATTATGGTAACGACTTATACAATGAGGGCCACTACGCTTACATATAGCAAAGACCAATTAGACTTCAAGGACTATATTAAGAGCCATTATGGTAACAGCTTATAGAATGAGGGCCACTACACTTACATATAGCAAAGAGCAATTAGACTTCAAGGACTAATCTAAGAGTCATTATGGTAACGGCTTATACAATGAGGGCCACCACAACTTACATATAGCAAGGACCAATTAGACTTCAAGGACTATATTAAGAGCCATTATGGTAACAGCTTATAGAATGAGGGCCACTACACTTACATATAGCAAAGAGCAATTAGACTTCAAGGACTAATCTAAGAGTCATTATGGTAACGGCTTATACAATGAGGGCCACTACACTTACATATAGCAAGGACCAATTAGACTTCAAGGACTATATTAAGAGCCATTATGGTAACGGCTTATACAATGAGGGCCACTACACTTACATATAGCAAGGACTTTTGGACTTCAAGGACTATATTAAGGGCCATTATGGTAACGGCTTATACAATGAGGGCCACTACACTTACATATAGCAAGGACCAATTAGACTTCAAGGACTATATTAAGAGCCATTATGGTAACGGCTTATACAATGAGGGCCACTACACTTACATATAGCAAGGACCAATTAGACTTCAAGGACTATATTAAGAGCCATTATGGTAACGACTTATACAATGAGGGCCACTACACTTACATATAGCAAGGGCCAATTAGACTTCAAGGACTATATTAAGAGCCATTATGGTAACGGCTTATACAATGAGGGCCACTACACTTACATATAGCAAGGACTTTTGGACTTCAAGGACTATATTAAGGGCCATTATGGTAACGACTTATACAATGAGGGCCACTACACTTACATATAGCAAGGGCCAATTAGACTTCAAGGACTATATTAAGAGCCATTATGGTAACGGCTTATACAATGAGGGCCACTACATTTACATATAGCAAAGACCAATTAGACTTCAAAGTTGCACTTGAAAAAACTGGTTCAAATTGTGGTTAGTATCAGGCTAGTTCCGTATCACCTACCTGTTCCTCAGAAATCAGAAATCAAAACAATAAAATAACATCCTTACTTGATAAGCTAAATTTTTTAGTCCATCTACATAAGAGTTTGATGTTCTTCGACCATTATAACCTACCGCACTCCTAGATTCAACGACAAATTCCTCATAAAAATTCTAACAGCCCAATCCAGAACACTCTGAAAGACACTTAAAAATATGGGAAGACCTGATGCTTGTAATGAACTAAACACCCATTTCTTTAATACACTACTCCAGTGGTTCTCAAACTTATTTAGACGCTGTACCCCTTTTTACCTACAAAACATTTTAGGTACCCCTTCTCAGTTACCGGTACTAAGTAAACCATAACTAAAAAATGAATAAAATTACCGGTCCTAGAGTTAAAAGATTGTTTAATTTTTTTGTTGGCCGACCGCGTACCCCCTAAAAAATTTTGAGGCGAACCACAGTTTGAGAACCATTACACTACTCCGAAAAGAAATCTTAATACCTTCTAAGCTCAAGTGACGATTCACTGAGTCCCAGAAAAATCGACTCCATCATAGTCAAATTTCCGTATATAATATTATTGTTATTACATTGAGGGATTGCTTCGGTTGCTTATTTACCCATTTGTCACCTCGTTTCATTTCTTTTAAGACAGTCGGAGCCAAATAGATAACTATTATGAAAGTTTGGAATGGCTATAATCAAAGACAGCAATAGAGGTCGGAATACACTATGAAAAAAAACTTACAAAATAGGGCTTAAACGGTGCTCTTGTTCCATATTGCCACAAGCTAATGTTTCCATCACCATCAGCAACTCCAATTTTGGTTCCAAAACCGTGAAATCTTATCCTATTGACTTTAGCAAAAGCACCAGGTGGCCTTAGAGTTGCAACAATTCCAGGATAGCCCCATTGGAAAAGATGAACTGAACCATCACTACATCCAGTCATATCTTGAATAAAAGTAAAACAAATTTAATAATCAAGCTCTTGACTAACGAAAACAATTAGTAGAAAACAGCTCGCCAAAAAATACAGACTACACTAGAGTTTCAAGCATACAAATACAGTTTTACTTTAATATCTCTGTAAGTTTATATTAAGCTCTGCCTGTTTATGAAACAGACTTGGATTAGATTGGATAACATTCCATTGTTACTTCTGTATGTGCAATTGAAGCATTTTATAAACTGAATAGGTAATTAGCTAAAAAGGTGAAAAAAGTGGAGAAAAAAATTTACTAGAAGTGTTAAAACACATGCTCAATCCATTATGGAAAACATTCAACGATTATTATGGAGCTTATTGAACGTTTATGTTTAATCTAAAATAAGTCATATACAAAAAAAAAAAAAAAAAAACAGTAAACAATGAAGAGTAAAGCCTACGTGACCCAAGAATATCTTTTATGACGGTAATATAAATTTATAAAGTTAGACTAAAAGGAAAAAAAAAAAAAAAAAAAAAAAAAACAACTAAGAAATAATAAGAAAAGTGTTTCAAGATAATTTAAAAATTTATTTTTCGAAGGTCTCTAGATTTGGAATTAACACCACGTCAACTTCAGCACTGAATACATGCAAGAATTTTACTCTACATTATAAACACAGAAACACTTGATTAAGCTATTACAAATAGGAGACACACTTTTTTTGTGAGAAATTTTTTCTATTCTTTCTTCTCTGATGAGACTTGCTAATTTTTGGATATAATACTGTGAAGCTAAAATAGCTATAGGACTTGTGTGACAAGTAAGACATAGTATGTGTTCAGGAACATTTTTTACTGCAGAAAACTTTGGTCTTTATGAATGTTTCCAAAGTAAATCTGTGTTTATTCACGAACCCATTCGTCGGAGTGGCTCGGGCAGACCCAGTTGTGGAACGGCTATTTTATGATAATAGTCTGCCTCTAAAGAAATCAAAATCGTGTGAATTCTACATAGCTTCCCAACTCGAAGGGCCTAGCATGTTCGCCATTATTAATGTTTATTTCCCCACGAATTATAACTCTATCCAAAGTGAAAACGTTTTGCAGAGCACGCAGTCGCCTTCGTAGACTTCTGCTTCGTTTGGGTAATACCCGTTATGTAATCTGTGGAGATTTTCAATGCGTCTTAACTAGGAATGGAAAACTTTCTGACATCGTGCACTCATGTCTGACGAGTGACGCTGTGGTTTGTGGAAAAAGTGATGTTTTTACATAACTCGGGTAGCACCTCCAATATAGATCATGTTGTCTCTAACTTTACTCTTGCTTCAAATGTTGCAGTGGATTCTGAGCACACATTCAGCGATCACCTCGGCTTGTCATTTAAAATTAGCTATTTGCCATATACAAGGACAAATCCCCTGCAGTATTACTATAAGAAAGAGTGGGAAAAGGTTGATAAGATTCTCTACCAAGATAGACTAGATGAGATACTAACGAAAATTAAAGTGCCGTTCCAGCTTTTACTTCATGGTGTAAGCGATAGCATTAGTCTTGACATATATCCTGCTGAAATTGTTCATGCTATGAAGTGTGGGGAGGCAGTCTCCGTCCCGTTAGCTAAATTGAATAGAGGTACCCGTAAGTTCGGTTGGAGTCATGATCCCAGCTTAAGCGAAGCTAAAAGACGTTCAAAAATGTGGTATCGCATTTGGTGTGATTGTGATAAGCCAAGAACTGGTCTTGTGTTCCAGCTTTTCAGAAAGACAAAAGAGGAATATACCGAGTATGTCAGTGACCTTAAAACTAGGGAAAATGAGCGTGCCTCTGTCGAGGCTCTTAAAAATCCAAACTTGATGTGGAAAAAATATAGAAACATTCAGAGATGTCGTGTTTCTAAAAGTGATGTTGTGCGTGCAATACGGCTTTTGAGGCGTCGTAAAGCTCCCGGTTTAGACGGTATCACACCCCATCACCTTCAAAACGCAAGTGCACTACGGATTGAGCAACTGACACTTTTTCAAATGTGTATTGATACAGGTCAAGTACCTAATACATTTAGTTCTGGCGCAATAACGAATATTACTGCTTAATGTTTAACCTATTACTGTTTCTAGTGGTTTAAGCAAGGTTCTAGTAAATGCGTGCTAGATTATAGATAGTTTGGTTTTCGTTAGCATCTGAATTGTGCGTTCGCAGTATAGTGCGTAAAGTGTGCGTATCCGTAGTAAGGCTGAGAATTTGGCAAATCCTGTATGTTTGTGTAATGTGGATGTACTAGCAGCATTCGATTTTGCAGTCCAATCAAAAGTATTTTTGACTTTGCATGATTTTGGGGTTACGCCCCATATTGTTACGTTGCTTTCATATCGGTATAGTCATAGTTATGTTAGGGTTAAACTTGAAATTTATCTTTTAACTGGGCCTATTCGTCTTATTAGAGGACTCAGGCAAGGTTCTATCTTAAGTCCTACCATGTTTAACATTCTTACGACCTCTGTAGCTACGACAATTAATGGTGGAATTTATAGTGAGCTTTGTGATTTTAGTTTGATTTGCTACGCAGATGATGCCCTGCTTATCAGTTCGATTCTTTCTACTTTACAGGCAAACCTTGATTCTTTTATTTCTGGTCATAACTTCCTAGGACTTAATGTTAATGCTGCTAAGACTGAATTTCTCGCTTATAATACCCGAGGTAAAGCTATATCTTCTTTATCTGTTATTGTAGCAGGTATATCTATTATAGAGCCTTCTTCACTGAAATACTTCGGCCTCGTTTATGGTCCAGATAAGCGTAGTATTCGTATTCTTACCGTTGAACATGCCATATCAGGTTTCCGCCCCAGCTATGCAAAACTTACTGCACTGAAGTATAGTTATAGTAAGCGTGTACTTGCTAGACTATATAGTGCTGTAGCTGTTCCTCACGCGCTGTAAATTTCACGACTTTGGGATTCGCTGTCTAGAGCGGAGCAGTTAAAGGTTCGATCGAGGTTTTGTCGCTATCTGAAGTTTTTATTAAGATTCCCGCTGTATTACAGGGAATAGTTTCATTTTGGAAAAATATTGTATTTCTGACCTGGCCCTTTAGATGTAGTAGAGTCAATAGAGTGTGATAAGTTTAAGAAAAGTTTAAACTGTTTACTTCATTTTCTGCCATTTAATATTATTTATCAGTGCTGTTTGGATTTATTTTCATATTATCTATTTTCCTTGTTTAGAAGTTATATATATATATATATATATATATATATATATATATATATATATATATATAATATATATATATATATATATATATATATATATATATATATATATATATATATATATATATATATATATATATATATATATATATATATATATATATATATATATATATATATATATATATATATATACGTATATATATATATATATATATATATATATATATATTATATATATATATTATATATATATATATATATATATATATATATATATATATATATATATATATATATATATATTATTCTCTCTTTCTTTACCCCTATTTTTTTCTATTTTTGTATGTTGTAAGCGGGCAAAAATAAACTTGTCTTATCTTAATCTTTCTTTTGATTACGGTATTTTCTGAGATCTTCCAAGCGTGCTCGGTTTTTTGGCTTGTCAGAAAGTAATCCAGCCAATTATCCGCTAATATACCTGTGGTCTCATTATGTTCTAGAAATTGCGCAATTTCATAAGGCGTACTTTAGGTTTTGTATGAAGCATTCAACAAAGCGTACGTGTGCCATTCTCGGATTTTTACCCTTACGGTAAACTCAGGACAAATTCCAGCTGCCATATTCCTCGATGTTCTTCAAGCATTAGATCCTTAATCCCCCAAAATTATTTTATTGAAGTTATTAAATTTTAGGAGTGCGTTTTCTGTTTTATCGATTAATAGCAAACCTAGCAAACTTCAAACAGCTTGTTTTCCTCACATTCAATTGTCCAGTACATTCAATCTTTGTTGAACTCCCTTTCAGTTCACCCTCAGATTTCTATTATAATGTCCCTCAAGGATCCATTCTCGGGTCAGGGATGTTTCCAATTTATGTCACTAATCTTGTTTATGCGGTAACATGCAATATACTCGCAGTTAGCTATAGTCTATTTCACTTTGCACCCTAGCAAGCCTATAATAAAAGTTTGCCTTCATCAGACGCTTTGCTACTTTGTTGAAGACAGCACCCTCGATTCTTCTGGTAGGACGGAGTCTGAAGATCTTCCAGATATAATAGACCTTTTATAAAGGGTATATTCACGTGTGGTACAGGTTTGTTGTCAGTTATTTGAAATCTTTC
Organism: Artemia sinica; assembly: GCA_027921565.1. Taxonomy (NCBI): domain Eukaryota; kingdom Metazoa; phylum Arthropoda; class Branchiopoda; order Anostraca; family Artemiidae; genus Artemia; species Artemia sinica. The sequence continues at coordinate 24,442,207 of CM051264.1, read as the reverse complement.
TGTAAAGAGGTCCAGTTAGCAGACTTATAGATCGTTACGTCTAATTGTCAGGGATACTTCTTCGCCAAACTGATCTTCTAAGCACCATATTGAAAGACCACAATGAAAGTATGGAGGTTTCTTGATATTTGAAGGGAGCGGAGTTATGTATTTTCCTGGATTGTTTTTCAGAATTCTAAATCACTGTTTGATTAATGCTTATGTCGCTTATTGCCCAACTATTTGGATGTTAACCATTCTCCTTCTCTTAATCTAATTTCAAAGACTGATGATAAAGCAGGAAGTCCTAAAAAAAAACAAAAAAAACCCTGTATTCTTCCATGGGCATCTTTCATTTTTTTTTTTCCTTTCCAAGGCGATTCTCCTAAGGTACTTAGATGTAACCCATCTTTTTGTATCTGTTCAATCTTCTTATAACAATCTTCGTAATTCAGAAAACATCCAAATTCCCGTATTCCGTCTTTAAAATTAGATATAAACCCTTTAATTGCGGGTTATATTGTTGGGGAACACCCTACCCGAAATGCCTCAAACACAATATCATTTACATTGTCCTTTCCTATTTTGTAGCATTGTTTTCCAGCGATTCAATACTATTGTTTTTGTTTCTTTCTCGCCCCCTGCTGCTCTTCCCGGCTATATAGCCTTGCGGAGGACTATGCTATAATACTGTATAATTTTTTGTTCGTTTTTTCTATAGTTAATACACTAACTGACTGATTTAATTATAATTCCTAAATTTTTTCTCAGAGAGACCACAAAAAATCACAAGGCAAATTTTTAGGTAGTGGACAAAATTTAGTCGAATTTTTGAATCTAGCATACAAACTCTAATAGAAACTTTTCCTCAACAAGCTCAACTTTTTGTGAAAAGAGGGGGAAAAGGAGAAGAAAACCAAAATATCCGAGCAGTGGGAAGAACAAAATAAACCGATTATGACACAAATACTGGATAAGGGAAAATTTATAATTAAAATTTCAAATTCAGGGTAATCAGTTGATATATTTTAGTATTTACGCAGACATAAGCTTTTATTCTGGGAGAGGGGGCAGAACTTCGAAAATAATGCTAAAAATAAGCAAATTAAATGGAATCAAACAAGAGGGAAAATCGAAGAAATATCAACATTTCGAAGAGGAACCAGCGCCTCCCCCCCATACATACATATCCTTATTTGTGTTATGTTATTGATTAGTGACACTACAAGATACATAAGCGACAACACACATACCAAGTTACAACACTACTACTGTTCTACCATAAACTCTTTCGGTTCTATTAGAGTCTAACCAGACAATCCTCAAGTTGCACTGGAATCGGCCGAATTTAACTTTTCGCACTCACCTAAAAATAGAATTACTGAAAAAAAAAAAAAAAAAACATTTGACTCTCGTCATCACTAAATAAGCTATAAAAACTACACACCTCTAGTTCAGACAAATTGACAAAAGGCAGACAGTGTCTTTTCTCAACAATTCTCCTAATTTTAGTAAATAAATGCGATAACTAAGATTAAAATGATCAAAGCTATCATTATTGATTTAAATTGCATTTTACATTCGTATTACATTTTTTTATATTAGCTAGAATATTACAACAACATACATAAAAAAAAAAAAAATAAAGATGCAAATTTACTTATACTTACATGTATCTGCTGTAGGATGGGGACAAAGTCGTTTGACATTCTCAATGCGTTGCCGTTTCGTCTGAAAGTAATGATTACTTTTAATCCGAATAAACTGTAAAAAAGACAATAAACAGTAAAATGTTGCTCAAAGAAAAATATGTTTTGGGTGGGGAAGACCGTGGATATGAAACAGAAAAAAAACACAAATAAAATATCTAAGGTTTACTAATAAAAAAATATTTTCTTTGCAACCACTAATTATAAAAAAGGCTAGCTCTGAGATTCCCCTCCCCGCTCCCCCAAAAAAGAATAAAATTTAAGGTGGGAGAGGGAAGGAATTTAAATATTACCATAAACCTTGGCTATCTGTAAATTTCAATAGGGCAGACTTTTTGCATTAGAAAAATTTATAATAGTAAAATAATTAGTTTACGTGGAGCCGTTTATCTTACATGAATTTCAATGTAACACAAACTAAGTCGCCGATATGACCAGGTAGAAAATGGCCCAAGTGGTGCAGAGAAAATTTTACTTCATTGTTTTACAAAAAAAATGTCAAAGATAACATAGCTTGTAGAGTGAATTTGATAACAGAATGACTCTCGAACTCCTCCTCAATACAAAATAATTTTTCCTTACCTCATAACTTCATTACAATATTTAACGCTGTAGTTATAACTTCATTCCAGCATTTTATGTCCCAACAAATCAGAAGGATTAAGATGAGGCGTTACAACTACTCTTAACTCCACAATTACAACTACTCTTAAATCAATCGGTACTTTGACCTAGAAATTGACCCACTAACATCTTCGGATCACTTCAAAAACAAATAAAACAATAAAACAAATTGCCACATCAATAAAAGCTAATGCTGTTGCAAATGCCAAAAGCTAGTACATCCTCTTGAATGACAAGTTTCGTTTACTGATAAGCAGTTCAAAAGAACAAATTGGAGATCATGGGGAAATAACGATCTTAGTATCCAAGGACTGTTCAGAAAGTAATTTATGTCTTGGCAGAATAAAACAGAGACAAGAGAGAGCTAGACTCTAACACTACAATTTAGCTTAGTCCCGAGATTTAGACGTTAATTACAACCGAAAACTAGCTTACTAAAAACCTCCTCATCAGAGCCTTTCCTAGGGTTGGTGGTGCCCGGAGAAAAATCAATTACAGCGCCCCCCTATTGACTGAAATATAAGCAAAAAAACGTATCCAAGTGAAATATCTAATCAAAGTGGGCAACCCCCCAGCAGCGGGACCTGGGGCAGTTGACCCGGTTACCCCTCCCCCCTGAAAGGCTCTGCTCTTTATACAAGGCTGCTGCATAAGACTTTACCCCCTCTGTTTGCACGTGGAAAAGTATAGTTAGCAAATCCGTTTTCTGTGTTTTGGTGAATTTTTCTACCCAGGGCGCATCTGCCAACGAAAAGCACTGACAATCAAGCACAAACAATCAAGGGTTGTCGAGCCCACCAAACTCCAGCCAAACTAATTTGGTTGAAATGTTAGGCGGTAAAATATTATGAAAAGTTTATCATTAAGCAGGTGCATCATTGTGACAGGAGTCTCAATTTTATTTGAGGTCAACATAAATGGTGAAATGATAGAAACGGAGTGAGGATATACCAGATTCCTCCCTCCCAGAGTGGTTCCGAACCCCCTTTATCGCAATTTACATATGAAAAAAAAAACAAACTAAAACCAAAACTAGTATATCGAGCTTAATCACATCTGATAAATTCGTTACAAATGCACCAAAATGGGTGTGCCAAAAACTTGGTCTGGTTTTCTCAACTATTTTTTGCTCTTACTATTTGGTGGCATTTTTATAACATGAATCTTTTTAAAGAGATAAGAAAGGGCTTCAACCCACATAAGCCATACGTCGGTATACCACTAGGCTTACATGACTTTTAATTTATCGTAAGATGAACTTTGTTCTAAGGAATACGGCAAAGGCTATACGAGAACACAGCATAAAATGGAGAGATAAAACTCCCCTAGAGGTTTTGAGGATAAATAAAAGTTCAAATAGGGATAAAATCCTTTTAATAGACAGTGTTTCACAAACAGTGATAGAAATTCACAAAAATACCAGGTATTTCGGTCACATATGCAGTGACCGTCATCAGTAGTAAAACTACTGATGACGTTTTACTACTGATGACGGTCACTGCATATGTGACTGAAATATCTGGTATTTTTTTGTGAATTTCTATCACTGTTTGTGAAACACTGTCTATTAAAAGGATTCTATCCCTATTTAACTTTTATTTATCGTCATGGAAAGGCAGTGTGGTCTCCGAAAATTATCTAGAGGTTTTGAGAGCTCAGGGTGAAGAATAGGTTTGAAAATGAACGTTATGAGACTAAGTCGCTTACACAAGCAATAAATGAGGGCCAAGAGGTGATGCTAAGTAACAAGAATCGATCAGGTAGATAGCTTTACTTGCCTGAGTAGTATTATCAGTGAATATAGTGGATGAAGTGAAGATATAGAAAGTAGAGCAGCCTACAGCATTACTAAATAACCTCTATCGATAGTATTGATGTTACTTGGATACTGCCTGATACCAAAGTTCAGTACAGTGCGAAACAGAGACATTATCCTATTCCACATAACTCCATATGGGTGGATTGAGGAGTCCGTCCATGGGTTTGACCTACATGAGGCACAATGAGGGAGCTGAACACAAGTCATGGGAATTAGTCGGTGATCTACTCATTTTTGATTTTTATAAACTCTTTTATTATAAATATATTGAAGATAGTTTATAGGTATTGTAAAAAGGGGAAAAAAAAGACAAAATCATTATGAACTTTTAAAGGTAGGAAAGAGAATGCTCAAGGCGTTTTTATATATCTAGACTTAACTTATAAATCTATTCGTGACAAGGGAATACAAATATAGCTTTCCAAGGAATCTTATTTTGGCAAAGCATGAACGGTAAATTCCCTGTCAATACTGACGCATCCGTACTGCATCTAACTACACGTTCAAAGTTGTTCAGGGTTATAATTTTATAAAGATTCAAACACATAAATATGGTCCAGTATTGTCCTGTTCTTGAATGCAGAAAAAGACCCAAGAGAAATACAAGGATTAAAGTTCACAGGCAAATGTGGCAATTCCGTTGAAGTACCTATAACCTTATACAACATTAAATAAAACATACTAGTTTTTCCAGGTCCTTTTTCTTTCTTTTCGTTACCACAATAAATACTACCATCTCTATAAGTTTGGCTCCTATGACTTCACACAGGGAAAAGGGTACAGGATGTAGAACCAACCTCAAAATATTCCAGTTTTTGACTTCTCTGCTAATTTTACGCAAAAATTACAGATACCTAAATCACCTCATTTCTATAGTTCAAGAAACATTGAAAGGCATACTATAGGGGACCTTTGTGGCATAACAAGTATTTACTAGCCGCTTTATTAACAGCTTTATTTAACAGCTGGGGCATTATATTGTCAAAGAATTAAAAAAACTTTTTGTGGCGTCTTTTTTCTGCACAATGTACACATAAGTGGGCAGGATCAGCATTGTACGAATCAAACAATATACAAGGAAAATATTGCACAATGTACACAACAAGTCCTTATTCCGTAAAAATTACCCATTTTTAGATAAGAATATGGCTAGCTTGATCAAACCCGATTCATTTATTGTTAAACAAAAATTGTAATTTCGAAGAATTAAAAGAAAGAATTGTGCAGCGTTTTTCTGCACAGTGTACGCAGAATTTAATTTCATTTTTGATTCTTCAATTTGATTCTGTATTAGAAATGATTTCAATTATTTATCTCTAATTTATTCTAAACTTATAATTCTCTTAAACAAACAGTATACGGCTCAAAAAGACTAAAATTTAACGGGGTTGCAATCACGAAATTACAAAGCATATTTTTGCCTAATTTTCGTTCGTAATTTTCATCTCTTGAAAACTTTAACGTATCAAAAGCCACTTTAGACAAGACATTATTTATATCTCTTTGCAAAGAGCCATCAAAAAAGAAAAAAATACTCCAAAAAATGCATATGTGGCAGATCAATATAGGTTGCCTACCTGTTTAAGCAGAATGCGACTTCGTTTCAAAACGTGTTCAACAAAAGTTGCGTTGTTTGAACCAGGAAAATGAACACCTTTTAACTATCCAAAGCAGCGTTAAAGAAATTACATGAATGTTTAGGGCAAAATTTATTAGAGGATAACACTGGTCATGAGAAAGGAAATTAGCAGCCATTTAGTAAGATTCTTCTTTCACTTACTAGCCTTTTGAGTTACTGAGTTTTTCAGACCACCAAAACTGTTTAAAGATTGAAGATATTGCATAGCTTAAAATTCAGCAAAAATGTAAAATTGATGGCCAAAGAAAAGAAGATAGTTCTTAAAGCATAGCGTATAGCCGTCCCCCAATCAAAAGTGTATTCAGACTTTCTATGGAGACGGGTTATTACAGGTATTATATTTAGGAGGGGAAAAACCCTCATGATTAAGGTTTTGAAAAATGTCAGCATTTTTAAGTCAGAGTAGCAGATTTTATTTTTTAGACTGTTAGACTGTTAGAGTCCTGGTTGAACTTCGTTGAAGTAAGGATACTAGGGCTGTTTTAAAGGTTTTTAAAAGCGGTTTTTTAAAAGCATTTTTAGTTTATACTTCGTATTTTAATGTAAGTTTGTTTTTATATATATTTTTTCTTTATGTTGTGCTGAAGACGGCCCTTGGACATAGGGCCGAAATATTCACCGATTTAAATTGCACTGTCTTGAAAAAAATTCCCTATTGTTTTTAAGTTGTATTTGTTTGTTAGACCGTTTATTTTTAGATGGTACGCATACGTCCCAACAATTAAGAAGAATACCAGATTAAAGAGACCAGTAATGATGTATACCAAAAAATTGTTTAAATACTCTAAGTTCCATTGACTAAAAAAAAAAAAAAAAAAAAAAAAAAAAAAAAAAAAAAAAAAAAAAAAAAAAAAAAAAAAAAAAAAAAAAAAAAAAAAAAAAAGGAGTAAAAATAAAGAGTTCTAGCACAAAAGTAACGCCTGACTTTGGAACTAAAGACTAATGCTAATATATTTATTTGGTTACAGGGACTTGAATACACGAGGTCACCCAAACCACTAAACACAGCAATAAATCTGGCATTCCACGGATGATCAATAACTGTAAAGAGTAGTAAAGAAAAAAATAGTCTGCAGTTTTAAGAGGCTATGCAGAGAGGGGAATGGGATTGGAGACGATAAACCAACAGCAATACTAACGTGTTCAGTCGAATAGCGACTTGCACGTTCTCTTATACTTTTTTAAGGTTTTCAACTTGTTTCATAATTTGAAGTTTAATGAGTAACGTTTTCTTTTAAAGGATTTTTCGTATTCAGATGTATTTTAGTCACTTATTATCTACCGTTGAAGACGAGGGAGCACCAAAACCAATTGATATTTTCCATTTTTGACTTAATTAAAATCAAATTTTATTTTGATGACGTCTGATTTTTAGCTTTATTCAACTTCAACCCATCAAATTCAAGCATTTTGTAACAGTTCTAATCTCATTTTCTCATTTTCGTTTCTATGAAAGGAAAATCTATAGCCCTTAGGCCCAAAAAGCTAAGAATATTCTTTTTTAGATCACACTCAAGTCTGGAAAATCACTATTTAACAGTTTTACAAGGTGCGAACATAGACATATTTAGCTCAAGCAAAACAAATCTAACCTCAACTTCGTGAGTCCAAGAATAAATAAGAAGTTTAACTAATAATTCCACCTCACCCCTTCCCCACACACACACAGATTAACATTAGCTAAAAATAACTAAGAGCCCTTTTAAGACATTTCCTGTATTTTTTTTTTTTTTTTTTTTTGCACGACGAATTCGTACTAAAGCAAGGTAAAACAAGGCGAAAATAAGCAACCCCCCCCCCAGATAAAATGTTGACTTATACATTTAGGAAACTTGGAAATACATTATAAGGATATTTTAGCTTAAAAGAAAAAAGGAAAAGAGATTCAGTGGCCTGCATTCCTGGAAGTTAAAGTACACAATAGGAAAATAACCGAAAGGCATTTAAGGGGGGTGGGGAAGGGGATTGTGGCACGGGCAATGGGTTTTGATTGTCAATTAGTTTATTTCTTTCCTTATGCTAGAACACACACAATTTTCAAAAGTATCTATTTTTGAGCCTTCTTGATTTTCTAGGTCCATATTCTTGTTTATCCTAAGCTGAAGGTCAAGAGTATTTGCTAGGCATTAGGCCTTACCTCTCTTTTGCCAAGTGAAACATGGCTATTAGAAGGAGTATAAATACTGGCAGGGGTTTCCCCTTGATTTGTGCCCATGCCGGACTCGGTAGAATTCGATAGCAAGTTGTCGTGTGGTGTCTGAGTGAGCAAATAATTCATACTTGTATAACTCTCCGTATCCCTGAAAATATTAAAGAAGCTATACAAAATAAAGAAAAAAATACTAATAAAATAGAGAACTATCGAAACAATACTTAAATAGAAAAAACAAATACTTAGTTTACAAAAAAAAAAAAATCGAAAAGAATACTTAGGTTATACAAACACACCAAGGGAAAGAGAACTGTGTCAACTCAAAATAGTCAGTCCACATGGGGGTTGACAGGGGATACCTTTTCGATTATTTCCACTGAAAAAAAAACACAATTGCCCCCTCCCCCACCTAAATTTTGGAAAACACTTTTTTGTATCTTCATTTTTTAAAATTGAAGAATCATTGGGAAAAACAGATCGTTTTTAATTTGTTGTTATTCATTTACAAAAAAAAATTGCGGACATCTTGGAAATCCTGCATTTTACGAAAAAGAAAAAAAGAGGAAAAAGACAATAGCATGACAAAGTTTGTGACAGTGACAACCCTTATACAACATGATACATATATTTGAACAAGGGAAAAGAAGCATAGTGTGTCTGCCAAACTTTTTGATTAATACAAATATCAAAAGTTATAAGCCTTCAAACCCTAAATATATTTTTCATGGACACCATGGATTTATTTGAAATTTTTTTCCAGCTCCATTTTTTTCTAGTTACAGCAAGTTTTTAGGCCAGCACCATATTATCGTCAGTATTGCCACGTTGAACCGTGGAAACAGAAAGGAAAACTATTTAGTTAAAACGGCATTGTTCGTTAAACAGAAATTTCCAATTAACTTCAAATTAATTGGATTTAATTTCAATTAATTAATTTTCGAATTAATTTTTATTGGGAATTTCGTAAGATTTCATATAAATAATTTTTTTTTTTTATTTGTCACCTCCAACTACTGAAAATTGCACATGGAGGTATTTCTCACTAATAAATGATTTCCTGATTTTCCCCATTTTTTTATAGACATAAATGGTTGTGCAAGTAAATGTATGATTGTAAGTCCACATAAAGGGATTTACATAAATGGTTGTGCAATTAAAGTGGTCGTGTAAGTCCATTTACCAAGTTTAAAAATCAGATTTCATTTCGACTGTCCTTGATACTTTAATGTGGTCATTTTAAATTAGACTAAATAGGTCAGGTGTCGATTTCAGATATCAAATGTCAGCCTTAATGGCAAAAAAAAAAAACAGAAAATATTGCGCGAAAAAACTCTTTCAAGCGTAAAATCACTACTCTTTTTCAAACAATTACCAATTTCAAACAAAATGAATAATTGTAAGTTTCCCAGGGAAATAAAACTTTATAGATAAGTAAGATAATAAGTACCTAATCTTATTTTTGTATTGAACAAAGTTGCGAACAAGAACTTTATAATTGGTTTTGAAAGAAGCTATTTCAATTATTATTGAATCATTTAAATTTGTTCTAAATAGCCAACGAGTTAAAATAAAGAAACTCACTGAAAAACTACAAATGAATGTACAATTTCAGTTTAATATACATATGCTGATATTTATTCCTTAAAATCTTAATAATGTTTTATTTATTAAAGTTGTAACAGTGAAAACATTTAGAATATATTGTTTTTCAGTAAAGCGCAAATTATGTTCTGGCCTTAAGAAGGAATAAGGGTTGTAAGCCCTACTCATGTTAATTTCTACTCATCTGGAGTTTGACTCGCTTATGTATTATAATTTCTGTTCGTTTTGGGTTTCATTTATTCATTGATGCTGATTTGTGGTAGTTTTAAGCTTCGTAGATTAGTTGGTTTCTTTTTTGCTCGTTTACGGTTTAATGGAGTTCTTTACTTTTCTTTGAAAAACTTATTTTGTGGAAAGGTTTTTTAATTAATTTTTGTTCGTTTTATATTGCCTTTTAGTCTCTTCAGTGGAAAAGAAATTAATAATTTAAATCTTAACAGTTTTTTCTTTAAAGATTTATAGCTTAGCCTGCTATTTGTACACTGGAGAATTTTTTTTCAACAATCTTTAACAACATACACCCTTTTGAAAATCTTGACACAAACAGAAGTGATTAATTTAGTTTTATACATCCTCCAGTTGAACTGAAAAATAAAACTTAATACCATTCCCAAAACAGTATATCTATGCTCTTTGACAGCCAAGATACACTTACATACTTTTGATTTAGTTACATTTTAAGAGCAGAAGTAGTAATAGAAGTAGCCCCGAAAACTTGAACTTAATACCCTCAGTTGTTCTTGGGATATTGCTGAGATGTCCATCATACACACAGTATGTTTGATTTAATTTTAAAGCAACATTTAATTTTTAAGCACAATAGGCAAACTGCATAACTTTTGGGAGTTGATCTACCCAATAACCTAGAGATATTTTTACTTGACCGTTCAGCTATGCTGAGAAACATGGCTGTTTTAAAATTTTGATTGGAAGTGTTTGGAAAATTATGGGCTAAAGAGGAGGGTTGATTCCCCTCCAATCACTTTTGACTCTTAAAAAGGGCACTAGAATTTTAAATTTCCAATCAAATTAGCTCCTTTAAAATATCGATGATATCAAAAGCTATGATAGGGCAGCGCTGCCAAGAAGTAGCAACCGTAGAAGTAGTATTAAAAGTATACGCATAGCGTCTTCTGGCAAGTTCAAAATCCGCCATAACTTACCCTGAAAGGTCTAACTTAATAATGTAAGCCGTTATTGTGATATTGCTTTGTCACCCTTTTGACCATCTACATAATCATAGTTGGTTTTGGTTTAGTTCAACGTCCGCCTAAGTATTCCTTGAAAGCTTCACCTTAATACCCTTAGCTTGTATAGCAGCAATAGCTGTAGTAGCAGTATGCAAATACCACCTTTTTTTTAACATCCGCTACAACACGCGATGAAAGTTTCAACTTAATACCATCAACTGTTCCCGAAGCATTGCTGACACGTCCTCTTGACACCATATGTGGGAATAGTTGTGTTTCGATTTAGTTCAATAAATTGAATAAAAAAAAAAACAAGTTGTTTTAACTGAAAGTAAGGAACGACGTTAAAACTTAAAACGAACAGAAATTATTCCGTATATGAAAGGGGCTGTCCCCTCCTCAACGCCTCGCTCTTTACGCTAAAGTTTTTCATTGTTTAAAAAAAATAGAGTTGTGAGAAAGTCAAACTTTAGCGTAAAGGACGAGGCGTTGAGGAGGGGACAGCCTATACCTCTATATTCTCATATTTTTAATACGTATATTAGAGGGTTCGCCCCCTAGTCAAAACCTTGCTCTTTAAGCTAAAGTTCGAATTTTGTTCCAATTCTTTAAAAATGACCCCTTAATCACAAATGCCGTTAATTAGAATAAATAGCTCTTATGAAAGTACTAAATAATCTTTGGCTTAAAGAGCGAGGTATTGACTAGGGGATGAACCCAATCATATACGTAATGTTTTCTGTCGTTTTAAGTTTTGATGTTGCTCCTTACTTTCAGTTAAAAAACTTGTTTTTTTTTATATATAATTTCTGATCTTTATTTAAATAATGTTGGGAAATCCGGCGCCCCCTTCATAGCAATGTCTCTTCTCCCATGAAAACTTCCTTCATGGTAAGATCCTCCCACATAGCCCTCGACCCACTCCCCCCCCCCACTACCAGAGAAAATCCCCTCTGAAAACGTCTGTATACTTCCCAATAACCAATACTATATGTTAACATTCGGTAAAGTTCATAACTTTCAGCCCTCCCCCCAGGGACTTCGGGGATTAAGTCATCCTAAAAGACACAATTATCATATTTTCGACCATGCTGAACAAAATGGCTATCTCAAAATTTTGATCGGGTGACTTTGTGAAAAAATGATCGTGGGAGGGGGCCTAGTTGCCCTCCATTTTTTTTTTGGTCACTTAAAAAGGGCACTAGAAATTTTAATTTCCGTTCGAATGAGCCCTCCCACGATATTCTAGGACCACTGGGTCAATACGATCACCCCTGAAAAAAAAAAAAAAAAAAAAAAAAAAAAAAAAAAAAAAAAAAAAAAAAAAAAAAAAAAAAAAAAAAAAAACACAAATCCGTGATCTTTCTTCTGGCAAAAAATGCAAAATTCCACATTTTTGTAGATAGGAGCTTGAAACCTCCGCAGTAGGGTTCTCTGATACGCTGAATATGGACGATGTGATTTTCATTAAGGTTCTATAACTTTTAGGGGGTCTTTCCCCTTTTTTTCGAAAATCAGCCAAATTTTCTCAGGCGCGTAACTTTTGATAGGTAGGACTAAACTTGATGAAACTTATATATTTGAAATCAGCATTAAAATCTGATTCTTTTGATGTATCTATTGGTATCAAAATTCCGTTTCTACAGTTTCGGTTACCATTGAGCCGGGTCGCTCCTTACTTACAGTTTGTTAACAGTTCGTTACCACGAACTGTTTGAAAGTTTCAATATTACCCAAAATTTTTGCCCTTAGTACCGTTAGCATTAGTAGCAGCAGCACCAGTAGTTATAGTAGTAGAAGTAGTAGCAATAGCAGTGAAATTATTAGAGAGAGAGATAAGAGAGATATTTATTTCAGAAAATGGCTATCACAAGCCCAGAAGGGCCGAATTCGCATTTCGGGTAGTCTTATTAGTAGTAGTCTTAGCTTTAGTAGCAGTAGCAGTAATACTAATAGTAGCAGTAGTAGTAGTTGTAGGATTAGAAGCAGTAGTATTATGATGCAAATACTGTCTTTTGGTTAGTTCAACATCCTCCACAACAAGCCTTGTAAGTTTTAATTTCGCACACAAAACTGTTCCTAAGATATTACTGATATGCCCTTTGACATCCTGCATATGGATGCGAGTTGTTATTCAGTTTACCCCCCCCCCCCTAAATATTCTCTGAAAATTCCATCTTCATACCCTTAGGTATAGCTGTAATAGTAGTCACAGAGGTAGTATTAGTACTCAACTTAATACAATTAGCCACTGCTATGACATTGTCAATACGTCCTTTAGATAACCTGTATATTCATATACTTCTTGAAATTTTCATCTTAATGCTCTTAGCTTTGCAAGTAGTTGCAATAGAAGCAGTAGTTGGAGCAATAGTAATAGTAGTAGTAGAACTAGTAAATGTAGCAGTGGTAGTCGTATTAGTAGCTGTGTGCACATATTGCCTTATGGTCAATTAATCTTTCCCTTTAAGCATTCTCTAAGAGTTCCAACTTAATGCACAAATCAAATCTTAAGATACCCTCTTTTGACAATCTAAATCCACATAGTGTCTTTTGTTAGTTCGAATTTGCCATCAATATTCTCTCAAATTTTACCTTCTTAGACTTAGCCTTAATAGTACTAGTATCAAAGCAGTTGCGGTGGTATTAAGAGAAGTAATTGCAGTGTTAGTGCTGTATTAGTAGTAGTAACAGTAGTAGCAGCAGTAGTAATAGCAGTAGTAGACTGTACATCTTGCCTTGATGTTCCCTTTCATGATGTCCCGGAAGTTTCACCTTGAAACGGTAAGCCGCTCCAAAAATATTGCCAATGTGTGCTTTTGAGCCCCTTTTGACGCTCTTTTCACCTTAATACTCTAAGCCTTAAAAGTTGTTGCAATTGAAGTAGTAGTTGGAGTAGTTTAGTAGAAGTATTAGCATTAGCAAAGTAGCAGTGGTAGTAGTGACAAGCATACATTGCCTTTTTGTCAATTGATCTTCCCCTTTAAGTATTCTCTGTATGCTCCAACTTAATACCCAAATCCATTCTTTGAGATACGCCCTTTTGACAATCTTCATGCACATAGTGTGCTTTGATTTTGTTCAAATTCCCCTCAATATTCTGTTAAATTTTCACCTTTATACGCGTAGCTTTAATTGTACTAGTGTCACGGTAGTAGTAGGAACAATAGAAGCAGTAATAGTGTATTATTATTATAAGTAGAAACACTAGTAGCAGCAGTATTAATAGAAGTAGTAGCATGTACATTTTGCCTTTTGGTTAACTCAACATCCCACTCATGATGCCCCTGAAGTTTCCTCTTGATACGATAAGCCGTTCCAAAAATATTGCTGATACGCCCGTATCTGCAATCTGTGTGCACAGAGTACGTCTTGATTTAGTTCAACTTCCCCCTCAACGTTTACTCAGATGTTTATTTCAATATCCTCAGCCTTAGTAGTGCTCGCTACAGAAGCAGTGGTTTTCGTGATAGTAGTGGTAATAGTAGTAGTTGCGGTAGCAGTAGAAGCAGTGGTGGTTGTAGTAGCGCGCAAATATTGCCTTCTTGGTCAATTGATCATGTCCCTTATGGTTTCCTGAAAATTCTAAATTAATATACTCAGTCATTCCTGAGCTACGCCCTTTTGACAACCCATATCAATCAATCAATCAATCAATTTGTATTAATTGTATTAACTTAAGTTTGACTTAAATTTGAGTTAAGTCATTCCTGAGGTACGCCCTTTTGACAACCCATATCAATCAATCGATCAATCAATTTGTATTAACTGTATTAACTTAAGTTTGAGAACTTAAGTTTGACAAGAGCACAGTGATGTTTGAAAGAAAGATTTTCGCCCAATAAAATACACAGGAATCGAACATGTCTATCAGGGGGACGAGTTATATCACCATGAGTGGTAAAAATAGTTTGAACCAAAGGATAAGAAGTACCTGATCTGGAAAAAATAAGTAGACTAGATTTAGCAAGGCGATTTGCATCGAACCAAGCAAGTGTCTTTCTAGAACAGAATACACTTTCTTGATAAGGGAAGAATCTTTAATTTCTTAACACCCAAGAGTAATATCATCTGCAAATGCAAATAGCACTGGATCTAGAGCTGCGTCACTAGGTGGAGCAAAATTGTGATCACAAATATTACAGCAACTTCGTTAAGTTTGTTCAGATACAGCAACAAAAAGATCATGATGAATATAAGGAATAAAACAGGTCCTAGGATAGACCCTTGAGGGGCACCAAAATCAACACGGAATTGATCTTGTAGCTTAGGGTCAATACTCATAGACCTTTCAGATAAATAAATTTCAAATCAATGATAACTGATTCCCCGTAGCCCTATGTGCTCCATTTTGGAGAGTAGGTTAGTATGTGATATGCTGTCAAACGCTTTTCTGACATAAAGGAAAATTGCAGCTGAAATTCTACCCTCATCAAGTGCCTTGTGAATGAACTTCAGCAAGGCCATGCAAGCATGTTCTGTTGAGTGTTTAGGGCGAAAACCAAACTGATTGTAATGGAATTTTTTTTTTTTATCAAGAAACGACAAAAGTCTAGAGTACATACATTTTTCAAAATTTTACTAAAGGCTGATAAAAGAGAAATTAGTCGATAACTAGAAAGATCATCTCTAGAACCATCCTTATGCAGAACAAATAATCTGGCAGATTTTAGGGCGCTAGGAAACGTTCCATTCAAAAATGATAAGTTAAAATAAACTTTAAAGCCTTGGCAGGGATTTGGTCAAATCCACAAGAGGAAGATCCTATTAGCTCAAAGACGATTCTCTGGACTTCAAACTCGGAAACCGGATCCAAAGCCATCGATTTTTGACAAGAAGGACCGAGGTACTTTCTAAAGTCACTGGTAGAAGAAGCACTAACCAAAATATCTTCAGAAATTGTTTTTCCTATGGATGCAAAGTAAGAGCAAAATTAATCCATTATGACCTTACTATTAGTTATCTCTACCCCCTTACAAATTAATTTATTTGGCAAGTTATCTCTTTTGGAATTGGGATGATGAACTGTGTTTATAAGTTGCCGGGTTTTTCTCATATTCTTGCCGAATTTAGAGAACATCTGAGAGTAATAAATATACTTGGCTTTACGAATTAAGGAATTTAATAAATTTATATATTTTTTTATACCTTTCAAGATAATGACGAGAGTTAGAGGATTTGAATGCCTTCCACAAGTAAGTCTTTCTTTTTGTACTTTGCAGCCATTTGAACTTATAATTTTGTACCGGCCCCTCACCACCGAAGATGACCGAGACATAACAGCCAGTTGTTTCTTTCAAGTCCCCCCCCCCTTTTCTTAAAATTTCAACCATTTTTTTTTTTTTTTTTTTTGTTTTTTTTTTTTTTTTTGGTGTAGCTAAAGTTGTCAACCTCAGAAAAATTTCTAAATGTTGTATAGCATAAACGAATTTTTTTTTTTTTTTTTTTTTTTATACAAAAAGCGTATATCATACATTTTGATCAGTTCATCAAGGACTACTGACCAGCGTTTAAAAAAAATTATCTGTCTTGGTTCAAAAGATAATTTTCTTGCCTCGTGCCGTCTTTCCAATGTCACTACTTAAAATAGGAGCAAAGGGAGAGCTCCGATTATTTTGCAAACGAAGCCAGGTAACCGTTGCATATCTTAAAGCACTTTTCAATTTTACTCACACGTTGACCTGAAACTGGTGCCTGCCTGCTTGCCGGCTAGCATGGGTTTTACACTTGAAAGCAGAAACATAGTTCCATGGAACGAAAACTTGGCTGCGTAATTTCAGTTAGTTCTTTCCGACATAGATTATATGACTCCATTTTGACTCACACACTGTAGGCTCTGGCGCAATTACTAGCAAAACCATCCTTATTGGCCCCAAAGAGGAATTATAAGTAGCTTTCAAACATATTGTGTATGCCACATTGATCAATCTGGCCTGTGGTCTACGCTTTCCGTAATGGCTGCGGAGGTTAGACCCTTGCCACTTTCTAGCAATAAGCTGAAATTGGCAGACTAAGAAGAAAGCCCAGAACAAAACCAATTGTTGCTCACACAACACAATTCAACAAAAATAAATGCTTTTCACCTAGATGATTGTTTTAGTTTTTCGTATTGGCTTACGGAAGAATCAAACGAGTAGTCCAATAAGATCCACATGCTCTTCATTGACTTTGAAAAGGCATTTAACCAGTGGACCGTGATACCTTCTGGAAAATCGTGCAGTAATATGGTATCCCCAAGAAAATAATAAGCCTGATCATGGCTTTTTATGGATACAGTGGGTGCTGTGTTAAGACAGAGAAGAGAACAATAGATAATTAAAACACAGTAATATCAGGAGCGCGGCAAGGGTGCCTTTTATCTCTGTTCTGTTTGCTGTTTTGATAGACTATATGTTAAGAGAAGAAGCTGCCTTTGCAAGGGTCGATTGCTTTGCTTTTCACATTGGCTTCTTCTTTTTCTTAATAATTCATTATTCCACTTTTCTTGTCTTTTATATTGGTTTATAAAAAAATTGTTATTATCATTATATTCAGACAGCCCTTTCCTCGAATCTGATTCATTTCAATACTGAATTTTACTATTTTCACCAGAAGCAACCAATAATAAAGGAGAAGGAATTGTAAAATTGTCTCACCTATCTAACGCCATTAAGTCCAGATTACATTCATTATCGTAAGGTTTAGTTGAATCCAGGATGGCCTCAATATTCATTTCTTGAACTTCATTGCCGCAAGCAAGAGCTATCTCTCCAGGTTTGTTCTAAAAGAAAAGAAAAATAGCATTAAAACAAGACTGTGCCTACCTAACAGGTGTATGATGGCCAAGCTTTTAGGGTTTTCGCCATTAACTATTTTTCTCATGCGGAAAATCCTGATGGTAAAAAAAATAGGCGCACTTCTTTATTCCGACTTTTGATGTATTTTGAACATGGTTTTTGATTCTATGTACGGCTCTTATAGGATCTTCAATTTAGGAACACGTAGGGGAGGGATTTTTTCATTTCTTATGAAAATGAAGATGGAAAAAAGGTGTTTTTCGAAATATAAGGGGGGGGGAGCAACGTTACCTTTTTCCAATTTTCTCTTCAGCAATTTTCCCCTCTGTTAACAAATATGGGAATTGTGTGATAGATCCCTTCAAAAAAAAAGAAAGCACTGATAAGAGCAGTTCAAATATGACGAATGAGAAAAACCTAGTTTCTTTAAATCATAAAATCAGATTAAGTCAAAAATAAGAAAATAAATGGCAGATATTTTCAAAGGATGTTTGAATCCAAATCATTCATGAATCATCTATAATAGAAATACGAGCCCTAGTGATCTGATTCAAGATTTTCATGGCGCATCTGGTCTAATCTTGGCCATTTTCTTCAGTATGAAAATACCGCTTTAGCCTCTAAGAATACCACATTAGTTTAAAAAATTATTTGAAAATAAAAAAACTATCATATTTTTCAAAAATTCAAGATTCAAAGATTATCTCTCTAGAAAGGTAAAATGAGATTATATTTCCTACATTTTTTTTTCTTACGGTGAATATATTGTTTCTAAACTTTAAGGTTTCATTATCACGGACTGTTTGATGTCATATTTTGTTTCATATACACATAATTTTTCTAAATTACGTTATCAGATAAAGACAAATAGGAGCCAAAGAATATCTCTAAGCCCACAAATTTTTCACTGGATTTCTAAAGCAATGATTGATTGAACACACTGATTTTCAAATCTAACCTGAGCCTCTAGAAGTGTTGACAAAAGAGCTGGAAATATGTTCAAAGAACAAGGTCCTTAATTGATAATTATTTCGTATGGGATCCCTACAGCTCACTTTCTCTTTTGTTTACTTTCAAAGAAAGGAGGAATCACACCAGATACAATGTGCTGGTTGAATTTCAACCCTAATTTACGACTGAAACTGCTAATATCCACCCGTTTCCTTCGTTTATCAAGATGGAAACATTGTCTTATTTGAATGATTAGATGATCAAACGGGAAGATTCAGATTCAATTAGCGAGAATATCAGTAATGAAATTAGCTAGTGAAAACAAGCTGAATATTTCATAGCCGAACCGTAAGTTTCTGAAAGAGAGGTCCTACTGAGAGGGGTCTTGACCCCTGTATTAACCTACACCTTTCCCTTTACTCTATGTTTACATGATGGGTCTTAACTGAAGTCTTAATTTTTGTGACTAAACCAAGAATTTGTATTTACAGTCTTTAAACTGGACCCAAGACGGCACAAGAAAAAGAAATTCTAAAAGGGCTACAGACACAGCAAATCGAAAAAAATCAAATGGCAATCTTAAATAATTTTCATTCGTTTATTTCAGTTGCATTTTGGCTTCCCACGAGGTCGCTCACTCATAAATAACCTCATTTACAGGGGCAAGGAATCGTATGCTTCCTAATTGGCCGCTCTGTGTGTCCATACTTCACAAGTTAAAATATTTGCATTACTATGAATAACCCGGGTTATCGTTTGCATGTGTTCACTCTTTAAACACTGTAAGAAAACATTAATTCTGTCCGGTCATTTAGGCACGAGTCCATTATGCCCACAAGCACAGGGAGGGAGGGGGAGGGTCTGAAAAATTGTCAATCAAATGAAAATCTAAATATGAATGACACAGGCTAGTGAATTTTTACAAGTAAATAACGCATAACGATGATTAAAGAACAACTGAATCGCATGGATGCTATTTTTAAACATTTTTGAGAAAGTGGTGTACCTAGGACCTATCTTTCCTTTTATATTTCTATTTGTAAATCTTCATGCAAAAAATAGTGTTACAAACATTGAATAAAAACTTCAACTTTTTTACTAAACATGTAATTACTTTTTTACTAAACATGTAATTTTTCTCGATCTGTATATATATATATATATATATATATATATATATATATATATATATATATATATATATATATATATATATATATATATATATATATTATATATATATATATATAATATATATATATATATATATATATATATATATATATATATATATATATATATATATATATATATATATATATATACATATATATATATATATATACATATATATATGTATATATGTATATATTTGCAAGATTTTACAAAAAAAAAAAAAACAATGTATTTAGGACCAAGGTGCACAGTTGTTAGCGTACCAGTAAACCTTAGAGTTACAGGTTAAAAATAAATAAAAAGGATAGTAAAGCATAAAATGCAACTTTAGCTTTATTGTTAACATGGAGAATCATTTTCAATACAAAAATTAATATGATTATCTACAAATAATCTTAAGTCAGATTTTTCATCCCACGTTGATGTTTGAAAGGTCCACACTAAGAAAAGTTGATGCAGAGACCCCCAGACATTACCAGATGGGGTAACTCCCATACAATGTCATTATGGTCGATTTTGTGTGTCACTAGGTCTTCTCGAGTAAACTTCTGGATGACTTCTAAGTCCTTCTTTAAGTATTTCACTTCATACACTTCATCACGTTTTGCAAGACGTGAGGTTTTACTTCCAACAAATTTAATCAACACAAGCTTCTGGCCTGTATTTCGCTGTTACCAGGGTTCTCAATTTCTGTAAAACCTTCCTCTGATGACCCAGATTCTTCACAGTGGATATCATTGATGTCCCCAGCGTCAGTGTCCAAGCTTGAGTTCAACTACACTTTCTTTGTTGCTTTTGTTTTATTCCCCCCCCCTTCTGTTAGTAGCAAGAACGTATCCAGGATTTTTTTTTTCGGGGGGGGGGGGGGGTCAAACCCCCCGGATACGGCCTTGGTTAGTAGGTATACTTTTCTGTATTTATTTAAAGCTCTGCTCAATTTTTCAAGCTTGATACGGATTTTTTCAGGTGTTTCAATTAAAACTGTCAATTTAACTTTTTTTTTCTTCGTTTTCGGGTTTGCTTTCTTGGCATTGATTTGGGTAAGGCCTAATCTATTTTTGAGAAACAATAGGTTAGCCTATATCTTAGGTTATAAATGTTGCAGTGCTATTACCCCTCAAAGGTAGATTTGTGACAGTGGTTGCTTCGTTCTGTGTATCTGTTAGTGGCATATTGGTAACATTTGCTGGTAGAAACTCACTTTCAGATAATACATCCTCATGCAATCTTGCTACTCTAAATCCAGTAGCAATTTTTGGTGGTGTGAAAGCTTGAAAAAACTAGGTCCAACTAACTCAGCAACATTGTAAATAGTGGCTGGTTTCCCAATATTTCAAGGACTAGTCACCCAATTTTCATGGAGTTGTTAAAGTAAGTCTTGAAAAGTCCAAAAAACCCTATCAAGGGGCTACATCTTGTGGATGGTGAGAGGGTGGAATATCATTATTGTCATACCATTTTACTTGGCTAGCTTAATGGTTGGTACAAAAACATGACTCTCGTGGTTATCCATTAGACAAATTACTGGGCTCAGTTCATTGGCTGTTTGATGAAGTGCTTGAAAAGTTTAAAAAACAACGTTTCGTTAGACCAACCCGATGGATTTGCTCCACCGATTATTTCAGCTGGTGCAAATTTTAAAAATGTGTTCGTTAAAATATTTCCTAGGAAAAATCAGTATTGAGGGCATGAAGCCTCCGCCAGCATTAACAACAACAATCATTGTATTCGCAAAGAGCAATTACTGATTGATGCTTTACAGTTACATGCCTATATACATCTGAAACGCTTATGAAACAGTAGGCCTACCAAACTAAATCCAAATGAATGTAGGTTTAAAGCCGGTTAACAAAAATTTCAGTTGCAAAACTTTTATAATATTTTATCGATCAAAGAAGGAAAAGTCCCCCCCCCCTTAAAGAAAATTTATGACATAATTGTTTTTTCTGCATGGCACTCGCCTGTTCTCCAGTAGGAATAGTGTGAGGGAGCGGTACAGAGTGACTCTTGAAATGAGTGCAATATTTCAAATGAATAAAAAGAGAAAAGACAAAAATATACACCAGAAACCCGGCAGCGACAACTTAAAAGATATTCTTTTTACTTTAATCATTTTATTTGTAAAACTGGGATTTGCCTTGGGTCCATACAGGTGGTTTCTAAGATTTCCATCAGATATCAACCATTCTCAATTAAGTTGAAGTTTGATTTTAGTTACGTTGTGGGTTGGACCAAAGTAAATCAACTATATACTAGATATTTATGTTTATACTTTTGCCTTGTTTTGTTATTGTTTTGAGATTTTTTTAAGTTCTTCGTGGTTTTTTAGGTTTTTATATTTTTTTTTTAGACCGCATTGCTTTTTGAATTCATTATTACTCTCCCTTTGCTATAAGGACGTTTTATTGCTTATACAGGCAATTTGCGATATATTTCTTCTCTGAACTTCTTTGGCCTGAAGCTCCGTTTCTCACGTGGTATTTTTCTTGTGACAAGCTAATCCCTTCCAAAACAAAACAAAAAATAATTTTATCCAAACCCTATGCATTCTAATTACTTACTTTGGTAACGATAATATAAAACTCGAAGCCCTAATTGGATACATGAGTCTTAAAAAGCAGATGCTTTGGTTTCGACTGAGACTACAGCTTCGGAGAAAGGAATTCAATGTAGTTTTTGGATTTTTATTAAGTAATTAGGGCGTTGATATCAAGATTTTTATTTAGATATGCAAGGTAGTAGTTCAATAGAAACAAAAAAGAAAGAAAAAGTTGGTTACCTGATTAAGCGCAAAGGCGCTAACGGACTCTTGATCCTTATGCAGAATCCTGACAGCTAGAACATTTCTGCTGGATTTATTTGCAGCTTCTACGTCACTAACATCACTATCACTAATAACGGACGCAGAGTCACAGAAAGAAAGACCCGCAGCTCGACGACGCGAACCGTAAACCAGCCGAATGAACATCTCTTGAACTGCCTCTTGATGAACTAAATAGTTCCAAAGCCGACGAATGGCTTTGGTTTCTGACTTTTGTCTGAAAAACAATTTCAATCGATTATAAATATAATCCACTATTGCTACAAATACTACAAACAACTCTTCGCAACTCTAAGCCACTCGGAGTCAACAGAGCTGCACAAGCTCTTCTACGCCCCGGTTCCTTCAGACCCTCACTCTATACTCCCTTTTTCGAGGTTCACATTTATTTGAAATCTTTCCTTATGACCTCTTCCCATCTCATTTGGGAGTGTCCTAATTTTCGTTTATTCCCCCCCCCCTCCCCCTGGATTACCAAAAATACTTGAATTTTGCCCAACTAACTTTCTTGATTCGTAAAACGTGATTTAACTATACTGATCATTACTTTCCTTAAAGATCTAGAAAAGAAAGGATCAAACTACATATTAGGCACATGTTAGTATCTGATATAGAGCCATTCAAAGGACTAGCCAAGACTATTATTAGACAATTGCTCTGAAAAACCTTAAATACGTCTTCTTCAACTTATCGAAGGATCCCCGCTTCAGAGGCTTTTGGTACTTGACTACTCTCAATACCCAAATTTGTAATATCCTAATCGTCGTTCTAAGACTTGTGTTTGTGTTCTAAACTTTTTCCTACTGCCTATTCTTCTTTTTACATCTTCACTGCACCCAACATCCTTACTATTAATGCTACCAAGCTGAGTGAAGCCATTCACTATGTGTCAATGTTCTAGTTAAATAAAATTATTACGTCATGGTCATTTGTTCCTAATTTAATCAAGCGACTTGATCTTCTTAACATTCATTTTCAAACACATTCTTGCACCCTAAGCTTTCAAAGACTACAAAAATGCCTTCATTTTCGCTAATATTCTATACAGAAAAAACAATCATCTGAGTACCAGGCTCCAAAAACTTGTTACCCCGTCAAATTTTAGAGTTTCACCATCCCATCTAGCACCACGCTCTCCCATAGCCTTTTCTGTGTCCCTTGTAATCCCTGAAAATAATCCGTACAGCTGGGATAACAGAAACCCTACTTAGCTCCAGATTCCACAACTATAAGCTAACCTCGCTTCCTATATGACCAATTCTGTTATAGTCATTTTAATGCACTTAATCGGTAAGGATCTTCCTGACCTATTCTGCTACATTAGAAGACAGAAAAACTCAATGCCCCAAAAACCTACTCCTGATCCTTCGTCAGACCGGTGATCCTTCCATGCATGTCACGCAGAGGACTAATTGTCGAATGCCCACTTTTACGCTTGGGCTTCCAAGACTCATCGGACACCCCTCCAGAGGGACCAAAATAGGGCTAGTAGTATAGGCTGTAGCACCACTAAACACCAACGACAACCTTTAAAAAATTTTGATCTGTACTTTCAAGGGTTGTCTTATACAAGTTCTCACTCGTCGCCCCGTAGCTTTCTCTAATGGTCTGAAGGCAGATAGGCCCAGGAATAAGTACTTGGTGCAGACTTCGTTGGCGCTTCATATTCATCTTAACTGTCTCCCTTGGGGGGCTGTTCTATAAAAAAAATGCTATAGATTCAAGCATATATTCAACACATCCATAAATCTTAGTAATTAAAATGAGTCAATGACTGGCTGCATCTCTGGCCCTTGTGATATACCAGCTGCTACAAAATCTTGCAGCAAAAGCTTAGCGGAACAATTTGTTCATCTCTACTACAAACTATAGAACTCCACTTGATCTCATACACTCTAGGATCTAGCTCAAAGACAAGTGAAAACCTCATTTCTGGTCTCAGGCAAGAATTATAGACAAGTTTACAAAATGTAATATCATACTAATCAATCCGGCCATAGGTCCTCACTTCCACAAAAAAAAAAAAAAAAAAAAAAAAAAAAAAAAAAAAAAAAAAAAAAAAAAAAAAAAAAAAAAAAAAAAAAAAAACGAGGAAATTTGACCCTCGCCACCTTCAAGCAATAAACTGAAATCAACGGTATAGAAAAAGAAGAAGAAGAAAAAAAAAAAAACAAGTACTGCTCCCACACCAAAATAACACCAAAATAACAAAATTAAAACCTTAGGAATATTGAAAACTACCCATTTTACATGGAAAGTAATAGTTTTTCTAATACCCATTTACTCTACTGGATGGCATAGCGTAGGTCTCTGCCAAGGCATCTGAATTTTGTCAGGTTCAATTTCACTGACTGAAAAATATTCTTTTTTTTTATTTGCTATTTCTTGGTGTTTTTTATGTGGAAAAACCAACTTACATTGATAAATAACTAGGCATAAACAGTTGAAATTGCAAAACTGGCAAAATACTTACTCGAAAGGAGTATTGACTGGATCCAGAATACTTTTATATCTTGCGATGCCTGAACCTTGCAAATAAAATGTGCTTTCAGTGGCACATGCCTCCATATATGAGGGTGGCGGACAACCCAAGGATATATAACGATCATGAAACCAGTCTTCCCATTTTGACAAAGTTCTGCACATTGCGTGTAAAGGAGGACTCACACTTGGAAGATCTAAAGGGAAAATGTCAACAAAAATCTTAATGAAAAATACTATCATACAAAAATTCAATTCAATGAAAAAAAAAACTTTAACAGTAAAAGAAACAGTACCAGTAACAGAAAATCAACACTCGGGATATAATAGGACAGAGCTTTCAATCATGTTCGGCTTGAGCTACATCGCTGCATCAGAAAACTGAGACCATCATGGGGAAGTTTATAATTTTCAAAGAGAGAATGAGGGATAAAATGAGAACATAATCTGAGCAACTTTGGCCAGAACAATACACATCGACGACCGTTAGTCTAATTAATACTAAAAAAATAAATAAAAAATCGCTGGTTGCTATACAAGCCCGATTTTTTTTTTTTTTTTAATCTATTTTGACACTAAACATTGATCAGGTTGAAAATTACGAAAACTAAATAGGAACACATTCGAATAATTACATATCAAAGAATAAGGAGTCCTGAAAACGTTGTTCAATCCTAGCTTTTAGGGCTAGAATTAAATAAAGGTTAAGACCACCACCGAGTTTCTGACAAAAGTTTAGCTTTGAGGCAGTCACGCTGAACTAAATGAAAAGAAGGATATCCCCGAATGGACTGGGTCAACGTCACAGGAAAAATTACAAGAAATAGGAACTTCATGGCAGGGAACACCTCAGATCAGATTGCAGGAAGGAGGAGCATGCTTCAGGTGGAGTGATGATGTGAAAATTTCTCCGCAGTAATCAAACATCTTCATCAAACATTTAAAAAATGTTTGGTACAATACTTAAATATGGCACATTACAACACAGAGTAGCAACCTCATCACAATCCTTCCCTGCCCCCTTGTTATTATTGTTATCATTACCAATATTATTATAACTTTATTTTCCACATAAACAGCAAAACTGAGGCATGATTAATATTCATTAAAAATGTTTGAATCATAACAACTTAAATAACAAAATCAGAATAACAAAGTAATGTGATCCCATAATAGCATTCAACTATCTCACTCATTGTTATTGAGATACACAATAATGAAAATAAAATCTGCCTTCTGGTATGGTATGAGCCAAAACAAAAGGAGGTTTAGACATCGTTCCTATCCTGAATCAGTTTAATTTTTGGTTGATCTAATCACAAACAAAAATTGAAGGCACATGTCTCTTTACTAAGGTAAAACGAGTGCGTGCCAGTAGAAGAATATTGTAAAAACAAAAAACACTCACCTTGCCTGAAGATACATAAAAACAACACACGACCCTAATCATCAATAAGAGAAAAAAAAAGAGTAAGGAATTAAAAAGAACCAAGAATTAAAACTGTTATTCGATAATTACCTATAAAAAAAATTTCCCATGAGATGTATCTTCATCAACACTCAACACTCATGCGAGTGCCATATCCCAGCCCATAAGGTGTATTTTATAAGAATCAACTATTGGGGGGTTATGGTTACTAACATTAATCATTACGATTAATGATTACGACTAAAAACTATTACGATCTGCCCTTTTGGCCTTCGTCCAGATGGAGAAGGGGAATTATGGAGAAGGGGAATCCAGATGGAGAAGGGAAAATAAAATCTGCCTTCTGGTATGGTATGAGCCAAAACAAAAGGAGGTTTAGACATCGTTCCTATCCTGAATCAGTTTAATTTTTTGGTTGATCTAATCACAAACAAAAATTGAAGGCATATGTCTCTTTACTTAGGTAAAACGAGTGCGTGCCAGTAGAAGAATATTATAAAAACAAAAAACACTCACCTTGCCTGAAGATATATAAAAACAACACACGACCCTAATCATCCATAAGAGAAAACAAAGAGTAAGGAATTAAAAAGAACCAAGAATTAAAACTGTTATTCGATAATTACCTATAAAAAAAATTCCCATGAGATGTATCTTCATCAACACTCAACACTTATGCGAGTGCCATATCCCAGCCCATAAGGTGTATTTTATAAGAATCAACTATTGGGGGGTTATGGTTACTAACATTAATCATTACGATTAATGATTACGACTAAAAACTATTACGATCTGCCCTTTTGGCCTTCGTCCAGATGGAGAAGGGGAATTTACAATTAAATCAATTTGTGTAAAATGAAATTTTCAACTAATTTAAACTTAAATAATGCAACATTTACCTTGTAATTCTTTTCCTGCACACCTCAGAAATCTCTCCACATGGACACTTGCTAATTTTAAAGCAGCTACACGAACAATGGACCAAGATATTGAATTCGTGTCAGAAAACTCGGTATTCACTTCCTTTTTTGGAGTTTTCTTTTTTGGATTATCATCAAATTCATCATCCGATTCTTCGGGCTCTTCTTCCACCTCATCCTCGATGTCAGACTCAGAGGAATCGTAATCAATTTGGGATATTTCAAGTGATAACTTTGGCTGCAACAAAAAATTTTAATCTCTCTCACTCAAGTTCTTTGGCAATGAGAGAACTACTGACGTTTAGGATGCACACGTGATATCAATCTTTACATCAGTCCCAGACACAGAGAATGAAATCAAAAACTGAACAGAATCATAAACTGAAGTGGCTTGTAAAAGTAGATGACACCACTTTCGAATCCAAAAGAAAATACTCCTCTTTTGTATCTTTAAATTTTTCTATTTATCATTGAATAATATTTTGGCAATACGGTTAGGGAGTCTCAACATCTCAAGCCCTTTTAGACTTTAATCTAACTTCAACTAAAGATTGCCTGCTGCCTTCTAGAACAGAGCTTTCCACTTGAAAGCAGAAACATGGCTCAAAGAAACGAAAAAGTGACCTGAACAACTTCAGACTATAAAGTGACCTGAACAACTATAAAGCTCACACTATTGAGCTCACACTATAAAGCTCACACTTCAGCTCACACTATTGATCCTGGCTCAGAGAAAAGCAAAAAATACTCTTCTTTGCCCAGACAAGACGTACGTTACGTTTTTTGCCCATACGCATGTTTCAAAAACGTACACTTTTCGCCCATTCGCACGTTTCCAAAACGTAGTATTATATTCTTGAATCCAGCCGGATGTCCAGTAAAAACGGCGGCAGAGGAAAAACAAAAGTGACAAAAACAAAGTGTTAAAGCCCCCCCCCCCCCACCAACACATTTATGACTAATTTAGTCAGCCAAAATAATTCAAGTCGAACTGCAGCAGATTTTTTCAATAAATATTATATAATACCGAATTGACTACTTTTTAAGCAAGTGTGAACCTAGATGGTGCACTAAAAATGGTATACTTTCCTAGGAAAAACTTAACTCAGCTGATATCATGCCTGTTTACGACAGGAAAACATTAATGTGTTTCTAGTGTTTTCAGTTCCTCCACCCATTTTTCCCTATTTAGTAGATTGACTGATTCAGTAAATTGATTTAGTAGAATTCTATCGTGTCTCGGAGTTTTCAGGAAAGCTGCTCGGCTAGAACGTTCGTTTCATGCTTTTAAAGATGTGGCCAGACAGATTGCCAAAGAATTCGGGAGTAAGATTTTATTTTGCTACACCAAGTGGTGAAATTTTCACAAACGTATAAAATATACAGATAAAGTTTCACAACTGATTAATCAGTTTTACGAAAAAAAACGGAAAGAAAGGTTTTAAATAAAAATTGTTTTATTATAAGGTCATTTATGGTTGAAAGCTACGATTATGACGTCCTCTCTTCAGTCATATTGTGGCTCGTAAGACCCAATGAATAGACAGTTACCGTAGTGCAGTGATAATGTGACTCTCCTTTAGTAATGGGGGATGTGAGTTCAGTCCACTCTACGGTAACGATTCATTATCGTATATGGCAATCGTGACAAAAGGAACCACATTCAACAAGTCAGCATTTCGTCTGCTGAGAGCGGTTTTACTGAAAATAACAGCTGTTTGTCAAAACTGAGTTACAAAATCCATGTTGCGTAAAAAAATGTCCTTCGAATGGTCTAATTGACATTGCTGAAAGACGTCAGCCGCTCTAGCTACAGCCGATTATGAGGTACAAATGTCAAAATTTGCATACTCGTTTTTCTTGAATTTTGAAAAAACAGATTGGACAAAATCGCTCTCAGCATACGATTTGTGTTTTGAAGAGTTACGTGTTTTTTTTTCTATTTGCCTTTCAAGTCTTATTTCAGCAGAAACGTATTTTATTTTTTATTATTTCAGCCATTTTGTTTTCTTCTTCTTTTTACTTTTCTTTGCATAAAAATCAATGTTTTGTACACTGTACTTATTAGCTATTTCGTTAGTGGGCTGTAATAAAATTTATGGCTTCTCAGAAGAAACAGATTACACAAAATTCGTAAGAGACAGGATGCGATATAAATTTAGCAGTTTACAAATTACCATCTCAAACCTAACAGAAATAATTAAACTTGTTTTCTTCAGGAGCAACACAAAAATCTACTTCCAATTCGAAAACCCTCATCGACTTTAAAATTCCTATTGTGTTGCATCACATAAACACTGAAGGATATAATTTTTTCCATTACGAAGCTTCCATTAAAAAAAATAATTCATAACCGGTGTATTAATAAATACATATTATAATAAATATATAATAAATATAAATATATATATATATATATATATATATATATATATATATATATATATATATTATATATATATTATATATATATATATATATATATTATTATATAATAAATATATAATATATACTATAATAATAAATATTTAATATATATTATAATAATAAATATATATTATGTATATATAAAATTAATAATAACCGGAGGATAATTGCAAGTGGTCTTAGTTATAGCAAAGAAATTGGACATAGATCGTTCAAAAAATCTTGTATAACTACAAAGATTTAGTTTATAAATTTTAAAGGTACATAAACTTATACAATCACCTTTCATTCTGTTAAAAAAAAAAAAAAAAATCAACTAACTCACCTTAGTCATCATACAAGCAACAAGTGATGTTTTGGGAGGGACAAACAATTCTTTATAGGTTGGGTAGTCATCTGTGTTACTTGGAAGGCGAGGCTGAGGTGGGCGCAGCGGTTTAGGCTTAGGCGAAGGAGGTGATTCTCCAATACTATCAGCCAGTAAGCGTCTATTCAAACGCCGTCTGTGGTCATTTAAAGGAGATCCTTGATTTGTTTCCGGGCTTGAAGACTGAAAAAAAAATTATTTATATCAGACAAAGAAAAACGGGGGTCCTCCAATACTATCACCCCGTAAATTTAGATTCAAATGCTGCTGGCTATATCGTCCTTTACTTGTTTCTCGAAAAAAAAATTAAGACGCCTTAATGATAACAACAATGGTCCTGTGTTGGGTCCCCTTTTAACAACAATTTAAAATATTTATGGCGTAAATAGCTTAGGAAAAAACAAACAAACAACGGTAATTGAATGGAGGGATGAAACCATTTAACCTATATTCCATGATTTTGAAAAATAACCCTTAGTAAGTTATTTGTTACATAGAATCTGAATTGTGTTCTTATCCATAACATGATGACTAAAGTCAAAAGTGAAACCAGTTTTTGCTTATCGGGCTTACCTTTCGTCGCGATACCCTTCATTCAATAATAATAAAAAAATAAAATAAATAAACTTGACAATTCTGCATACTGCGTTACTTTAGCAATGCTTAATTAATTTGCTTTTATTCCTTTTTTCTAATACAATTCTTCGTAAACTATCAAAATATATAAATGGAGTAATCCTTAGTTCTGACCACAGTTCATATAATTATCCAGTAAGCTTATCGCAGATCATTTCTGGTCTTCGTTCTCGGTGCGAACAAAAAGCTCCTCCCACTTATTTCTGCATTAGCGGGAATGCGGGTTAGTCTGTTTCCGATTGTTTCCAACAAAGTGCATTATTCGTAATAGCGGGTTTCCACTTGTTTCCGATTAGATCACAGTCTGACTTGTCTACCCATGAAAAGATCTGACTTCGCTTATGTTTATATCTGCAAAAACGTTCTCCGGAGCACTCGCACCCCGGTCCGGGTTTTTATAATGGGTGAGATAGAGAATGATCATACTGGATAATTATATGAACTGTGGTTCTGACGCATACCGCCAGGATACAAAGGAGGCCAAAAAATCCTGCTCATATTGCAACATCGTGCCATGTTGCCAAGTGTATTCCTGCGTGTTGGTAAACGTCGGTCTTTTTATTATTTCAGACGCAGAAATGTCTCGTACCTAAAAACGCAAACTTAAACATCCTGCAAGAAACTATTACAAACATGATTTTAGGCGCATGGTTGGCGATCAAGGAAAAAAGCCCCCCCCCTCCACATGCCGTTTGGCATATATTGCAATTCTGACAGACTGTTTGAGATCACGGCACATCCTTTGGTGTCCTCATGATTTGGAGGGGACTAAAGGATCCCAAAACAGACTCTTGCTTATGTGTAACGAAATAGCTGGAATCAACTCTAAAACAAGAGGAACTGTGCAATATCCTAAATAACCATCTGCTGTAATGCTTATAAGCCACATGGTAAAATTGCCCCACCGGTGCCTCCTGAAATGTGATAGTGAGTGAGAATGAATATGGGACCGAACACCTAGGTGTTAACCCATAGTTTAGCCCCCTCTCTCCTGTGAATGAAATTAGCAAGATTTTTTTTTTTTATCAGGAGGATCTTAATGATCTAGACATCTGATATCTATCAAGATAACGATCTTGATATCTGACATGATAACTTAACGATCTCATTCATGATTTAAATTCAAGGTCAAAGGATCAAGGTGTGCTTTTAGCTCCACAGGAAAAAGGAAGTAATCTACTCCTTTCTGATATGAAAATGATCTTTTATCTTGACCTCAATGATTCTTTTTCTGAACATATTTCAATGAAGGTGACGTAGTTTTTATGATAGCATCAAACAGGTTTATGGGGATACTTCGCCCTGATTTCAGTGTAAGTGATTGGTCTTTGTTCATAGATTCTATCATACTTAGTCTCAAAGCAGTACTTCCCCACACTGGGACAGATTTCTTTCTCTTCCGATAGCTCATACAGTTTAAAATGATGAAGACATATGACAAATTTATCCGTTGATTATATTTAAAAAAATGTTTTTTTTTTAACTGAAAATAAGGAGCAACATTAAAACTTAAAACGAACAGAAATTATTCCGTATATGAAAGGGGCTGTCCCATCCTCAACCCCGTCACCTGACAAGTTACAAGAAGCTATTCTTGTTTTGGAATTGAAGTTATCAAGTATTTTGCAGTAGGTTGCATAGGTTGCATCAAGACATGGCTCATTGTAGACAGAGAAAAGCCAAGACAGATAGTTGAAGTAATTGAGAGGCAAATGTTTAAATGGCTGGGTTACGTGTAAATGGCGGGAGTATGCATGACTCTTTTATTGGACACACACTTGTCAGGTCGTTGTCAGGTCTTGCGTCATTACAGATTCAGGTATTTGCGAAATAAGTTCGCAAAGATGAATGGAGCAAAAGTTAAGTGGGCAATACATGAAGGACCGTATATAACGGAACTAATGGATGATGAACATTCGCACGATTTATTCAGCGATATTGAATTTTTTACACTTAATCATGAGCAAAATTTACAATCCGTTATATAACAAAATATATACTTAGTAGGAAAGTGGAAAATGCTGCAAAATATGTTTGAAGTTTTCCGACTGTTACTACGAGTATTTCGCTTAAGAAGCCATTTAAGACACACGGGATAAATCAAAAGAAACAAAATTTCACGGTATTCAATTCTCCTGATCTATTCATTTCATTTATTTGTTTATTCGATTAATTTCTTCATTCTTATTTCTGAAAGAACACCAATTATTTCTGAGGAACAAAAAAAGGAAATACAATGGATCGCAGAAAAATAGAAACAACTCACTGTCTTTAGACCCAAAGAGGATAAGGGAAAACAGACTGAAGAGTCAGATCGAGCATAGACAGTTCTAAGGTGGGAACTATAAATATCACCTTAGCAAAACTATCACAAAACGGATTTTGAATTACCGTGATCGATTTCAATGACGAACTAAAAAACAACCTTGGTAAAAATACCACAAAACACTTATTGAATTATTGCAATCGAAATCGAGAACCTATTTTTTTTAGTGATATATTTATTTTTTTTTTTTAGAATTAACATAATGATATTAACATACTTGTACAATAAACATTTTTCCTGTAGAAACCAGAAAGAACTTTTTTTTCTTATCTCAATTGTTTTATTGGTCAATGGATTCTTACAAAAAAATTACCAAAAAGCAAAACGTCCGAATGCATGAAAGCCACTGTGAATATTTATAAAGAATTTTGTCCGAATTAATGTCGGGTAGGAACTTCCCCTTCTCTTTTCCCCAAATAAATTCTTGCTTAATGTAGGACAGTTGCGTGACTGCCAGTTAGGAATTGTTGCATACCAATGTTGGAATTCTGTAAGTCCTGGGTTTTTTCGTGGCTATTTTAGTGACAATGGGTCACTACATGGTTATGAGACTCGTCATGCTGATAATGTTGTTGTGACACATAGAAGTGGAACCAGGGCTGGTTTCCCTACTAGATTTTCAGGGCCCCATGTATGGAACCTCATTCCCGAGAGCATTGGGGGGGGGGGGGGGGGTTGAGCCCCTCTGGTTATTTAAAAGTATTTTGAAAAAAATATTTATTAGGAAAAGGTTGATAGTTTTTATTTATTAATTATTATTATTATTATTATCATTATGGTAGAATGGTTGATGATAGATTGGTGATAGTTTTTATTTTGGTATGTAATTTATTTTATTTTTTATTTTATCTTTTTTATTAGTTTGATTAATTAATTGTTTTAAAAAATGTGAGTAGCCGCCACGTCGCAAGTGCTTTTTAGTATCTTTTTTAGGGTGGTTATTAGTAATTTAGTTGTTAGGTTTTTCTTTGTAATTAAAAAAAATTGAATTGGATTGAATTGACTTACACACCTGTTGATAGAATTATATGTTTGCAACAGCAAAACTGTGAAGGTAGTTTCGAAGATCACACTACCTTTCCATGACGTACAAATAATAGTTCAAATAGGGATAAATCCCTTCATCCCTATTTGTGGTATCAGAAACCTTAAACTAAGTAATTACAGCCTTAGTTATATTATAATAATAATAAAGATGAAAAAAAGTCAAAAACTTACCAAGTTATTCCCTGCTGCAGAAGCCGCAACTCTAACAACCTTCTTCGTTCCACCACCAAAAACATGACCAAACGTTTCTTGAGTAGGATTCAAAGCGACAAGACGGAAAAGCATATGATTATCACAGGCCACAAGAGCATAGGACAAAAGACTAACAAACACTCCCACAAAGCATTCACATAACAGCGTCAATACATATTCCGAATTCTGCTCTTCAACTTTATTTAAGATTGCACGCAGGAATTCGACACCTGAAACAATTCAAATTATTTTGTTTGAAACACACAGCTATAAAAAGCAAGTAAATTTAATGAAACAATTAAGCAAAAGCACTGACACACTCAAAAGTCTGATGCAGAGGAAGGAGGGTGGCAGCGGTAGCTAAACAGGGCGAAAAAAATTGAAGAAAAAGAAACTACGGAAATATAATATTTCCATTTTCTTCGAACGTGATTTTAAGGTCGAAAGTTCTTTTATTTCAAATCCATGAAAGAGAAAGCAGATCTTATCCCTGGCAATGGTGTAGATAGAAACCCCTGTTCCTGTGGGAAAGTCTATTTTTACAGAATCTGTCAGCAGTTAGGAGAAAGGCTACACGAACGTAAACACTCAACAGACAAACCTCCAAAGTCTAAAAGCAGAACTTAGCTGTGATTTTAGTACCAATTTGATTTTTATTCAGCTATGGCCACCTGCGCTTTTCAAACCCGAATAATTTAGTTCTTTTCGATGAGACAAACATAGTTTTCCCAATAAAAATTTACCACAATCTTTTCAGGACGAAACTGAAATAACAATAAGACTTTGCTTTAAACGGAGACGCTAGGGACAGTTCTTTTTAACCTCAATATATATATATATATATATATATATATAGATATATATATATATATATATATATATATATATATATATATATATGTATATATATATATATATATATATATATAATATATATATATATATATATATATATATATATATATATATATGTATATATATATATATATATATATATATATATATATATATATATATATATATATATATATATATATATATATACGTGCACTTTACTGAAAAAATATAAATGTTTTTACTTTTATAACTTTAATAAATCAAATAATTTTAACATTTTGATTACTAAATATCAGTATATGTATATTAAACTGACAATGCACATTCATTTGTATTTTTTCAGTAAAGTGCAAATTTTGTTCTGGCCTTGGGAAGGCATAGGGGTTTTGCGCCCAGCTTATGTTAATTTCTGCTCGTTTTGAGTTTGACTCGGTTATTTATTGTAATTTCTGTTCGTTTTGGGTTTCATTTATTTACAGATGCTGATTTGTGGTAGTTTCGAGCTTGGTAGATTATTTGATTTTATTTTTGATCATTTTTTGTTTAATGGAGTTCTTTACTTTTCTTTGAAAACTTATTTTGCGGAAAAAGTTTTTTAATTAATTTCTGTTCGTTTTATATTGACACAGTCTTTTCAGGGAAAAAGAAAATAATACTTTAAATCTTTTCGTTTTTTAAGACTTTATAGATTTGGCCTGCTATTTGTATACTGGAGAAAAATTTTCAGCAATTTTTAACAACATACACCCTTTTATAAATCTGGACACAAAAAGTGCTGTTTAATTCAGTTTCATACCTCCTCTAGTTGACCTGAAATGGAAAACTTGATACCATTCGCAAAAAAAGTGTTTACTTTCTTTGATGGCTTGGATACACTTACGCTATTTTGATTTGATTAAATTTTAAAAGCAGAAGTGGCCCCGAAAGTTTGAACATAATAACCTCAGTCGTTCTTGGGGTACTGCTGAGATGCTTTATTAGGAATTAGCATTATCACAGTGCATTTTGATTTAATCTTAAGGCAAAATTTAGTTTTTAAACATAATGGGCAAATGGGAGGGTGGGCGTGGGAGGGTGTGAGTGGAAGGGGGATTAGTTGCCCTCCAATCACTTTCGACTATTAAAAAGGGCATCAGCCCTACTCTTTTCAATCGAATGAGCCCTTTTCGAAGTTCCCACGACAACTCCTTCGACACGAAGTGCCCTGGTCTAAACAACAACAACGACAAAAAATATCATTAATCACTTTCGGACTATTAAAAAGGGTTTTATGCCCTTTGCATTTCAAATCGAATGAGCCCTTTTTCAAGTTTCTACGACAAAGATTTCAATAAAAACCTTATATGCCCCCAGGGCATAACTTATAACCCTTGCCCTGAGGGTTGTGGGGAAGTTTACTCATCAAAAACATATTTTCTATCTGGAAATCAACTACAAAAGACTAACAAACACTCCCACAAAGCATTCACATAACAGCGTCAATACATATTCCGAATTCTGCTCTTCAACTTTATTTAAGATTGCACGCAGGAATTCGACACCTGAAACAATTCAAATCATTTTGTTTGAAACACACAGCTATAAAAAGCAAGTAAATTTAATGAAACAATTAAGCAAAAGCACTGACACACTCAAAAGTCTGATGCAGAGGAAGGAGGGTGGCAGCGGTAGCTAAACAGGGCGAAAAAAAATTGAAGAAAAAGAAACTACGGAAACATAATATTTCCATTTTCTTCGAACGTGATTTTAAGGTCGAAAGTTCTTTTATTTCAAATCCATGAAAGAGAAAGCAGATCTTATCCCTGGCAATGGTGTAGATAGAAACCCCTGTTCCTGTGGGAAAGTCTATTTTTACAGAATCTGTCAGCAGTTAGGAGAAAGGCTACACGAACGTAAACACTCAACAGACAAACCTCCAAAGTCTAAAAGCAGAACTTAGCTGTGATTTTAGTACCAATTTGATTTTTATTCAGCTATGGCCACCTGCGCTTTTCAAACCCGAATAATTTAGTTCTTTTCGATGAGACAAACATAGTTTAAATGTTTTTACTTTTATAACTTTAATAAATCAAATAATTTTAACATTTTGATTACTAAATATCAGTATATGTATATTAAACTGACAATGCACATTCATTTGTATTTTTTCAGTAAAGTGCAAATTTTGTTCTGGCCTTGGGAAGGCATAGGGGTTTTGCGCCCAGCTTATGTTAATTTCTGCTCGTTTTGAGTTTGACTCGGTTATTTATTGTAATTTCTGTTCGTTTTGGGTTTCATTTATTTACAGATGCTGATTTGTGGTAGTTTCGAGCTTGGTAGATTATTTGATTTTATTTTTGATCATTTTTTGTTTAATGGAGTTCTTTACTTTTCTTTGAAAACTTATTTTGCGGAAAAGTTTTTTTAATTAATTTCTGTTCGTTTTATATTGACACAGTCTTTTCAGGGAAAAAGAAAATAATACTTTAAATCTTTTCGTTTTTTAAGACTTTATAGATTGGCCTGCTATTTGTATACTGGAGAAAAATTTTCAGCAATTTTTAACAACATACACCCTTTTATAAATCTGGACACAAAAAGTGCTGTTTAATTCAGTTTCATACCTCCTCTAGTTGACCTGAAATGGAAAACTTGATACCATTCGCAAAAAAAAGTGTTTACTTTCTTTGATGGCTTGGATACACTTACGCTATTTTGATTTGATTAAATTTAAAAGCAGAAGTGGCCCCGAAAGTTTGAACATAATAACCTCAGTCGTTCTTGGGTACTGCTGAGATGCTTTATTGGGAATTAGCATTATCACAGGGCATTTTGATTTAATCTTAAGGCAAAATTTAGTTTTTAAACATAATGGGCAAATGGGAGGGTGGGCGTGGGAGGGTGGGAGTGGAAGGGGATTAGTTGCCCTCCAATCACTTTCGACTATTAAAAAGGGCATCAGCCCTACTCTTTTCAATCGAATGAGCCCTTTTCGAAGTTCCCACGACAACTCCTTCGACACGAAGTGCCCTGGTCTAAACAACAACAACAACAAAAAATATCACTAATCACTTTCGACTATTAAAAAGGGTACTAGCCCTTTGCATTTCAAATCGAATGAGCCCTTTTTCAAGTTTCTACGACAAAGATTTCAATAAAAACCTTATATGCCCCCAGGGCATAACTTATAACCCTTGCCCTGAGGGTTGTGGGGGAGTTTCCTCCTCAAAAACATATTTTCTATCTGGAAATCAACTACGCTGAACAAAATGGCTATCTCAAAATTTTTATTGGATGCGTTTGGGGGAATGATGGGCGTGGGAGGGGGGGGGGGGCTATTTGCCTTCCAATCACTTTCGACTATTAAAAAGGGCACTAGCCCTTTGAATTTCCAATAGAATTAGCTTTTTTGAAGTCTCTACGACAACGCCTTCTATAAAAACCTTATATGCCCCAGGGCATAACTTAAAACCCTTGCCCTGAGGGCTGTGGGGGAGTATCCTCCTCAAACACATATTTTCTATCTGGAAATCAACTACGCTGAACAAAATGGCTATCTCAAAATTTTTATTGGATGTGTTTGGGGGAATAATGGGCGTCGGGGGGGGGGGGGGGGCTATTTGCCCTCCAATCACTTTCGACTATTAAAAAGGGCACTAGCCCTTTGAATTTCCAATCGAATTAGCTTTTTTTGAAGTTTCTACGACAACACTTTCTATAAGAACCTTATATGCCCCAGGGCATAACTTCAGACCCTTGCCCTGAGGGCTGTGGGGGAGTACTCTCCTCAAAAGCATATTTTCTATCTGGAAATCAACTACGCTGAACAAAATGGCTATCTCAAAATTTTTATTGGACGTGTTTGGGGGAATGATGGGCGTCAGGGGGGGCTAGTTGCCCTCCAATCACTTTCGACTGTTAAAAAGGGCACTAGCCCTTTGAATTTTCAATCGAATGAGCCTTTTTGAAATTTCTAAGACAACGCCTTCTATAAAAACCTTATATGCCCCAATCGAATGAGCCTATTTTGAAGTTTCTACGACAACGCCTTCTATATAAACCTTATCTGCCCAAAGGGCATAACTTAAAACCCTTGCCCTGATGGTTGTGGGGGAGTGTCCTTCTCAAAAACATATTTTCTATCTGGAAATCAAGCACGCTGAACAAAGTAGCTATCTCAAAATTTTGATAGGATGTGTTTGGGGGAATGGTGGGCGTGAGGGGGGGGCTAGTTGCCCTCCAATCACTTTCGACTGTTAAAAAGGGTACTAGCCCTTTGAATTTCCAATCGAATGAGCCCTTTTTGAAGTTTCTACGACAACGCCTTCTATAAAAACCTTATATGCCCCCAGAGCATAACTTAAAACCCTTGCCCTGAGGGTTTTGGGGGAGCGTCCTCCTCAAAAATATATTTTCTATCTAGATATCAACTACGCTGAACAAAATGGTTATCTCAAATTTTTATTGGATTTATTTGGGGGAATGATGGGCGTGGGGGGGGGCTAGTTGCCATCCAATCACTTTCAACTATTAAAAAGGGCACTAGCCCTTTGAATTTCCAATCGAATGAGCCCCTTTTGAAGTTTCTACGACAACGCCTTCTATAAAAACCTTATATGCCCCCAGAGCATAACTTAAAACCCTTGCCCTGAGGGTTTTGGGGGAGTGTCCTCCTCAAAAATATATTTTCTATCTAGATATCAACTACGCTGAACAAAATGGTTATCTCAAATTTTTATTGGATTTATTTGGGGGAATGATGGGCGTGGGGGGGGGCTAGTTGCCATCCAATCACTTTCAACTATTAAAAAGGGTACTAGCCCTTTGAATTTCCAATTGAATGAGCCCCTTTTGAAGTTTCTACGACAACGCCTTCTATAAAAACCTAATATGCCCCAGGGCGTAACTTACAACCCTTGCCCTGAGGGCTCTGGGGGAGTTTCCTCCTCAAAAACATATGTTCAGCGTAGAAATCAACTACGCTGAACAAAATGGCTATCTCAAAATTTTGATTGGATGTGTTTGGGGAAATGATGGGCGTGGGGGGGGGGGGCGGGGGGGGCTAGTTGCCCTCCAATCACTTTCGACTATTAAAAATGGCACTAGCCCTTTGAATTTCCAATCGAATGAGCCTGTTTTGAAGTTTCTACGACAACGCCTTCTATAAAAACCTTATATGCCCCCAGGGCATAACTTAAAACCCTTGCCCTGAGGGTTGTGGGGGAGTGTCCTCCTCAAAAACATATTTTCTATCTGGAAATCAACTACGCTGAACAAAATGACTATCTCAAAATTTTGATTGGATGTATTTGGGGGAATGATGGGAGTGGGGGGGGGGGGCTAGTTGCCCTCCAATCACATTCGACTATTATAAAGGGTACTAGCCCTTTGAATTTTCAATCGAATGAGCCTGTTTTGAAGTTTCTACGACAACGCCTTCTATAAAAACCCTATATGCCCCCAGGGCATAACTTAAAACCCTTGCCCTGAGGGTTGTGGGGGAGTGTCCATCTCAAAAACATATTTTCTATTGGAAATCAACTACGCTGAACACAATGGCTATCTCAAAATTTTGATTGGATATGTTTGGGGGAATGATGGGCGTGGGGGGAGGGCTAGTTGCCTTCCAATCACTTTCGACTATTAAAAAGGGCACTAGCCACTCCAATTTCCAATCGAATTTTCTACGGCGACCTTTTCGAAGTTTCTACGGCGACTC
The DNA here is from genome assembly GCA_027921565.1 of Artemia sinica. Classification (NCBI taxonomy): domain Eukaryota; kingdom Metazoa; phylum Arthropoda; class Branchiopoda; order Anostraca; family Artemiidae; genus Artemia; species Artemia sinica. Next base: position 24,401,409 of record CM051264.1, on the reverse strand, counting down.
CTTCGATAGGAAGTGCCCGGGTATGGAGAAAAAACCAAAAAAAAAAAACCAAAAAAAAAAAAAAAACAACACATTGTGCCCACATCGTTCTTTACTTAGGCAGCGCTTAGCGCGCTGCCTATGAAAATGTCCTTGGAAAAGTTTCTAAGGACTAAAGTCCCTTGGAGACAAGTTTAAACAAACCTGTTAAGAGTTAAAAAAATAATTTAATTGATACATTTTCCAAGGAGCAAACAGTCCTCCTTAACCCCTAATATCCAGGGAAATAATATTATACCCTGTTTTATCTATTGGGTTACGTAACCTAAGGTACTGGAAATAGCAAGCTATTATCCCAGCTTTGGATACTTTTTGGTCGCAATATTAGCAAACAGGAACTCAAAGAGCACCGACCCAGGTATTGATGACCCAACTTTAGTGAGAAACACTGATCTGTCCCCATTAACCTAACTGAACTGAAAGTGTTTATTCCCTAGTCCTCTAACATAGGCTAATTTCAGCAGAGGACTGAATATAAATGCGTTATGAACTAGAGAAGAAAATTAGAATTAGGTCCACTAACTTGGTCACTTATACTTAGCCAAAAACTAAACTTATGCTTTGTAAACAATTAAAGGAGAAACTAATTCACAAAAATGATTTAAATTTTAGAGTGTTTTGAGATTTTTTTATTTTGGTAGAGAGGGGGCGGGAGGTAGTTTATAATAATTTAATAATCGAAAGTGCTTATTCCCTAGTCCTCTAACATAAGCTAATTTCAGCGGAAAAACTGAATATAAATGGGTTATGAATTAGAGGAGAAAATAAGAAATAGATCAACTAACTTAGTCACTTATAATTAGCCAAAAACTAAATTTATGCTTGGTAAACAATTAAAGGAAAAACTGATTCACAAAAAAAATGTAAATTTTAGAGTGTTTTGTGATTTTTAATCTTTTTTTTAGGTAGAGAGAGGGCGGGAGGTAGTTTATGTACGAAATTTTATATTTCGATAGGTTATGTACGATATTAATTTCTACGAAATTAATGTAAAAATTAAAAGAAGGAAAAACAAACTAACCTGGCCATTTGGAAGGATAGGAGGTAGGATTCAAATTTTCATCGCAGCTGCCCCTACGCTTCTTTGCACTTAGGCCAATCAGATGGAAGTCTTTATACGCCGACGCAAGCGTTTTAATTGCCTCAAAATTCCTACAAAATAAAAATGAATCAAAACCTTAAAAATTTTACTAAAATTAAAATAAAACGTAAATAAATTTAACAAATAAAAGACCCAGAACAAGGACACACTCGACATTTACAAGTTACATATGTGCGGGCTAAACTGGAAGCTATTATAGTTCGCTCTGATGCCGGAAAGGTGACATCCAATAGTATTTCCTTCAAGTTTTTTCAAAAAGAAAATGTTGAAAACCCAGTTTTGATAAACCTTAACAGCTTTTTCAAATTTAAAAGTCCATAATATACCCATAAATTACTTAAATATTAACAAATTTGGCATCAAGTGAATTCCCGATTTTTTATACAAGTCGAATTTCGCTCTTCAGATGAATTTCTCGTAACCTGATGAAAAAGATTTCTTCAGATGGATGAATAAAAAGTTATTTTTGTCTCAGACCAGAGATGAAAATTTTATTTTTTCCAGGCCACCTTTTTTTTTCAGTACTAAATAGTAAAAAATTCCAGTTTGAGACGTAATAACTGCTTTCCTATATTAAGATATCCATAACACACCCATATATTGCTGAAATATAAACAGATTTGATATCAATTAAATTCCGAGTTTTTATACCAGTTGAATTTCGCTTAGGTAGAAAGATTTCTCGACACCCGATAAGAAACGAGTCTTCATGGGGATGAATGTTTAGTTATTTTTGTTCCGGACCAAAAATTAAAAATTCGTTTTTCAGACCGTAAATTTTGCCTAAACTGCATTCCCGTTAAAAGGACGTACCAATGCAATACCAATTTTATATAAAATTGGTCATCTTTTCCCGGAAAATATACATTTTACTAGAAATTTACTTAGCACAAATGTGCAGCTGACATGACAGCTATTATACTACAATTCAGTACCTAAAAGATAAAATTTCACTGAATTTATAAAGTACCCCCCCCCCGCCCAAGAAAAAATTTGCAGGGAACTACTGAGAACGACGAAGCTTTACGTAATTTTTAGTTTGGTCTAATTTGTTACTTCGGCTGTCGTGAAAATTGACAACACAGTAAAACACAAAATCTATGCATATTTTGAGAAAACAAACATAAAGGTGCAGATTATTTGAAAAATGCAAATCGTTCTAAAGCACGACTGTACTCTGTCCGAAATTCAACAGAGGAGTTTCTCACATCAAACAAAATTAGGGAAACTCGATTTGTTACTAATATTGTAATTTTAATAGAGGAAAACGAAGTGTCATTTTTTGGACAACAAGTGGATAGCGAATTACAATGAATATTGATTGGAACCTCAAAAATTAAGGAAAAAAGCACGCGAGGAAATTAAAGTCCAAGGCACACTGTAAATTTACGAGCGTCTGAACCGCCACATATTATACTAGCCTATAATTACACAACCCCCAACAAGCTAAACTTCTTGGGCCAAACAAACGTTAGCAGAGCTTTTAAAAACAAAAAAAAGGACATGTCATTTTGGGAGGGGGTCGTTTTCTTTTTTTTTTTTATTCCAATATTCACGGCGCCAGGTACTTCAAAGTATCTGATGTGCCGCTATTCATTTACCTCTTTCAATGGCCTCGAGGTTTTAAATGTCTATTGAACCTTCTTTTGAAGGTGTCAACCGAGGGATTTGCAGGGATAACATCCCCAGGAAGATCGTTCCAGATAGAAGTGCAACGCCGGATGAAGCTGTTCCTCAAGTACTCGGTTTTCGGCGTATCCTCCTTTAGATAATTGGACCGATCTGTGTGCCTTCGTGTCTGCCTTGTCGGCTGGACAAAGGGGGGCACAATTCGAGAGAGCTCGTCTGAGGGAGGCGAATTCATGTACTTGTACATGAATTCGCGTGGTGTTATGTTTCATCTTGTTTTTTATTTCAATAAATTGAATTGAATTGAATTGCAGAAAACAGCCATCGACGCTACATCGATAAACATGCAAAAAACAGAACGGCAAATGATACAAATACAAGCATTTTATTGTTCATTCCGTGCCAGGCACGTATTCAAGAATTTTCCAAAGGGGAGGAGAAGTCTTTTGCCTATAATTATAGTACCCCTGACAAGCTAAACTTTCTAGACTAAACAACCGTCAGCAGTGCTAGCAACATCACACTAGCATTACAAAAAGAAAAATTAAAAAGGTATTGGTTTGACAAGCTTGTGTCAACACTATTTTGTTTCCCAACAGCTTCCCACTAAGACTATGTCTTGTATTTTGAAACTACTGTTTCAAACTTACATCTTTCCTATTCTTAAAAACTACGCCTCAAATCTTAACTCTGATTGCTCAATCACAAATTCTATACTAATTGAACAATGTTTGACTTAATAAATTATAAACGGGATACACAACTAGCACTATAGTCACGTGTTATTTTGACTTTATGGATAAATGTGAATACAATGCGGCACAGGCACACAAAAGAAAATCCACGGGCAAGGTCAATCCACACATGGGTAGTATCACACATTAAAACATACAAAATTCACCATAGTCTAGTCAAACATTAACAAATTTGCTATGGGTTCAATTTAAAGTCTATTCTTCAAACAATGTCGTTTTTCAAATTCTATAATGGATAGATAATGTCTCAAAAACTAGAGGCTTGTATTCCAAATTCGGCTTTAAGCTATAACGATGCAGATCAGCCAGACACAATTTTTCGTGGAAAAGTTATTGCTGACTTCAAAAGGATCTAATCTAAAATGGCTAGAACTACAATATCAGTACACCAGTGAGTGTGATACATCTTTTTGTAAAATATTCATATCACAAGAAATGTCCTATATATACGCCATCCAGTTGAGGTGACAACATTGACATACCATATAAAACAAATATATATTTTTATTAAAACAAATAAAAAGAAAAGTTTAAAAGTCAACAGGATACAGATTATGGTCATTACTTCTTAGTTAAACCTGGTAGCCCAAGAAACTCAAGATGCTTCACTGGAACCAAGAGAAAAGATCGTTTATGGAGGAATTTAGCCAAAGAGATAAGACAGCTTTTACTGATACAAATTAAATAATATTCACTTCTGACCTACTTAAAACGAACCTCTAAAAAGCTATTTTTGTGATGCCTCATTTACAAAGGTACTACATTAGCGCCTTTTTCTTTTACTGATCACCCACCCACTCGTTTCGCAAGTAAAACTAATCAAAATGCAAAATTAATAATATTAAGTAATAATACTTACCAGCCACCAGTGTTTTCTGCATCCAGCCCCTCGATACCACAAAGACCCTGATAAACACAAGCAGACAGGGCAATAGCTAAATCACGAAGAAGAAACATTTGGCGTAAAGGTGTCGACCGACCTGGGTGAGGAGGTGTTCTTAATCCGACAAGACTCTGAAGCATGTCCGATACCATCAACTAAAATAAGAACTTTAATTGAGTCTATCCCACCAAAGTGCCAAATTTTGGCATTGTTAACTATACTCTTTTATTATGAACGGATAGAAGAGTTACTTACCTAGACATAGGTCCTCTCACACCCAGAAGTGCATAAGGCAGCGATGGCTCATCACTACTTCAATCAATCCTGAGCCAAGAACCTCAATGAGGCTCAAGGACCTCAGTAAATGAGCCAAGGAGGCTCATTAATGAAGTTTAATGCCTTACAGTCTTTTTTCCTAAGGAACGAGCAAGTGTATTACGTTGTCTTCATCCTCTTCGTAGGCCTGATGAGGTCTAGCACTAAACATCATGGGGAAACTTCCTTCCTCCATGCAAGTCATAGGCCCCAATACTTCCATATTCACATTCGGATACCATTGTTTACTAGTGGCTGTTTCGTGACACCCCTTATCTGGGCATTTGATATTTAATCAGCCCATTGCATCACAGACATTTTTCTTGAGCAATTTTTCTCGAAGCTATGAGTTCTATTCCCCACCTTTTTTATAGACTCCAAAACTCTCAGACATATACAAGGACAAGGGGTATATTACTTCCCAATTCCAAGTGACTTCTGAGAGCGATTCTTCGATCCCCAAATGTTATAGAATTGGGAGAAAGCTATGCGTAGTATCACTTCTCCGTCACGGCTTCCATCGGGCAACTGTACTACCAAGTTACTTAAGTTCTTTAGAATCTTCAACATCAGTGCCTTTATACTGGATGCCTGCTTGCCAAAGTATCACTAACTGTATTAACTCCATTTGACATACATTTCGTTTTATCAGCATTTATTTGAAGGCCAGTAGACGTAAATATTACTACTACCACATTTAGGTTAGGTTATACGACTCCTTAAAATTAAGCAGCAAGCGGAATATCGTCAACAAAATCACAGTCATGTAGTTGGCACTAAGGAGTAAAGTGTTCGAAACAATCAACTTAAAACTATTCTTCATGCAATAGTAGTATGATGATTAGTCAATGAATAGATTATTTAAACCGTTCGAACGGTTTATAGAAAAACTTACTAATTCATAAACAAAATATTTTTGACAAATACTGCAACTCATTATTCACTGAAAATGTATAAAATGTGCCATTTTCCTCTATTTTTATAAATTTATCTAAAGAAAATTATTAAACAATAATTTGACAATAAAGTCTAATAATTTAAAAAGAAATTGTTGGGATAGAAGCCGTATGTATTGAAAATACACAGAAGTATGCGCTTTACGAATGAAAGAAGCTGCAGCGAAAGATTAACTTTAAACTGAAAGACATTATAAGAAACACTGGGAGGATTCTTCCTCCACCCCTCCCTCCATATATCTTGCTTTTAAAGAATGTCTTGCCATGGCGGCTGGAGTTCCCTAATCCTATGCTTCAGTCTTTGGGGACGCATCTTTTTCAACAGGTCTGAATAAGAGGTAAGTACATCCTAGTGGCCAAACTACACAAACCTTCACCTTTCCCAGAATTATCTCAAACTTCAGCAGTCATTTTTTTCTTGTATTTTTACCGTTATTCATTTGGCAATGTGCTCTCAGTAAAAGTTACTTTAAACTTGCAAGGTCGATTAGCCTCCCACGCAAAATGAAACATTTACTCTTTTTCCTTATCATATAAATGTATAACCTCGTCCTACTTTAAGTAACAAACAAGAGTTTTTACTCTTTACTATCACTTGATGCTCCAAACTACAATACCCCTCCCCCAAGAAAAAAGTGGCCTAAGATGTTTTTGGCATTTTGGACCACACCCTCCTCCAAACCCCGAAGAAACCCTCTGATTCTCTTCCCTCTCCCTTCAAAGATTCAATAGCCAACCTAAACACTGGTGGATCCATTAGTTTCCAGCCCCAGTGACATTTGACTTGCATTAAAACTTGCGTAATTTCCCATTCTTCAATCACTATTCTACCACATACGTAAAATGTAAGCTACCTGCAGATGCCTTATTGGGTCTGTAGTAAACATCCTGGTGCCCGCAGCTATCGAAGCAATAATGGGGACGTTCACGGGCGCTGGAAGGGGAGAACTCAACTCAGACGTTGGACCTTTCAACATGAGACCAATACGTTCTTGCTGCAGCTCCTGGAGCAGTAAAATGAGCTCCATTCGAACAGAAGCTAGACCTCCTCCTTGAGCCCCATGTAAACTACAATAGCCCAAAAGCGTCCTCAAAAGTGTCTCGTTCTCTGAAAATAAGAAACATATTTAAAATTTTGATTGAAAAAAAGAAAAAAGAAAGTAAAAAGATGGAAAAAAAATAATGATATTTTAGTATCACAAAATGCCTCTAAAACCGACGCAGTTTTTTTTGCCCTTTTTAAGTCAATTTGTAACCTACTGAAGATCTTGTTGTCATAGTCCCGTGTTTACTTTCTTTTTCTTTTTTCAATTTGGGCACAAACCGACCGAGATGACGAATAAAACGGTACAAAGAGCTGATCAAACAGTTCGTGGTAACGAACTGTAAGTAAGGAGCGACACGGCTCTACCGTGATCTATAACCGAAACTCTAAAAAACAGAACTTTTATATCAATAAATATATCAAAAGAATCGGTTTATTATGCTGATCTTAAATATATAAGATTCATTAAGCTTATTGTTACCCATAAAAGGCTACAAGCCTGATAAAATTTTGTGCTTGTGGTGGGTTTCCATAGGGATAATTTTTCCTGTTGAGGGAAATATCCGGGGGTGAAATTTCCAGGGAAAATTTTACACTGGGGGGATTTGAAAGAATTCCTATATGAAATTCTTTTCATTTGTCTTACTTTCTCTTTGCCTACTCAATTTTGCATGTGGAGATGTTCGGGGAAATTGCCAGAGGGAAATTTTAAACGTGTTTGGATTTTCAGGACATAATTTCCACGGAAGGGGGATTTCCGGGGTTATCAGGAAAACGATTAGAACTTAGTTTTTATCGAATGAAAGTATGCTAAGGAGGATTTTACAGGCTGAATCTTCTACAAGAAATTTTACGGGTGAAGGGGGGGGGGGATTTTCAGTGAGGAAGGAATCGTCCGGAAGGAATTTTACGGGGGTTTTGTATTTTACGTGATAGGAACTTTCCACGGAGGAGTTTCCCGTATGGGGAGGGATTTTTCATAGAGGGTGAGCCAGATTTACCGGCATTATTTGAAAAAGGACCAGAAATTAAATAAAAATAATATTTTTTTTCATCTGAAAGTAAGGAGCAACATTAAAACTCAAAACGATAGAAATTATTCCGTATATGTAGGGGTTGCCCCTCTCTTCAATACCTTGCTCTTTACGCTAAAGTTTGAGTATTTGACCCAATTTTGAAGAATGACTCCTGAAACACAAGGACCGTTTAACTGGAATAGGAAGCTTTTTTAGAAGTGCTACAGAATTTAGCATGAAGATCAAGGTTTTTAGGAGGGAGGGGGACTGAGAAACCCTTCATATACAAAATAATTTCTGTTCGTTTTGAATTATTATATTGCTCCTTACTTTCAGATGAAAAAACTTTTTTTTTTATTTCATAGCGAAAAAAGCCGATAGATTTCAAATGAACCCTCAAACTAACTAACGATCATGTCAATAAACTGACTCAAGACAAGACCAGCGCCAAATGCAGATAGGTTGGGATTGGTTCATACATATCGCCACTATAACCAGCCATAAAAAATTTTACAAGCGCGTTTTCAATCAGGGATATTTTTCAACAATTTTTCTGAAGAGCCCAATTTCGGGAACCCTGGATTATTTTCAGAAGATCCCAGAAAAGCATACTGTTTCCAAAAAAAAGAATTTGGACTAAATTTTATATTTCAAATTTAACCTTTATTTTCTTTAATGTCTAAAGTCATTTTTATAGAGTTCGATTGATTTGATTGATATTATTCAGATATAAGGTAACATAAACAAGATTAAGCCCATATTAAATGGAGAGGAAATACGACATCAAGCTACCACAAATGCGGGTGGGGGTCTTTGAGCGTAAAGATAACCTTAAAAGTTCCGGAAATAATAGTTTTTAAGTAAAAGTGCTACAATGTCTAGAGTAGCAAAGGGAACAAGAGGCCGAGATGTCTGGATTCATTTGATGGATACTCAAGGTTTAAAATCATTCTGATATTAAAACAAAAATTATGCCAATATTGGATGGCAGGAATTAGATGGCAGCAATTTATTAGATGGCAGGAATTTACGTAAGCCACCAACCAGGGCACCACCAATGTAAATGGAGGCAAAGAGAAAAACTTTATGGAAATGAAGAACAAAAAAAAAACTTTATGGCAATCAAATTATTCTTTCGCATTAATTAATTCGACGTTGTTGTTATTCTTCATTTATACCCCTTAAAAGATATTTTATTATTACTAAAGATACTAATTCTGGAAACGCCTCTCATGGAGGAGGTAAGGATTTTGTAGCCTTTTATGAAGATACAGAAAAAAAAATCCAAAATCTAGGGGTGGGGGGAATTTTGATTTTTTTTTTTTTTTCGATTGTTTTCAATGACAATTTAAAAAGAATATTCTTCAATATCTAGAGGAAAGCTGCCCCTTTTCTCTATTGGCACCTTTGAAATTAATTCTTTGAAAATTAAGAAAAACTTAAGGCCAAAAAGTACCCTGATGACATCCCCCCCCCACAGAAAAGTTCTTCGAGCAGACAACCAACTGCCATATATACGTAAAAGTACAAGTCTATTAGTTAGAGTTGAATTAAAACTAAACGTCCACTTTTTCCATCAATGCACAGGAAAGGGACTCTATACCTTTCTAGGATGATGAAAGTCAAAGCTCTCATGCATATTCTTACGACACTTAACACCACATTAAAATCTATTATTTCTCATAACATAATTTGAATCACAAGAGCTGGAATAGAGCCTACTTCGTTCTTTCGTCTGTGTACAATGTATATTCCGATACTAAAGCCAGAGGGGCCAGGTTTTACGAAAGAGAAAATAAATAAAAACATAAAAAAAATGCATACACTCAAGCAAGAAATCGTTCGACAATCTAATATGTTACGTAACTGGTACTTCCCACAGTATCCTTAATTTGTGTTTTTGTCTTAACAACAAATAATCCACACGAAACAACTAAGACATTCACTCTTATTAAAAGCTCTACAAAAAGCAAATGAATAATCATTTCGGCTTGCTCTAGCTTTAATCAGAACTAACTACTTTAGCTTTCTAGTTTTTGAAAAAGGTGCTATATCGGGTAGAATATAACGGTGCTGGATTTCAGAAAACAAAAGCTCTCCAAAACTCATTTTCAGGGTTTCATACCAGCGTTGGATCAACCAAACCCAAGCACTTCTAATGCCTTTTCATTGGGGATGTCCCAGCGGCCCAAGACAATCAAAAAGGCTCGCTCCTGTACTAATTCAAGCTAATAGCAGATATTTTCTATTCTTTGAACTGAAAGCATCTGAACAGGGCTTTAATTAAACAGCTAATTAGCCAGTTGCTGAATTAGCCATGATCTTAATTTTTACAAAATCAATGTGCTAAGATCTTACATCTTTTTACAGAAAACTTACTTCTTAGGCCTTTTTTTCGTTATCTTTCTTGATTCTCATCAGTGGTCTAAGGACTTTGATGAAATTGTCATCAAAGTTCTCTCTTCAATGTCCTAATATCATTTTTTTTTCTTTGCTAGGATCAATGAGCTGTAAGATCTCAGGACTTCGATGAAACAAAAAAGGATAATATGAGATGAAAGAAGTAAAAGCTTATATGAAAGATCTTAGCCCTTTGACGAAAAAACGGGGCTATTATGCACGCCTCTTTGCTAACTTACATGAATTATTTTACTATTCTTTTATTTTAACTTTAAGCCACAGCATTTATTACCTTTAAGCCACTGTTTACGCCTTGTAAGCGATTGTACTCGTGCTTCAAAGTCCTGTTTTTCTTCTTTCATAACCTGCTGAAGAGTTGGACGGTCAGAAACTGGCGTTGCAGTTCGATCGCGCTCCTCGTCAAAATCATCACCTATCAAAATGGGGGAAAATTAGTACATAAAACTCGTAAATACAGAAGAAACGTATAATCACAAATTAAAAAAAAACATACGAAAAACTATTTAAGAAAAAGAAAAGACAGGCATTAAAAAAAACATAAAAAAAAATAAAAGCTTCTATTACAAAAAAAAACAAAATCCTTGGGGATCGAGTTGAAAGTAGTACTAGCATTAGCCCATTCTTCTTCTGGTACCGTACTACACTAGGAACTCGTAACTGGATTAAAACAAAAAACATAATAAGTATTTCTTTCATATAAACTTTTACAACACCGTAATTATGTTGTGCAAGTACTTTCCCTAACTGTAACAATTAGTTGAAACAAATAAACATGCAAACAAATCACGCGACAAAGAAAAAAAAAGAAGTTTTTTCATTAAAATCTCGCTTAAAGACATTGCTATTTTCTGAAAAATCATAGACATGATACAAGATTGTTTCATAAATGAGGACCAGTTTCGGATGGAAACAGACTAGAGAATCATGAAGCATATCATCATATCATCAGAGAATTAAATCATAAAGCTAAGATAAGACATATTTAAGATCTTTACCTGTTTGAGAAGTTTAACGAATGAGACATATAAGAACAATCAAGTTCAATAGCTTTACTTTGGAGAACCTGGAAGAGGTTGATTAGCGAGCTGAGCGGTGATCTCAGCCAGAAATACAATAAGGAAAATAGCAATTTACGGTAAAAAATAGCATATTGTTCTTGAAATGTCATATGGAGAGTAAAATATTTTAAATCAGATAAAAACTCACAAAACGAAAAACTATAAGCAGAGGATTAATAATTTCTCTAAATGAAAGATTTTCATCGGAGTAATCCCAAGATATTTAACTGAAATTTCGCGATGAATTAAAATTTTTAAATTACTTTCTTCTGGATGGGATGGGGATTTTGATCGCGGGTTAGATTTTATACTGTTTTTTGCAGTGTTTCTTCTATTTTGCTAAAGAAGGCTATGGGTTATATAGCCGAATAATTGGCTGAAATTTATTTTGTTTTTATTTTGTTCACTCTCTTCGGAATAAGTCCCCATTCCACTTCACTCCTTGTTTTGGTATGGTGAAAAGGAGGCACGGCCTTTATTATTACCTTTAAATCTCTTTTTTAATATGTCCACCGTTTCCTCAGTTTCGTATAAGAAGTGATATGATCAAGATTATAGTAAGATCTAAGGAAGAATACTACAGCAGCGTAATGGTTCACTTAGCAGGATAAGCTAAAAAATGATTAACTAAATAGCAATATTCATGCATGCCACACATTTAGTCAACTTCAATTCAAGCACATCTAAAAAAAAACCTTTAGGGATTAACTAGACATGTACATAGGGTAGAAGGATTGGAGCCCGTCAAACCTAGCCTCAATCCAAAATCTCCAATTATTTTTTCAAAGTTCACAATTTCTTAAGATTTCCCCACAATTTCTGATGCTTGTAATTCCCCCATCCTGCACGTTTTTTTCCAAGCTTAACATTAATCCCACCCCAGGCATAAATCCATATACACGCGTCTGGTTTTAACCTTTATGTGAAAAAGTTATTATCCTTGTTGGTCAAGATGGGTGGCTGCAATCCTCTTAAATGGGGTTTTCGGCTATGGTGATTCCAAGGGTTCAATCCGACACCATTTTGTGGGGTTTTAGGTTATTTCTTGGAATTCCCACAAATTTCTTTTTGCAACAAACTTTATCGTTCAAATTAATCGAAAATAATTATTATCATCACTGAACTAGCTTCAAGCGACGATTCTTTCTCATTTGACAGTCTAAAAAACACAAATTTTTAGATTCTCGATTACTATGGGCTAGAGTTTGTTCTTTACTAGGTTGCCCCTAATGGAGGCAACCATGATCATGGAGACTCCGTTATCAAAAGACAAAATTAACACTAGATCATGCAGTATAAAATTAAGGGAGAAGAAATTGAATATGGTATTATTAATTTCCTGTTTACAAAAGCGTTGTTATACCTTTATAATTGCTAGTGTAGGTATCAGTTCCATAGCTGCATATCTGACGTAAGGCATCCACCTCCTTTTCAAGCCAAACATAGAGCTGAAGTCTCAGTTGTCCTCCGTCGACTTCGTAGCCTGTAGATAACGTTGAAATTTCTTCCATGAGAATCTTCAGACAAACAATAAATTTAACTTGTTGTCCCATTATATCCAATGGACCTTCCTTTTCTTTTGGAGCCACCGGACCATCTACGTCGCTCAATCTTTCATCATCTTCTGTGTCACTATCAATCCTCCAATCGAGTTTCAAACCCTCACTCGTATTGTAACTTGGTTTTGACCAATCAAAATCCAGATCTACAGCTGGTGTTGACCAATCAAAGGCGGAAGATTTGTCGGGTAGCTTCTCTCTGGTATTCAGGGACAAAGGGGTTGACCAGTCAATCTCTTCTTCGGTTATGCCATTTGATAAGACTACTTCTTTCTCTTCAGGAGTTTTTGCTATAAAAGGAAAGACAGTGAAACAAGGTAAAACCAAAGGAACTAAGATACAAAAATTACAATACACCCCGAACACGCATTTCTGTATGTCAAAGTATGTTCCACGGAACAGTCAGGTACGCCGATAGAATTCTACCTTATAATCAAGACATTCATAGTAATAAAGAGTTTTTGCTCCCCCACTTGATTTTGAAAAATACCTTTTTATGGTATTTTCACTGAAAAAAGCCCCTTTTTGTATTTTTTTTACTGAGAAAATTGAAAATCAGCAAATTTGTCCCCCCCCCCCCCCGGAAAGCAAACTTAAAAATAAATTTAATTTTATAGGGCTCTTTTTGACTAGCAAAAGAGATGAACCAACAAAAAAGTGTCATTTTGCGCTACCGTACACAATTTTGTATTGCAAAGCGGATATTTTGGCCTGAATATGATCAAAATACTATCAACCGAAAATTGTGAGATAGCCAATTAGTTTAAACCTACTAAATATCTATTTATATAAACTCCCGGTGTCGGAGGCCACATTGCCACGAAATCCACTCGAATGATAATAGTCCCCCCCCATATTTAGGATAATTTTAGAATATTACATGAAGCGAATAGCATAAATAGATATATAAGCATTCCTTCTATATTTGTTTATAATATGATGTATAGATTAAATTTTCCAAGTAAAAAGCAGGGGTTAAAGAGGACAAGTAATAAAAAATAATTATACTATCAGATATTAATTTACATTTAAAAAAATTAAAAAGGATGGCGTGGTAGATAGGAGCAATAAGAGGAGAATTATGATGCAATTCCAGTACTACATCCTAGAAAAATTAATACAAACACAAGACCCAAATTGCACTAGAAAAGACAGTTAGATGTCAACCCCTCCTATACAGGCCATGAAGCCTTTGTGGGGGGTTAGTGATTTTATTTATTGAACGATTTTTGTTATTTATTTGAAATATAACGTATTATATATCTAAATAAAACATCTATATATATATCTATCAAAGGTAATTACTGAAGTTCATCAATCGATCTCTTGAATATAATTTCAAGCGGAAACATCTGGCACCGGCATGTTTGTAAAGTAAAATTATCGTTCATTTGATTCACCCAATGAATACAGACCAATTCATTCGAGTCAACGTGTATTACTTCCGACAAAACGGGCTGAATTACGTTTTCTCGTTATACTGTTGATTTAAGGAGGGATTAGCTAAACGCGGTTGATTTGAATGGGGCTTGGCAAAACAGGAGTTGAGTTAAATGAGGGTTGAATTTCGCGGAGGTTGAACTAAGCGGAAATTGAGTTGCATGGGAACCATTTTACAGGAAATGTGTTATGAAATAAGAGGGACAAAATGGTAGACACAACTTGTCTTGGACCTGACAATACAGACCATACACTTTGCAAACGTTCAGACTTAACCAACTAAAGCTGACAAAGTAAAGCTTACATTCGCTATCTATTGTTTTGTTTATGTCATCTGAAATTCGTTCTGGGAGTTTAGACAAGACTTCAAGGGCCAAAACAGGGCAACCAGCCTTGAAATGCGCATGTGCCGTTGTAAAGTAGAGTCTACGTTCTAAAGAGGAAGTCCCAACTCCAAAGGAAATCTAAAAAAAAGAAAGGAATGTAGGTGAATATACTACAGATGAGGCAACATTAAATTAATAAAGAAATTCTGATTAGATGTAAAATTTAACAAAATAGGAAGGTTTTTAAAACGGACTACATTAGGGAATTTAAAATAAGAGTGTTAGAGAATTATGTGTTTTATAGGTTCAATTGTTTAAAAAACGTTATTACCGGAGTCGTTTATTAGCGGAATTATTGGTGAATCTCATTAAATAAAACCTCTCCATTACTTTTAATTTCAGAGAGTTGAGCTTCATTAACATAACTGCAAACTAATAATGTCTTTAGAGATAAAGGTGCATTATCCATAAAGACTGTCCGATGACAACTTCCTTAGAAGAAGTTTGCGAAACCAAATAAGCTCAAATCTGCAAAATAAATCATATTTTGAAAGCAGTCCCCCTCCTTCGACCCCCCCCCCTCCCACCAGAACAAATCACTCCTGAAAACGTCTGTATACTTCCCAATAACCAATACTATATGTACACAATGGACAAAGTTCATAACTTGCAGTCCTTCCCCTGGGAACTGTGGGGGATGAAGTCATCCTCAAAGACATATTTATTAAACTTTCGACTACGCTGAACAAAATGGTTATCTCAAAATTTTGATCAGGTGACTTCGGAAAAAATTAGCTTAGGAGGGAGCCTAATTGCCCTCCAATTTTTCGGTCACATAAAGGGCACTAAAACTTTTAATTGGCTACTGGATTACTACTGAAAATTGGTCCACTGTGTATCAAACAAATGACGTAGACTGCATGGCTTTGTCCCTCCAAAATTTATTGAGGAGTAATTATGAATCCCACTTCCCTGAGAAATAATTTAAAACGTGTTCTACAGATAAGCCTTATGTTACTGAGTCTTTAAAAAAACTTATAAAAAAAAATCAGTTTTTTCAAAGCAGGTCGTATTACTGAGGCTAATAGTCTAAGGAAGTTCCTAAAGAAAAAATTAAGAAAAGTAGCTTTTAATTATTATAATAGTAAAGTCAAAGATATATGTTCTAACAAGCCCAAGCAATGGTACAGAAAAATTAAAGAAATATGCGGAAAAAGTCCTTGCGAAGTTGATTTTCATCTCCCTGAACCCCCTAATAAGACTGACAACGATTTAAACTTGTACCTTGCTTCCATCGTGCAAAGTCTCCCCCCTTTCACTGGCTAAGTCCAACTATTCCTCCCAATACTTCCTTCCCCTTTATTTCTCCCTCTGATGTTATAAATAAAATTATAAAGCTTAGAAAATCAAGTATTTATCCCCTGGACATCCCAGTTGACTTAATTAAAGCCTTTTCAGACAAAATTGCTGACCCTTTATCAAATATTTTATACCACATCACAAAATTTGTTAAATTCCCAAGTTGCTGTAAACAGGGTTTTATAACACCTGTCCCAAAAAAATGCACCAGTCTGACTTTCACCAACATTCGCCCCATTACACTCACTTCAGTTTTTTCCAAACTTTATGAAAGTTTCCTCTGTGACTGGCTTAGGGATATAATTTGTCCGCGTATTGACACCCGGCAGTTTGGTAACTTAAGGAAAAGTTCCACCACCCAATACCTTGTGCACTTAATGCATACCATCGTAAGTAACCTTGATAAACCAAATGTTTGGCTGAACCTTGTCTTAGTTGATTTCCAAAAAGCTTCTGACCTGGTTGACCACACCATCCTAATTCGTTCACTACTGGTTAACTTTGAACTTGATCCTCTGTTAGTAAATATTGTTATATCGTTTCTTTCGAATAGATCTCAAGTTGTTAAATACAAAAATATTTTCTGTAACCCCCTCCCTATATATTGTGGAATTCCTCAAGGAACCTTATTGGGACCACTTCTATTTCTAGTCATGATTAACGATATTGGTAGGGATTTTCCCCAAAGATGGAAATACGTGGATGACTTGTCGATCCTTGAAGTATGTCACAGGAATACTAAAAGTGACCCCCTCGAAATCCTAACCCACATTTCGGATGAAGCTAAGAACCTAATTATGAAAGTAAATTCCACCAAATCAAATATAATGACGATAAATTTTTTGAAATCCACTCCCGCTTTCCTTGACCCTATCCCACCCGAAATACTTGTGAAACATGTTAATCTCCTTGGTGTCACAATTTCAAATAATCTTAAATGGGACATGCATGTTTCTAATATTGTTAAACAAGCAAACGTTTCATTATCTATGTTAAAAATTTTAAATAAATTTAATTGCCCTAGGATGCAGTCCCTCCGTGTTTATTCATCATTTATCAGGCCGCTATTAGAATATGCATGTCCGGTCTGGCATTCACATCTTTCAAGCGAGCTTAGTGACAAAATTGAGTCGGTCCAAAAGCGTTCGCTCAGGATCATCTACAAAGAGAGCAAAATTCCATACTCCTTCCTCCTTAAATCCGCAGGTGTTACCACGTTAAAAGAAAGGAGAGTACAGATTTGTTCGCGTTTTGCTAAATCCGCAATATCTAATCCTCGTACTGAGGACATCTTTCCTGATTTACATGACCCCATTACACCCCGTCTCCCCCGATTAGCTTCCTTGGCAATTCCAACATATTTACCTATCCATACCGTTACTGAGAGGTTCCGGAAAAAATTTATCCCCTTTATTTTGGCGCACCTCAATAATCCCTGAACTATGCTCTGTACCAAAATTAACTTCTCCGTCCCTTATTTTAGTTGTTGTGTATGTTCACAATAATCATGCGTCATTTCTTTTTCTCTTTATCTTTGTCCCTTTTATTTTCCCTTTTGTTGATACTTATTTATGTTAAATTTCTTTTCTGACCTTTAATTTAAAATTTTTTTTTTTCCTTTAATTGTATTCCTTTCTTTAATTGTAAATATTTCTTTTGACAACTAATTTGGCTTGATTTTAAGTGTTTTTTTTTTTTAATTTTATGTATTTGACCTTGAACACGATTTCGGCAATGTTTTTCTTCTTGACTGTGATTTTCTTTTATCCCCCACCCCTTCTTCTTCTATTTTTCTGTTTCTATTCTAGCCATTTGTTAAATTCTTATCGAATATTTTTATGCTTGATGGGTGTTTCTTTTCTTGTTGTATTATTTGTTTCTTCGTTTTGCTTTGTCTATTTCTTTTTGACATATGAAGCGAATTCGGCTCTATTAGAGCTTGTGATAGCCTTTGGAAAATAAATATTATCTTATCTTATCTAAACATGGGCTTAATTAAATAGAGGTTGAGTTAAATGAAGGTTGAGTATGGTCTTTGAGTTAAATGTGATTGACTTCGATGGGGGTTGAGTTAAACGGGGGTCGAGTTGAATTGGGAGTCGAGTTGAACGAGGGTTCTGTTAATTGATTTGAGTTGAACGGGATTGAGTTATACGCGTACCAAAAAATAAGCATAGTACATGAAAAATGTAGAAAATTTATGGGGAATTCGGAACCCACGCAAATGCTTAGCTTTTATGAGTAAATATAGACCTAACGCGTTAGCAAAACGGTACTCGATCCATTATAACCACTACGTATTACATTTATCTTATTTGTCTCAAATTTTACTCAAAAATGATATCGGAGCACTCCATAACGTGTATTTTCGGTACTACAGAACTTTATTACTACTACAACTAACTACTCATTGCATCAGAATTTTACTATTTCAGATATAACAGCAAAGCCGACCTTGATATAGAGGGGCTCTCGGAATCTATTTTAGTTTGTACTATTTCAAGGTATTTTCTCATGTTTTTTACTTATTTGGTTGTAAATTTTCTTTCGTCTTTTTTTTAATTTCTTTACTCCTTTTCTACTTATATTTTGTATCGGATTTAAAAACATTAACTTGGTAAAATTACAGAAAAGTGGGTTTTTTGCTAATTTGAAAATTTCTGTGCCATATCAGGAAACTTTCAACAACGGATTTAGAGCCCAAATCAAGGCCTTTGAACAAATTAACCACTAGTATCAACACCTCATTGGAGCACGAAAGAGGCAAAATAGCTACACAACTCCTCCTTCACCAAAACCTATTCAAAATCCTCACTCCTTACTCCCTTCCATGAAGTTATTTCCTTTGAATCCTTTCTTATAAAATATTCTCCCCCCCCCCCTTTCAAAGATGTCCTGCTTTCCGGTTGGTCTCAGATTGTTAAATAGAAAGCCTCATTTTTGGCAACCAATCTCTCTTCATCAGAAAAATGTGACCTAGCCATCTTTACCAGTTTTTCAGTATAGCCCTAGAGAGTTAGGTCGAGCGACATTTTTCTGGAAGTTTTGATACTATTAGGAGGTTGTATATTGTTAATTTTTTTTACTAAAATTCTTTAATATGTGATAAACCTATTCTAGGTGGGATAGAAACTTCTACCACTATCTTCCCCATTAAACGTGCCAATAACGTTGACATACAACCAGGGGAAACATGCACAACTTTATCAAGTTTATTTTGTGACAAATAAAAATAAATATATCCTACCTTTGCTCCATTAGATGCAAATGTTTGGTGTTTAACAAGAAGAGGGTGTGACCTGAGGAATATATAATAATTGAAAACAGCTGGTGCAGTTTCGCTATTGAAATCTTTGACAACTTTGGCGTCAGATTCATTTGAAACTTCCAAAAGTGTATTTAAGCTCAAAGAATACTCCTTAATTAACCAATATGCCATTGAACGCAAAAAGGGATCTTGAGACTTTTTTTCAACGACGTCGCCAATGACTCTCTAAAAGGAATAAGGATAGGATAAGAAGAATAAGAATTACAAGAGATAAGAAACAAGATACTGGAATCCGGGTTGCAGCTGTAGCTAGCAACCTAGTAAGAGACGATCACGCCCCGTAGTAAAAAATAAAATAGTCCATAGCTCCTAAAACTAGAATTGGATATATAACGAAGTATATTATTAGAACCGCCTTGGCCGAAACTTTTTTTATGGGAGACTCACCGTCCCCTGGCTTAAACAAGAAGGGAAATATATTAGCTTGAAAATCAAGAAAAGCGGCTGGAACCACGATATTCTTCAAATACGGCATCTTTTTTATTTTCTTTTTTTTCTGCAGCTAGCTTGGCACTGGAACTGTCGTAAAGAGTTGTTTAATGGCTCATTTTAAAGGAAATTGCTATATCCAGTGCCTTTGTAATTAAGAACAAAATAGTTTTTAAAATAGAATCGTTTTTTTTACCAAAAATTCCAATTTTCTATATCACTGTAGTAGCTAATGTTATTAACATCTTATTGCATAAGAAAATGAAAATAGTATTTTAACACTATAAAATGCATGTAGGTATATTTATGTTAAATACAGTAATTCTTTTGGGTTTTAGCAAAAAATCTGATTTGTCACCTGAAACTAGATTAATTCCTGAAAATTTTAATTAAAATAATTTTAGTTAGCTGCAAAGTGTAAAATATTTATGGTGTCTGAGGAATAATTTTAATATTTTAATTCATTTACATAAAGAATCAATCATAAATGGTGTCAGTTGAGAGGATCTCATGTAGTAGTTATTTAGTTTTGGTTAGACTTTAAGTTGACAAATGTGTAAAAATTGCCTGCTCCAGGAAATTAACCTGAGACCTTCGGAGTAGAATTCCAACAGAAGGCGCTATCCACTGCGCCTTGGTGGCTTTCAGGGACCTAATTTAAAAATATTGAAGTTGGTTTACTGCTGATTATAAGAAAATAAATATAGTTGTATAATATGCAGTATTTTTTAGGGTTTTACATAAAGAATCAATACAGTTCATTATTAATGAGAACTATGCAAGTTTCATCAGATATAGCAGAAACCTAGTAAAGAACAAATACGGGTTGCAGCGGTAGCTAGCAACCAAGTAAGTTATATATAAGGAACAAAGCAGTGTCGCATTAAATATAACAGTAAGATATGAAATCTAGCCCATAAAATACATTTGTTTGTTTTAAAGAGTAACTTAGATACAAAGTGATTATTATATGAAATGCAAAAATATTTTAGGGGTAATATATTAGGGGTAAGCGATTATCAGGTCATGATATGTTCGGTTTTTTTCAAAATTCTCCAAAAATAATACACATAAAAAAAAAAACGAAAAATATAGGTTTACCAAACATACTGTAGACGTGCTTTATTTTCGGTAAAATAATCCAAACCCAAAACGATAAATGCAAGTAAATAATGTAGTAGTCAGCCGATCCATACTATAATATTGACAGATCCGTACTCATAGGAATAACTAGGCGTAGCTAGCTTTTCTTTAAAACCTAAAATCAATTCCATTTTGTTTTTCTTAACTTATAGCGTTTTACTCTAGTATAAACCTTCTAAGCCTTCAGCAGAAGCTGATTGAATAGATAATTACCTGCTTTAGCAGATCAATATATGATTGTGGAACGGAATCAAGATCTCCTTCGAATAGTCGACATATCATTATTGCCATCTGGAAGTCTTCTAATCGATCTAGACATACCTACAAGAAGGGAATAATCCTAACTTATTATAGTCATACACAATAAAGAGCCTATGGAAGATGCATAATTAATATGACCGAAATACGCAGCAATGTGACCATAATCTGACTGAAATACACAGAACGGTCACGCGCCCAAGGGATTTATACCGAGACTCAAGGCCTTTGTCCATCTGGATTTTCAAAGCCCATTTTTGCTCTTGGTTTTCATGGGCGGGGAGGGGGCTAGGGTTTTTCTCGGTATACTTGTTTAATTAAATATTGTGTTAGATGGTTTGAATAATATTTGCAGCTGAGTATAAAAGGCTGCAGCTGTTCCGGCCTTATGAGCTGGTTTGGGGTTTCCACTCTGTAATAAGCTTCTTCCTCTGCCCCTATTCCCAGAAGGGAAACCCTGCTTGTATGACCAGACAGTGGCGTCAGCGTGAGCCTTTCACACGAGTTTGTCTAACCAGAACTGTTACTACAAACGGCGCTGCAGTGACCTTCAGGAATGGCGCCTCTTGAGGAAATTGTAGCCTAGTAAACGATAAAGAATTGCACTGGATGTCGATTAAAAAATAATCTTTCAGAATTTTGTTTGTTTTGGTGGGTTTTCTTAAGGGCTGGATAACCTCGTTCTAACCGTGTTATTTATAATAGGTTGTCTTGCCATTGTAGTTTATTATTTGCATGTCTGAATATATAATAAGTCAGAGGTAATAATCTTGAGGTTGCTTTTGCAGGACGTCGATTCTTGTTGATAGCAAGTCAGAGCCTCAAGGAAGCCGTCAATTGCGGAAAACCATGTAGTGACCAAGATGGACCCAGGCTTGCACAAAGCCACCATTCAACTGGAGGTCCCGCGGACGTCTTGCTATCCGGTTTTACGATAGGCCAAGTGCTTTGTGTAGACTAGAGAATAAAATATTAGTCATTAACTTGCGCTAGCGGGAACGATTGCTTTTCTTGAGGCCATAATAATTATAATGATTTAAATAATATGAAAATTGCAAATTGGAACAATACGACGTTAAAGATAAACATTGCCTTAAATGTTTGCCTAAAAAATGCGAATATTTTGAGCTAGACTTGTCAGGAGTTTCCTAAACTCACCTCCAGGGTTAAGAATTAAGCAATTAGGTTATAAAAAATAAAAAAAAATTATTGAAAAGAAGGTCGTCCCCGAATGGAGTGGGAAAAGGTTAGAAAAAGAATTTTTAAGGAAATTGGCACTTCATGGGAGAAGGTATAGAGTGAATCATTGAATAGATTGGGGTAGAAAAATAGCTTGCGTAGCTGTGCTAGCCTCAGGCGGCTTGGTACTGATGTGAGTTGTTTAGTAAATAGTAGTGATAATCACGAAGAAAAATTAAAATATAATAACTTTATCTATTTACTACAGGCCATTTTCTTCGAACCTCTGAGATTCAACAAATCACAGACTGAAAATCGATCAACCCATATAAAGACAAGACAAAAACTTTAGATGTTAATTTTTCTTTGATGATTATGAACAACAATAAAACTTTATAGAAGAGAGGCATTAAATTGCGAACTACTCGTATTCAATTTCGGTCTTAGCACTACTTTGCTGTCAAGCACATATATTATCATCCGCCAAATATTCAGCCAAATTTTTAGATTAATACTTCACTGTTCCTTTTGAGAATTTTCTTATACTAATACTAGCTTATCGATAGCAAGAACTCCCAAAGACATTTCTTAGGACCAGAATAGGACAATAGGGGGGGGGGGGGGAACACGTTGTATTTTAGCAGTATTTTTGGATTTTCTGGAAATCTCCTATCTGTTCCTATCTCAAACTTATCACTGATTTTTACGAAATACACTTCCAATGGATAGACAATTGAGAATGAAAAGGACATATACGAACCTCAACCGCATCTTTGAGAGACCCAGCAAGTAGGAAAAAAAGCAGCTGCATGCAAAAATCGTTGTTTTCCAAGGAGTGCGTACGCGTTCTTTAATGCCGCTCTTCTCCATCGATCTTCTTTAAAATTGTTGGCCCAAAATTCAGCCATTTTCTTATCCTTCGCAGCTTTATACAGGGTTGCAACAACTGTTTTTTTGCCCATAGCTAAATAATAAATAGCGGCATCCAAAGGATCTTGTTTAGCTTGATATGCAGATTTGGCCACCTACAAAAAAGACTCGGTTGATTGCAAGGCTTTGTATGTAGAGAATTCAACAGTAAGAAATATTTAACTATCGAAAAGCAATTATAGTCCGTTGTATAGTATGCATATATAGTATACACAGCATATAGTTTTGTTACAAAAATAAAGAAATGAATACTGAGATGATAAACGGGTCTATGGCCAGTCAATGAAAACGAAGAGGACAAAAATCAAATGAATATTTCACACCCGTATATAACAAGGCGTCTTCAGCGCAGACAAAAAGAACTAAAAAAATATAACTAAAAATATAAATAAAACTAAAATAGACTAATATATAATATACAATTACTCACATATACAATTGGCAGCTAGCTTCATGAAATCAGGAAAGTAAATGGATTAAAATTTAACCTAACGAATGAACTAGGTTATATTATTGCAACATAATTTTAATGCTGCCAGTCGTTTAGGTTTGTTACATGAACAAATCTCTTGGATATTTTCCAAGACTTTGTTTTTGAATATGGGCTCAATTTTTGAAATAATATAATAAATAGGATCAATATTTATATTATCAGTATCTATTAATTGATAAACCTGCAAAAATAGGCTTTTTTTTATTTCTAATGCTTCCATAGCCCATTGAGTGAAACCTTTATCATTGGAAATGACTGTTGCTTCCTCAAACTGTACAAAATGGTCCAGATGATAAAAATTATGTTCTGCTAAAGCTTAAGTAAAATTTTCTAGGGGTTTTGTAAATTTTAGAGCATTATCTATTGAGTTCCAGCGCTCAATGTTGTTGCTTTCCAAATAGTTGGTACGTTCGACCGACGTAAAATTTATCGCAATAGCAAGGAATGCTATACACTCCACTTGCCAAAATATTACAGCTCTTTGTCTTCTACCAAAATCTACTATAAACCCAAACATATGCGATGCCAGACTGTAGTAGAAAGTTTAACAAAGATTGAAGCTGACACTAAAGAATGTGAATAGCCCACTAAAAAAGTGAGACTCGGCATAAACGTTATGGAGAAATGGGGAGGAGGAGGGATGTTCGATCTTGTTGCAATACAAACCGACCAGGTGTTGTCAAATATGACTCAGCTTGCCTGTAGCCCCAAGCGAATCAAGATGGACCCACCAGTCGTTCCTCTGATTCACTGCTGCGGAGATGTTATTCCATTGGGACTGGAAAGTGATCTGAGGGTTTTGCAAATGGTTGTAACAAGTTCACCTGGAGAGATTTATTGTCACACATTTAGAGAAAATGATTTAAATACCTTCATTGGTGTAATCTTGTGACATTTGTCGCGAAATGTTGGCCAATGTTCTCACCGATGTATGATTTGCTATCGTCACTAGCGAATAGATATTCGGGATTTTCGAGGGCAAATATTCCTGAACGAAAATATTCGTTCCCGGCAGTGGTGGTTAAGATTACAGATACCACAGTATTCGTTCCCCACAGGATACTCTTTGTATCCTGCCAAAATCTCCTATATACCCAAACATATAGGTTGCCAGAAAGTATTACAATGTTTAACAAGGTTAGAAGCTGATACCGAATAATGTGAATAAACCACTAAAAAAGTGAGACTTCAGAGATACATTAGAAAGAAATAAGGGGAGGGGGTTTAGAGCTTCCTGCAATGAAAATTGAGCGACATATCGAATTTGAGTCAGCTTGCCAGTAGCACCCAGGGCATCAAGATGGAGCTACAAATCATTCCTCTGATTCCCTACAGCTGAGATGTCATTCCATTGGGACTGGAAAGTGGTCTAGAGATTTTGCAAATCGTGGGTATCGAGCGTATTTATCTGTCTACCTTTAGAACGGGATTCCTGTGATTGCCAATACAATGCTTCATTTGGGACTCTGGGCGTTCACTTATTCCGAGAACATGACTCAAGTACCTCCATTGGTGGAGGTAATTGAATATCTACTTGGAAACTTGTGTCATTTGTTACGATAGGTTGGCCAGTGTTCTAGCGGATGGTTTGATTTTGTTGTCCTTACTAGCCAGTAGACATTCAGGATTCTTCGAAGGCAAAGATTCCTAAACGAAAGCATTCGTTCCCCTCAGCACGCTTTCCTCGTAAGCCCCTCTTAACATTTGAGTGTCATTTCTGCTTTGCTAAAAAAAAAACGTTTCGAGCAAAGCAAGAGAAGGAAGTGGTTCAATCTAAATCGAGCATCCCGTGAAAATACGGAATTCGTGCCATAGAGATTGACTTTTCCAGGATTATTTCCTAGAAATCAAGAAGAAACATAAAGTTCTGATGGCAGACTCTCGAACAAAAATTTCATGGTCGACTGGAATCCGACATTACATGTTCCCAAGATATTTACTAATAAGCTAGGATAGTTTCGTCTTGTTTCTTTTTAAAACCATTTAGTACACTAAAAAAAAAGTAAAAATGCTCGAAAATTACTTAAAATCTTCTAGACGTCAAAGCAGTATCTTTTTTTTCTCAGTTTCATAACCTTCATATTGGAATAGTTTGAATTTTTAACTCTTACCGTCTCTGAGCTATTGACCGCTAATCACGAAAAAAACCTGGAAAAAAAAATCTATGAAAGTGGACAAAAAATTTCAGCACATTTACCTCAAAAGCCCCCAGTACAATTGTATGTGCTATAAACCAAATTAAAGCCACATTACTCAGGTACACTCTGGAATGTTTGAAATATTCCTGCAATATTTCACATTTAAATCCACAAGAAAAAGCTGTTCTCGAAAAAGCCTGACACGTGGCGCACATATGAGGACAACAGAATAGCCCGTCGCAGTCAAGGTCCTAGCTGATGTGCTGATTCTTATTTTGTCATTTTCTACTCTTTATAATGAATATCCCTCCATAAAAAATAAAGAAATTATTAGTCATAGGGCTGTTAAGAAGCCTAGCTGATTTATTGTTGAGACAAAGAAGGAAATGATATATAAACATAGACGCGTCATTCGTGTTCAAGACTCCACCAATGAATGACACATGGATAAATCGGCAATTATAGATCGTCAATTTAAGCTATATTATATTTTGGCAGCAGGAATCCAAGAGGCTGTAAGTTAAACAACATAATTCATATAAGAAATAAAAATAGAAAATCACTTACGAGTCATTTGGCTGTTAGTAATAACTTTCTAAATAATAAAATCAAAGACCATAGGTAAAAACTTGCTGAACTGTTAGGGGAGGGGATATCAGAGAAAGTCCTCAATGGTTAAAACCTAGAAAAGTAAGTTCTCAGGCATAGAGTTTTCAAATCTTCCCAGGAGACCCTTTGGTGAAGTATTAGAGAGCGAAGAGAGGGAGACACGGCCTCTGTATGCATTGATTTTAATGAAAACTCTTTAGGTCTTTGAGACCCGACAAAAAAGAGTTGATAGCAAATACTTTATTTCGTAAGTATTTCTACAAGCAAGAAAAGAAGTCACTAACAACTTAAAAACATTATTAGTACCAAAATTTGGTACAGACAAAATAGAGCAGATCAATCAGCCCAGTGTTGTCAGCTGAGAGGAAGGGTGGTGTATAAATGAAGTGAGAAAAAAAATGTAACGCTTCTGATTTATTAGGCCAAGCTTACCTTTTCAACAATCGTTTTCAGAGTGGTATTGCGGCGAATCCACCAAACAACACCAAGCTCTCTCAATTCATCCCAGCTCGGGTTCCCTTTGGCCATACTGGGGATTACATTAACAAGATCCTCTTCTGCGTCACTATGAAAAGCCCATGCAATATGGTAAGTAGCGATACCGTATTTTTTCAGAGCAATTTTTTGATTCGGTGGTAAACATCGAGTAAGGTATGTATACTGCTTCATAGCAAGTAGAAATCTTAAACCACACTCATCGAGATCAGTTTTTTATTGCTAAATTGTCATCCCTTTCCTCACTAGAGAAATGTTCAACGGCATCCTGACTACAAGATGCAACTGTATCTGCTAAAGCAAGTAAATGCATTTGATCAGAGGAATTAAGTCCTGGTAATTGGAGTTTTGTAAGGAGTTGTGACAATTTTTGAGCATGCGTTGGGGTAAAATCAGAAAGTTTTATAGTATCAGCAGAGGAGTGTTTTCTAATTCTTCGATTTTTAGGGGAAGTTCCATATATAGAGTCACCATCAACATTATCTAGATCTAGTCTAATTGGGTCAATTTCAGAGCTGAGCAAGTCATCATAAACCTTGTCATTTTCCATACTTTTGTTATCTTTATCTGCTAAAAGCAGTGTCCATAATGGTAGAGGAGGTATTATTTTTATTTCATCTTCAGATTCTGGACCTTTTGGAAGTAGATTTAAGGTATCTAGTTTCTCTGAGTAGCTAACGGAAAGAGATCGGTTCATATAAAAGCTCTTCTGCAAGTTTTCTTCTCCTGAAGAGGATTCTAGCGTTAAATCAGAAGGATTACCAACAAGACATCTTACGAGATGAGCTAGAATCGCTTTCACACCCATTGAATTCGCCCAGAGTTCAAAAGTTCGATCAACTGAACTGGATGATACTGAGGTAGGATAGGAGATGCCAGCTGACTGGCACCAAATAGCCCATAATCAGGTAAGTAATCAGAAAACATTGATCTATCGCTTGTTACACTTTGGGCAGAGGAGGTTTTGCTAGCAGCACTATTTTTTACAGCACTTTTCTTTGTCGCAGAGCTAAGTGCAAGTGTTGAACTAGCTCTGGGAAGATGACTCATGGATGGTGCATATGGTAATCTACCTGGTGTAGTTTCATGAGCTATATTTATGAGGTCTTTATCCAACAAGTTGCGTTCATCTTCACTTTCACTAGTGCTCACGGTTGAAATTTTAGCCAGATTTTCCTGCTGTTTCCACTGGCAATAAATTGAAAGTTCATTGCTCATACATGCAACAAGGATCCCTTCACGAACCCAGGATATACACATCGGAATTGGAGGAAGCCCATCCCCTGTTTTAAGACTTACCGATCTCAATCTCATCCACGTTAGTCCACCTTTCAGTGGTTCATTTTGTGTTTGCTGACGTACTAACGAGGGTCTTGCCTGAGATTTTACTGCTACGGTTAGGTTAGACACGGGGGCATAAAGAAGAATCTTACTGCCAATAGAAACTGTGAGAATGTGTGAACCGTCTTCTCGTGATGCCCAATCCAATATAACTGGACTTCTTTCTTGTTCATCCACAACAGTTTTTCTAGATCTTTCAAATTTTGTCACAGTATTCAAGCTAGGTGTTACATACAACTCACTTGCCCTCATTCTCAGCCTGTTTCTGGATTTTGCTTTAATAGAGATCATTTGAGCTGATTTCATACTCATAGGAACGTCACTCAAAGCAATGATGTCTTCAATAGTCCAATTTGATCCACCACTAGATTCACATTCATAAATTGCTATTTGCACATCAGCTATCTTCAATTCCTCTCCTTCCAGAATTTTCTGGTGAACATGACCTTTAATATAAGCTATAGCTATTCGTCCACTATAAGCTGCGTTAACGTCTAACAGGGTTCCAGGCACAACGACTTTTGAACTTTTCGTTTTGCTTAGCATTTCCCATTCAACCCAGCTTTTAGTGATTTCATCATCAAACTTCCAAAATCGAACTGAGTCATCCGTGCAAGCAGTCACTAAAATATATGGAGCAAAACATGCTGGATAAATACAAGCAGAGCTTAAATGTCCAGCAGCCGGTTTCACCTTCATTATCTCCACCGATGTCGGCAATGGAAGCTTAATATCACTCACTTTTTCAACAGTCACTGACAAATTTGCGCTGCATCGCATTTCTTGGTCTAGTTGGTTTGAAGCTGAGCCGTAGCTAAGAACTATAGTCCACATACAAATACCTGGACCTTTTTCAGTTTCTTGCAACACTGTTAAATAGAACGGCTCTTGAAAACTAGTCAGATTATGCAGGTCAACAACAGCACTGTAAGACTTCTCAAAAAGGCTTGGGGCGCGACGCATTCCTAAAATGAAAGTAATGATTAGTGACAAAGTACGGTCCGTACAAACTTCAGGAGAACATTTTGACCTCAGTATTTTTTTTTTTTTTTTTTTTTTTTTTGGAAAATTCTGATTTCTTATCAATGAGCGAATTATACACAACAATCTTTTAGAGACAGAGAGTAATCTTTGCTACTTACTTTGGTTTACCCTATCTTCCCCAGCATATGTTTACTTATGCACGGCACACGTGGATCTGCGGCCCGCGTGCGGTCCACGAGGCGTCTTGGTGCGGTCTGCAAGATCCTCGCCGCAACGCGGACCATATAACTATCCAGTCCAGACCACTTATTTTGGTATTTGACGATTTTTGTTTTTAAACGAGCCTACCTCCAAGTTTGGGAAATACCCCACAAAAACACTTGTCTTTAGATTTTCTTTGTTTATTCTTTTTTAGTTCAGTAAAATTAGGTGTACCAAATGAAAGCCCAATTTTCTGGTCATGTTATGTGGCCATCTTGTGGCAAAATATTGAGAAGAAAAAAACAACACTTGATTTTGTAGATGGGGGTCATCTGTTATATAGTGGGATAGGAAAATATGGGACACACTTGGATATTTCTTAGTGTGTACCAGATGACACCCATCTACAAGGGTATTTTTTTTCTTCAAAAGGGTTTTAAGTACATCCATGTTGTCAAAGGAGCATAGATACAATGTCTCGGAAACAGAATAAGGTATTAAGCTTCAATTTTCAGGGAAACTATAGGGGGAGTAAAACTAAATCAAAAGGTACAATACATATCCAGACTGTCAAAAGTGTATATCTGCAATATCCTACGGGGGGGGGGGGGGTACGTTGGAACTTCCAGAGCATATTACTGGGGATGTTGAACTAAATCAAAAGACACTATGTCCATCTAAGTTTGTCATAAGGTAATATTACGGTATCTTAGGAACGGATAAAGATATTAAGTTGGTACTTAGGGACTTGTGAGGGGGATAACTAAATACAGATATTATAATGGTCTATCTGCAATATATCTGGGATGGCTAAGGGCATTAAGGTGAAACTATTAGAGGATACTGAAGTGTATATTGAACAAAATAAAAATGCACTCTATGCATGCAGGTTGTCAAAAGGGCATATGAACAATATCTGAGAAACAGCTTTAAGCAATAAATTGAACCTTTGAGGGCAACTACAGCTACAACTTATGCAATTAGTACTATTGCTCTAGTGACTTTTTCGAACTGTGACTGCTTTTAACTGTTTGAATTTGTGACTACTTGCAACTGCAAATATATGTGAATGTGACTGAGTGCAACCCCAACTGTTTGTAGCTACGACTGCCAGTGTATGTGAATTTGACTGCATCAACTACTTTGCTATAGCAAACAACAAAACAATCCCTCAGAACTGGAGCAATGCCAAAGAGGCAAGGATAGCCTGACTGGTAGGTTTTCAAGCTCGAAATCCACAGCTGTTACTACGCAAGCCTGAACCAACAAGCTTAGGTCAAGCAACGAGCTTTAACAGGGTCGACATTGAACAGTTGAACTGTGAAGAAAATTCTGTGACCACAGTTCACGTTCCTCCCAAGGTGTTTAGGGAGAGGGGTCAGGTGATAGTGTGTAAAGCAACATCCTCAGAGAGAGGTGTACTTGTGACCATGGTTGGGACTGTTTCTGAAACCAGTCAGTATTTACCACCATACTTCATATTTCCAAGGAAAGATTTTCGGCCTCATATGGCTAACTGGTGCTCCAGAAAACTCAGCAGGTGAAGTCTCACCATCAAGTTGCATCAGTCGAGATCTATTTTCGAAATATATTCATCACCTCAAGGATATATTCACATCGATCATTTTCCAAATTGCAAGAAAGTAGTAGAAGAAGCTGGTATAAATTTTGTTTGGCAAAATACTGAAATGAAAATTGCGTTAATACAACTTCAAACTAGGTTTGAAAACCAGTTTACTGATTTCACAAAAATCTCACGTAAGATGGATATTTTCAAAAACCCCTTCGCAGTGGATATCCATAATGTATCAAGTGATTTGAAAATCAACATCATAGATTTGCAAAGTGATACCACACTTAAAATAGCTTTTAAGGAAAAAAAAAACAGCTTGGTGAATTTTTATGGAAGTTTCCCTTCATAGAACTACAAGGAATTAATAAGGTTTGCTCAGCAAATAATTACTATGTTTGGTAGTACATATATTTGTGAGCAGACTTTTTCAATTCTGAATTATCGAAAAAACAAACGCTGTTTTCGGTTATCGGACATACATTTAGAAATGCAAGCTAATGTAAAAAAATTGCAAGTTAAATGCAACAGCAAAATTTTCATTGATTGTATTAGCTACAATAAATATAGTAAAAATATACATTAAGCGTTTTATTTTTAAACCTAAAATATTTGTATATAAATATTGTAGATATACTCTAATCATTATAGTATACCTACAATACTACACTAAAGTGTAATGACATGTGACCTACGTGCGGCCCGCGTAATATCCCAACATAAAATTTTGGCCCTTTTTCAACAAAAGGTTCCCGAGCCATGATCTATCACAAGGAGTTTTTCAATTTCACAATCCTTTTTGGATTTGTAGTGATGAGTTATAGAAAAGTGACATCCTTACTATTCGACTTTAGACAGTCAAACTGCATTTCTTAATCAACGAAAGAAAAATATGTCAGACAAATGACGTAATTTAATAAATAAATATCGATCTTGCATTTCTCAGTAAAACAAGTCAAATTTATTAGTGCTCATAAGTCAAGTAAGAACAATCGGTACTGTTCTATTAGCTTGATGCCACGCGAGAAGTGAAGTTTGATTAATGCTAATGAAATAAAACAAAAAAGGATAAAAATAAAATAGTTTAGAAACAAATTTCGGCTATATATTTGCACATCAGGAAGGTATGGGTAAAGCATAGCATATATTAAATACGTAACCTAACCTTGGTACCTTTTCCCCCCTAAACCCCGAAAAAATAGTTTAAATATTGTAAACGCATTGATAAATCGCTGTTTGCAATCCCCAGCATAGGAAATCTCCGTTGAAAAAACCTGTTTGACTAGTTTCTTTAGCATCTTCGCAGTACAATATATCGTGTGGCATCGAGCTAATAGAACAGTACCGAACAATCTTAGAAAACATGAAAATAAATAATAAAATTCAGATTAAAACAAACGTAAAACAATTAGGGGACGGATAGATAGTAGAAAAATAATTTTTCCCAAAGATCGGCCAAGCAATCTCGTCATCAAGAAGAAAAAGGGTTCAGCCGTCCAGTATATCTATAGCCTATATACAATTTAAGCGTACATACTCGGTGACTTTCAGCTAAACTATTCAAATTAGGAACTTAAAATTTTCTGCAAAATCGTGGAATTATAAGATGCAAACCTATATACACAAATTCATGTGTTTTAGTAAAAGAATAAAAAAGTGGAACCAGCTCAAGCTAAGCTAGGTCCATCGGCGAGAGCCAAAGGTCCTAGCTGCTGAGTGCAGCTCATGACAAGTTTTTTGGCCCGAGCGAGAGGAGGGAGACTAGCCAAAGAGTCAGAAAAGCCGGCTCAATGTATATCATTTCAATGGTGAACTTTTCATTTTGACCTACTATCATTTTCGATGGTAAATAAAGGAATGACACCAAAAAACAGAAATTTTTGTGGAAAATCGTATTTTGCTTATGACACGACCCTCCATATTCCCTGGGGAAAGAGCTTTAAGTTACACAATTTTCCCATATTGTCCACATATAGTATTTGCTATTGGGGAATATGAAAGACGTTTTTCAGAGTAACTTTCTGCGAGGAGGGAGTGGGATTTCAAACGGGGAGAGTTTTCCGTGGGGGGTTGAAGTTTTTTGGGGGGAGGAAGGTTATCTGGGTTAAGTGTAACACGGGGGAGGGGGTTTCTTGGGCTGATAAGAAAACCGTTCAGAAATTTAGTCTAAAAGTTTGACTTTTTGAATCTTAGTTAAATCTTAATTAATCTTAATCTATTTCTATTAATCTTAGTAAATCTTAATCAAATCTTAGTTTGACTCTGATTCTTACCTACAAAATCAGTGTGTACATTTAGTATTTGTGTTAACTGAAGCCTTAATTATATCTTCTGAACATAAGCTCCCCCCCCCTCAGCAAAAAATTCTATCAACACCCTACCCTACTCACCCATATTTGAACGAATCCCTTGAATCAGCGATTAAAGATTTTATTTAGCAGTATTTTTTATTTTTCAATCTTACAATTATAAAAAGTATGTTTAGAATACTTTTGATTTTCAGTAAAGTAAAAACAACACAATAGATTTTTAGAAGGATTACGATTGGGAGGGGGGGAAATTCCTGTTCTTATTAATTTATGTTCGTTTTAAGTCTGACTTGAGGATTTAGGATTTAATTCTTTATCTAAATTTTGCACAGACCATTTTGACAGCATGAATGCACATAGTCTCTTTTGATTTAGTTGGACATCTCCTTGAAAGTTGACATTCCTGGAAAGTTTCAACTAAATACCATTTGCCGTTCCGGATGTATTGGATATACGCCCTTTTGACAATTGTGAAGCACCTAGTGTTTTTTTTTTTTTTTTTAATTTAGTTCGACATTCCCCATGAAAATCTCTGAAAGTTTCAACTGAACACCCTTAAATATTTCTGAGATATTGAAGACACACATAAAAAATTATTCCCACAAGAATATTTCCCCACACATAAAAAATTATCTGGATTTTCTATGAAGAATCATCTCTTTGCTGCCAGAAGAGTGCAACTACACCTTGTGTAAGACAAAATTGCATCGACCGGGAATCGAACCCGGGCCGCCCGCGTGGCAGGCGAGCATTCCTACCACTGAACCATCGATGCTTATTACAAATCTAGCAGAATAGTACCTGCTATAATACTCAAATGGAACTCCATACTTCGGTAGTAGTTAAAAATTTCCTCACCAGGGGCGTAATCTGCTATAGGGAAGACTCAAATTTGCCGCCCCCAGACCCCAAGTTTGGGTAAGTTCTAGTTTACCTACTTTCAATATCTTGGAAAAGGGTTAGGTTAGAAAAATGAAACTTTCAGTAATGAATCCAGGGCCAAAAACATACTCTGGGAAGGTATTGCCAAGCTTCTATGTTAATCCTTTTCTGATTTCTTAGTCTTAGAAATTTGCCTACTTGACCTATTGAAATTTTGACAAATCAACATTTGACCTTAATTCTCAGTTATCCGTTTCTTTTTCTGTCTTTAGTTCTGAAAATGCAATTCCTGTTATTTGAGTAGAACTTTAAGCCATATCAATGTTTTTTTTTTCAAAATTTAGGAAATGTATTTGAATATCTTTAAAACCTTATAAACTGGGATTGAGCAAGTTGTGAAGCTGAAAACAGTTTTGTTGTACTTTATTTAAGTGGGAAATTTATTTTGCAAGGTTTCACTTTTATAACACAAAGATTTTTAAAGGTCATCAAAGGTCAGAACCCTCTAGGGGGAGAAGGAGTGGAGGTAGGTACTTCAAAATACCTTCCCGTGACACACTTTAGCCTGTGGATCAATCCCCGAAAGTTGCATTTTCCTAACTTAACCCCTTTCCAAGATAGTGAAAAGTAGCTAAACTAGAATTTTACCCAAGTTTGCCCCCACAGACCTCAGTTACCCCCCCCCAGCTGAAATTTCGTTTTTGCAAAAAATCTTGTCAAACCTAAGCCTGCAGCCTGCAAGCCTGCATAATTCAAGTATCCAGAGAAAACAGGTCAGTTTTCTTCAGCATATCTTTGCCTTTGTGGTAATATATGGATTCAGTTCTCACTGTCATTTTCACTTGATTTGCAAAAATTGGCTCCAGCTTTGCCCCCCTCCCCCAAGGTTTTTGAAGAAATTACGCCACTGGTGCTCACTCCAAAGAAGAACTTCGACCCCGGCTTCAATTGGCTTATTGTAACTGACCTTTACAGTTTTGGTGTTAAATAGCCGATTGTGGTTAATATTCACACTTGTGCTCAGCCAAACATCAATGTGCAAATATTATCGTTATCTATCAATCATATTTTGCTTCCTATTTTATAAGTAGCCCTGATTGGCCTAAAATAACGATGGCCAGAAATTGATGTCTAGCTGAACAAACGCTTAAAGCTGTTCAAGTGAGGGGGACAACCCCTAGGCGCCTTCCATCATTTCACTCGCAATCGTGCCTTTCATCACTTCAGTCGCAATCCCACCTCCCCCCCGCCTCTTCTTTATTGTACCTTAATATATAGGTTTTTACAAAATAAAAAAACTTATACAATAAAATTCTTACTTTATAATATGCAGCATGCTTCTATTAATCGCATTATCATGTTTACTTCCATAATTATCAGGGGTGAATCCAGAAGGTGGTTTTAGGGGCACCCCCCTCCCAGAAAATCAAAAGTTACACTAATTACAGGGTTGTAAGGACGACAAATACTAATGATGAAGCCAAATTTTATCACTACCCCCCTCCCACCACCAAATATTAGTTCTGTACCCTGATTATCATCCAAATCCATAAATCGTTTCAAATAATATTCGATATCTAATACATCTAAAACTTTTTAAAATTTAATATAGGCTAGGCCTAATAGTTTTGACGGGTCAAGGAACCCCGTAACAAAAAAAAACGCATTAACAGATACTAAACAACAGAGAAACTTGTTAATTAGGGTTATATATGGGACCCTCAGAAAGGGGATGGGGTGCATTTGAGAGTGACATGGGTATTATATTCGAAGAGCATAAAAAAGGGCATTGAGTAGCGTAGCGTTAAGTATACTTACCCCAATCGGAATTATTGAAAACACTCATTCAAACTTATTGCGGTTAACTATTTACTTTTTGTGCTTCAAACAGGGCCGTCACGCATGGGGGGAAAGGGGACGTCCCCTTCCCAATGTTTTTGGTCACTCGGTAAAAAACAAATAAGTCGGTAAAATCGTGGCGCGAAGCACCACGATTTTTCCGACGCCGCGAAAATTCTTTGTTCAGTTCAATAAAAACCACGAGAATACTGACATGTCATCTACCGAAATTTTGAACTTGGTCGGTAAACGCAGCAGTTTTACCGACTCCTGCCATGATTTTACGGATGGTGCCACAATTTTCCATTTGGTTAAATAAACAGCATTAAAATAGTGACATAATATGTACCAAAATCTAAACCTCGGTTGATAAATAAAGCGGTTTTGCCGACTTATGCAGTTATTTTACATATTGCATTTGCAACGGACATTACGCTAATTATTGACAAAAACAGTCGGTAAAATGACCAGCCAGTCGGTAAAATTTTAGCTCCCCCCCCCCCCCCCCAAACATTTTGGCTAGTAACGACACTGGTTTCAGAGATCAATAAGCTGAAGTTCCTCATTTTACTGACAGAAAATATTTGGAATATTTATCAATTAGTATGAGGTAAGAATACTTTTGGTTAGTTTCAAAGGTCCTATGGGTTTGCATGATTTTTTTTTTTTTTTTTTTTTTTTTTTGAAGAAATTCATTGTGATATACAAATTACGTTCAATGATGCAAAATAATTACGCTTGTTCAATAAGTTATTGCAACCATGGCCAGCGCTAGGTTTGGTGAAATGGGACAACCACCCAAAGTCCAGTGGCGATTCTAGGCCTGGGCAGGGGGCCTAGAATCGCCCTGTTTTTTCTGACATTTGACATTAAATTCCTTTAATTTCACATTTTTACACTCCTGTGACATACCTTGCCCCCCCCCCAGATTATGAAGCCTAAAAGCGCTACTGCCAGGGTCCCATGCTTACTGAGGCTTCGAGCGTATCCCTCTTAATATTGTAACATAGCGTAGGGCCTAGTTCGTGATCCAGTGAGTTTCGGTCTAACTTACAATTAAATTTCATTAGTGGTAGGCAGTGGCGGATCCAGGCCTTGGCAGAGGGTGGGACAGCTGCCCCCCGTCATTTTATGACATTAAATTCCTTTTATTTTATATTTTCCAACTACTATTAAGGTATCTTGCCGACAAAAATGTTTTCAATTGAAAACAAGAGAAAAAATATTCACTACGAGAGCTGCAAATTCACTAAGAGAGCTGTGATTCCATCACAATCTTATCTATCATAAAAAGGTACGTATATTAAATTCAATGCATATGTCATAGTCTTTCGCGCTTCTCCTTTGTGTTATTTCTTGTCTGATTCAGTTAGTCTCAATAGAAAGTGTTGGCGTATTAGGTTATTTTAAGCAAACTAGCTTATATTTCTGGGGACTGGCGTACACAAGCTCTACTACGTAGTGGCGGTTCCAGGCCTCAGCAGCAGGACAGCTTCCCCCCCCCCACAGTTTTTCTGATATCTGAAAATAAATTCCTTATATTTTATATTTTTACAATCCTATTAAGGTACCTTGCCCCCAGATTATGAGCCCAAATAATAAAATATGCGCGCGCGAAAATGCAAATACTTGTACTTTCAGAATTTAACCACAAATCATTGTAGCGTGCTATAATCTCGATCCCCTAAATTTTCCAAATATCGCTATGACGCGTCCCAGTGTGACCCATTATACCGATAAAATGTAATAATATCGATGGAGTATGTAGTGTCAAGGGCCTCGCAAAATTTAGTTTCCCCAAGGCCCTGCACCATTTTAGCGTGGCCCTGATTGCAACTTTTTAACCAAAATGGCTGCCTTTACACTCTAACACGGTGTCATGTTTGACCAAGATGGGCACTCGGGACAAAAAAGGACGGGGGGGGGGGGGTCTATTTACCCTCTGAGCAATTTCTGATCTTTAAAAGGGCACTAATGCTCGCAATTCCTTTTCGAATGAGACCCAAATCAAAATTCTACTACCACTGGCTCGATGCAATCATCCTTGGGATAGAAAAAATTACAAACGAGAACGTGCACATGACACGAATGATAAGAAAATTCGCCTTCAGGAATCCAGAATTTGATGGCCGAATTTTCTTTTTGATTTGATTTCAAAAATTAGAAAAAAATTCAAATTCTTTAAGATTGGATCACTTTTTGAGGGTGTTTTTTCCTGCATATACCGTTTTTAAACTACAGTTTTCTAGAGTTTTGATTACTATTGGTGTGAAGTGCTCTTTACTTACAGTTTGTTGAAGGGTTTGATGAGCAGTGACATTTAAAGAACCCTATTTTGAGAGAAACTAAGAGAAGGGGCAATACGTGATCAGTGACATGCCTCCGTATATCACAAACACCCTCCCCCCTCCATTAACACAGAAGAAGCAGTCCGTGTGACACGGAAGAAATCCACGCGAGAAATCTCAAGCGGCAGAATTTAATGAAGAAGGCAGGAACGTACACAGGAGTGAAAGGGGGACTTGGAAGGCCTCGGCCCCTTCCAAGTCCTAATTTATCTTGAATTCGGGACACTTTTTACTCCAATTATAAGATATGTTTTTGCTATAATTGGCTCCCCCCTGCAATCTTTGGTGATTATTACCCCCCCCCCCCCAGGGAAAAAAGTATGCGTATGTGTCTGGAAAATGCATCAATAAGCTTGCGCGCTGGTATGAGAAGTAGCTTAATTAGAACTGAAACAGTTTTAAACTTTACTTTCGAAACACTGCCCTCTCTAAGTTTCGTTTCATTTCAAAACTACTTGGGAAAGACTATTCGTAGAAGGCTGAAAAAAAAGACATAACACAGCACCGAAAATACAGGGACGTTCGAATGCACACATTTTCCGGGTAGGGGGGTGGTCAATTTTACCTTGCCAGGTTAGCCCTTATTCCCCTAATTGCTGGCATCAGTGCAAATAATATTCAGATTTTTATAATTAACTTTGTATTAAACAGTTTATTTTTCATTTTTCAGTCTTAAAAAATTGTAACCGTTACATATCGATTTTCGTTTCAATTGTAAATGGAAAGATAGTACGGCCTTCTACATACGGAGCGTGCAGGAGAGAACCATTTCAAAGGGTACTATGAAGCTTTTCTTGAAAAGTTATGATCTAACGGACATTTTACATTCAAAAAGAAAAAAATTAAACGCTCAAGATTCCAGGAAGATTCCAAATATTTAACGATTTTCCAAAATATTCAATTTTTCAGCTACTTTTAGATACATAAATCTCCATTGACTTCGGAGCTGCCAATTAAATATTACTTGCATTAGAAAATACTTTTGAAAGCAGGAATTCCTTAAAAAGAAAATTTCTTCGGAGTAGAAAGACCAAATTTACTAAAGTGCACATATTTTGAACAAGCATCAAAAGACATTTCTTCGCATTATGAAAAAAAAAACAATTTTGAAACGGAACTTACCCTTAAATGCACTGGAAGTAAAACTTGTATCTTGCTCTTGCGATACCATCTCTTTTAGCCGCTCTCGATCTCCTGTGATAAACTGCTCTTGAAAAACATGCATAAATTTTATATCATTCGTATTTAAAATGGCATCGTTAATTGTCGTCAAGGGAATAATAAGTCCCAAACGAAAAGTGGTCAGCTCATGTTGGACTGTCTTATCTTCCATCTTTGTCATAATATCTTCTTGCCTTAAAATAAACGGTTTCGAGTCCATAATGGCTTGATAAATCGTTAAGTTCTTTCCATTAGAGGCTAAAAAACATGCACTTGAACTTGAAGATGTCGTTCCACTAAATCCGGGTAGCAAAGTTGGAATCCACTCAACGTAAGAAAAGGCCATCGGATCACTCGAATCAATTCTAGCAAGTTCAGATACCCCACCCGAGCGACAGAGGGGACCGACTGTGTCTACACGCCAAAGGATTAGCTCACTCTGAAAAGCTTTAATGTAAGTAGGTCCTTGGTAATGATGCGATGAAGTTAGCATTAATGGAAGCACAGGATGCGAGGCCACAGTTTTTACAGTGTGGCGATGACCTGATATTCGTGTGGCATGTCTTATGCTTAATAACTGTGAAAATTGACTATTATCTTCAAAAGTTAAATGCCACAGATTCATAGTTCCGTTTGTGTGTTTAGTGACCACAGATATAATTGGTGAAGGTCCAGGAGTAAACGGATCTTCAGAGGTTAGATAATCCTCCGAAACAGCTTTAGTTGTTGTCTCATCTTCAATTATCGATACTCTACGGCAAATTTTTGTCACTGTTGGTGCTTCACTTTCCTTATCGGAATCACTTTCCGACTCTTCTTCATCTTCTTCTCTCACTGTAAACTTGACTGCTAAATTCTTCTGTTTTAATTTTTCAACGACTTGACTTATATCAAACTTATGACAAGCATTATACAAACAGATAAATGGAGATAAGGTAGCAGCATCCCCTTTGGAGAGAGCATTTGGAAGGCGGGAACTTAGTGAAATTCCAACTTGTCTGAATGTCCCAGGCTGTTGTTCGTCAATATAATGAACTGTCCTGAAAAATAAAACTGTACTCAAATGGCTCAAAATTACATAACTCATTGCACAATAGTCACAACCGACTTTTTTTTTCATCTGTCAAGCGAACATCAAATACATAAACCCCAGGATATGAACGACCCTCAGAGCATTTAAGTTGGCATAGGTCTATACTTTAGACATAGGTTTATACTTTAGTTTTTGTTATATATTAAACGTAGATACAACTATCACAGCATTAGGCGGGATCATAGTAACTTTTCAAGCATCTATGGTGTTTCTGTCCACCTAATAGCTGGTTTATTAAAATAAAATCAATGGTAATAGTAATTAAAATAAAAGCAAAATATACTACTATTATTTTCTAGTTAATTATAAATATCCTTAGTCAGGTATAAAAAATCAGCGACATCAAATTGATATCAAAACTCAATGATAAACTGAAGCTAAAAATGTCAAACGTGGTCTTAAAATTACAGAGAAGGTAATGAGAGACTATTTAAAAAAGGATAAGTAACATTTAGATCCAATGAAACAACATGAACTACAATGAAAAGAATATTAAAAAGATATCGTACAGTTTACCTTGTTATTATTGATAGAAGCAACTTATTTTATGGGTTTCTCAACACTAAAAATACTGATATACATTCAGCCGGCTCTTCGAAATAATACAAAATATTTTTCTTCCACTGTAAATTGATGTTTTTTGTAAATGATCAGATTAGATAGAAAATAACATATTTCTTTAACACCGATTGGATCCAAAAGCAGAGGTATCACAGAACCACTATCGACGCCCCCCCCCCCCCACAAACGTAAATTTCAATAATGAAGATATTATTTCGATAGTTCTGTTTTTGCCCTAGTCGTTAGGACAAATTTAATATGATTGTTTATTCCCCAAAATGAATCGACTGATATCTACTAATAGGATATTCTCTTTTTCTTTATGATACTATACTGCATTGTGAGTGAAAACATGCACCAATAAGAAATTTTTCTTATTTTGATTTTGACGAAAAAAATATTTTGATCAATTTTTCATTCTTGATCAAATATTTGCTGCAAATTTTTCATTTCAAGTAAATTGATGTTTTGTTCCGTTTTTTTATAAGACACAAACTAACCTGAAATATTTCTTAGACAGTTTATCATAGCAAAGAAAGATAAGTGTAGAGAGCCCAAACAATAGGTACCAAAATTCCTCTTGCCCTCTTTTTCCTCTCGAACAAATACAAACTTCGTTTATAAGGATGCTGGTCCAGTAGTTATGCTTTCCCAAGATAATTTAATAAGATTTTTTTTGCCTTCAAATGAAAACCAGGTTATCTACTGGAATTATGATATTTTTCAATATGATATTTTTCATTATGATATTTCATTATGATATTTTCTGTATCTGGCTACTGGATTTTTGTTGTTTGTGATATGTTAATTAGCTAGAATTCGTTTAAGTTTTAGAAACTTCAGAGTGCGACAGTATAGCGTTAAGTTTAATATTTATTTTTTAAAGTTTTATTTAAATAAAAAAATAGTAGGCATTTTGTTCATTTTCTTTACACAAATTAGTCAATTTTAAAGGATTCTAATGCAATAGCAAGAATACTACCAAACAAGGAGACTCCCATCCTCCGGATGAACTGCAAATAGTAAATCCACTCCCTTGTGCCATTCCTGAAGCAATTCCTCAACTTTCCTGTCAAAAGCATCTAATCCTGGTTTGGTTTGTGTTGTTGGACAAGGCGTGCTTGCTATTGAAGCAGATGAGGAGCTGAAAAATAAGCTTGTTTATGGTCGTGTCGATAGCTGATATTAAAAACTCCATAAGAAAAATTAGGTCCGCATATTTTTTATTTACGTTCCATGATCCCAAAATAATTCATTATTTCTAATTTAAGTCCAGATTCCAAAAGGAGATAATATAATAAATTTTATTGAAACGGAGAGGTCGTAAGATTCTTCGTATGTAATAGAACTATTACTACTACTAACAACTCACTACAGCACCAAGCCACCTGAGGCCAACACAGCTACGAAAGCTCACCCTCTGACCCAATCAATTCAATGTCTTCCTCTTTACACTCTTCCGAGAAATTTTAATTTCCCTTACATTCTTCCTTGCGACCTGCTCCCACTCCTTTTGGAGGGCGACCTGCTTTCCATTCG
Source organism: Artemia sinica (assembly GCA_027921565.1). NCBI lineage: Eukaryota > Metazoa > Arthropoda > Branchiopoda > Anostraca > Artemiidae > Artemia > Artemia sinica. The sequence continues at coordinate 24,358,676 of CM051264.1, read as the reverse complement.
GTCCTAGATAATTGGCCGAAAAGGACGATATTCGTCAATCTGTCGTTCTTCATCCACGTCCTAGAGATCTTAAAATTGATCTCATTATAGCCCTAGAAAGAGGGATAAAATCGCATTTTGTGTACAGCTTTCAGCTTTCTGGTCAGTCAGACAGGTACTCAAAAGAATTCATAGACAATTCCTCTGAAGAACATGTAGCAAAGCCTCCTCCGTCTTACGGAACGTCCATGTTTTGGAAACATAATTGACATAATTGTCATCAATGTAGCTGTCGACATAATTGTCAGCAATGAAACATAATTGTCATCAATGTAGCTTCCAATATTCTAATCTTGGTTCACACACCTCTTTTACCATTCTTCCAACTGTGAAAAAACGCCCAGGCCCTTGTCTATTCTACTTTTAATATTTCCACTACATCCACCATCTTAACTTTAATACTACCCAGGTAAGCGAAGTGAATATAACAGAAATTGTTTGCGTGTTATTACGAATTTGGAATTTTATGTTTCTTAAGAATTTGTTTCTATGGAAATTTTCTGTTTTCACAAGAATACTTTTTCTTACGAATTTTAGTCAAATAACTAATCATGAGCGATAATTAACCGTATGTCTCCAGGAAAACTTGACCATTTACTTGTACCACCAGCGTACTAGCCTACCTTACTAAAACACACCACTTTTGGTGATGGCACAACACAGATTGATGGTGGCACAACACCACCAATCTTGACGTCCACCTTTTAATAACCTCTCCTCGATTTGAAGATATTCTATTTTCAATCAATACGAATCATTTCAAAAAGCATATATTGCGGTAATCAATTATTATTAACATATTAAATATAATGCATGTTATTCTGTATTCTCTGATCATATACGAATTTTAATTAATTAAAAACGATGTCACAAGGTTCAGCCTCTTCTTGTCTCAAAGTTCAGCCTTGAGGTGAAGTATTTCATTTCACAGCAAAATAAACAGGAATAACGACTCTACACTTTCCTACTACATTGAATGGAGCTTACCTTAAACAAGAGGGCGTGGAGGATTCAAGGCCGATTTCATTAAATATATCGTCAGGTTTAGGCGAAGGCTTCATAAACTTTGTCAAGTCTCCAGTGGTAGCTCTCATTGATCTCTTTGTTAGTCCCAGCTCCGATTGGGGTGTACTTGTTTGTTGAGTATTCATTTCATTTTCCACATCGACATCTAATTCATTGGCAAACTCCTAAAATTGAAAAATACTAACAGATAAAAACGTATTTCATCTCTTCTTCTTCTTCTTGACACTTTCGAACAACCACCAGAACAGGTTCCAAATCATCCAGTCCGAACTCTGGGTTCTGTATTACCAACCTGATTCGTCTCACAGAGTAATTGTAGAAAAGTAGAAACACCATCTATATAATATCCGACATTCAAAATCAATTTTGGAATTAAAAAGGATTCAAAAATGCTTCAAGATCTAAGTATTTTACGTATATTCTATGCTGTAAAGAAACAAAATTTACAGTATTCCAGTTCAGCATCGCCATGAGAATTAACTTCTTATAATCCATGGTTTCCTCCGCACTGTTGCTAATTTCACAGACTTATTTGTTTACAAGTCAAAGAACTTATTGGACGACACGCATAAAAAAAGGAAAGAAATCGTGACGTATGCTCTTTTGTGGGGACCAGATTAAAAAGAAGCGCTGCCCCTATCTAAAAATACAAGTTCCCTTAAACCCCCACCCCCCAAAAAAGAAATTTTTTCTGAAAGTTTCAACCTCATCATCCCACCATGAGACAAAAAGTTACAAAACTCGTAATATCTTAATGGAACCTACTCTTTATATGCAATAGCTATGGGAAATGCTTGGTCACCTTCAGGCATAAAAGTTTATAACAAACATATACACTTTTGAAAGCATCGAAAAAACAACTGACTGATTGCAAAAGTACTCAGGAGAAATACTCGCTTCATTTACATGATGTGACATCATCTGACTTTTTCAGATTATCAATCAACGGCGCGTTACGGATATTTACCAATTATATATAACAAAATTGATGTGACGAAAGATAGACTTCATCAGGCTAAAAATCAAAAAGGTGCGTCTGAAACTTTCGGCCGAAAATGAGTTGGAAAGTGAGAACGGCTCTTCTTGTGGATACTTAGCCACTCTTCAAAATTGTAGTCATATTTTTCTTCATAATGGATAGAGAAGACTCTTCATGATTGGGACAAAATGTTCATGATGGGATATTATACCGAAATAAAGCCCATGCTTTGCTGTTATGCAATGTAAATCCTTGGACAAATGAGTGTCCCCGCTAAACACCTAAAATACTATTTTCGCTAACCATCATACAATTAGGATAAGCCTGAGAGCTCTTCCGTTTTTGACATGGCAATTTTAAGCAAAGAACTTGAAAATATATTTCGTTTAATGAAAAATGGATTTTTTTTAATGTAAAGTGTAAAATATTACTCAAAATATTTTGCAGTGTCTGATCAATAATGGTGAAGAAACAGGCGAACCTACCCGACCCATTAGGCATACTAACTTCGTCTAGAATCCATTTATGGTAAAAAAGTAGGATTTCAACTATTTTCTTTCAAATATCTGCAATATTTTCAATCTTATACACGTACACAAAATTGTCTGTTCAAATCGCAAGTAATTACAGAGAAGACTTAATTTGAATAAGAGGCTTTGAAGTAAATCAGCACCGCAGAGGCATAATCTGTTGAATCAAAACTTTACTCCGCCGCCGTTGAAAGTAAGTACTCCCATAGTTCGCTAGGAGCTCTAGTTTCTCGTCAAAATCACTGGCAAGAACATTTCCTATAACTCTTATACTACCAAAACGTTTTTTTTTCTTTGGAGGGGAGCTAAAAGCAGTTTTAATAGAAAGGCGAAATACATACACAATCTACAAACCACAGACTACAATTCCCAAGGGACTAAGGCTCCGGCTGATTTGGAAAAAACGCATACATAAAATATGAAAAATGGTTGTCACTTACATTAAACCAAAACCGACGTCTTAAAAAAGTTGTACATACAACTAATACTTCCAAAGCCTTAGCTTTATTTCCAAAAAAAAGGTGAAACACCCTCTAAGTCATAGAATCTTAATGAAAATCACACTATCAGACATGTTTCACACAGTCACACATGTTTATATTCCTACTGTTTATACAGTACTGTTTATATTATACTGTTCATAAACGAAATATATTTTCAAGTTCTTCGAGATGTTTCACAAAACAGAATAAATACAGACGTATGACACAGGTATAACAATACTATACCCAAAATTCTCTTTCCTTGGATATAAATAGGTCAACATTAATGGCAAAACGGAAAAATGGGTCAAAAAGAAAATCCTGAAAAACAAGGGGTCTATTGCCACTAAGAAGAAAAGAAGAACAATCGAAAGAATGTTTAACCTGTATACGATCCGACGTCCTCATCATTGATAAAGACATAACCTAACCACAATAAATCAAGCAGTTTGTAGTAACGAACTGTAAGTAAGGAGCGACCCGGCTCAATAGTAAATGAAACTCTAAAAGACGGAATTTTGATACCAATGAATACGTCAAAAGAATCAAATTTTTATGCTGATTTCAAATATATAAGTTTCATCAAGTTTCGTCTTACCCATCAAAAGTTACGGGCCTGAGAACATTTGCCTTATTTCCAAAAAAAGGCGGAACACCCCTTAAGTCATAGAATCTTAATGAAAATCACACTATCAGATTCAGCGTATCAGAGAATCCCACTTTAGAGATTTCAAGCTCTAATCTGAAAAATGTGGAATTTTGTATTTTTTGCCAGAAGAAAGATCACGGATGAGTGTTTATTTGTTGTTGTTTTTTTTTTTTTTTACCAGGGGTGATCATACTGACCCAGTGATCGCGATATCGCGATCACTGGGATATTGCGAGGGGGCTCATCGAACGGTAATTAAAAGTGCTACTGCCCTTTTTAAGTGACCGAAAAATTGAAGGGCAACTATGTCCCCTCCCATTCTCCTTTTTTTCCCAAAGTCACCCGATCAAATTTGAAGATCAAAATTCAAGCTATTTTATTCAACATAGTCGAAAAATATAATAACTATGTATTTGAAGATGACTTTCAGTTGAAAAAACTTGTTTTTTAAATTTAACTTAAAAAAGGAAGGAGTCTAAATTCCGAAATAAATGAAAAATCAAAAGCTATATGTACAGTAGCTACTCGATAAATAAAACCATGAAAGTACAATATATATTACAATACAACGAGATATTTCTATAAGCTTCCTAGAAGTATCTATACTATTTAGTGCCTTGTAGTACTATTTTATCTGTAATTTTATAGAAGTATTTTCCTTTTTTAAGAAGTATCTTATTTCTTTTGTTATTGTTTAGATTCTCTATTGCTGAGCACTAGTGAGACCTTGTTGTATAAAACGGAAATAACCGGTTGATTGTTCTGACTTTCTTCCACCTCGTCATTAATCCGTTGTTTTTCCTGACTGCCTTCATTGGTTCCGTGACGATAGACTAGTTCGGCTTTAGATATTTTAAACATTATTTGCGTTGGAGAAAGTTCAAGCTTGTTTTCTATTCAAAAGAAAACAAGAGGGAGACAAAACGCCAGAGGAAGGCAAAATAAATTAGTCTTCTCAAAATGCTTACTTTGCACAATCTTTAATTCATGGACATAATGTTAGTCTGTTCCTTTACTTACAGAAAAACTAGCCCCATACCGCTCATCCGCCAAAATACAGTTAAATTAATAGGATATTAATCGAACCTAAGTAGACCAACAAATTCAAAATTTAATAATAAAAATAAATCCGGATTGAGAAAAAAAACTAACCTCTAAAAGCTGTTCAATTCTCATAGTAAAATGCATCTCCTTGTTATTCATCCAATGCAAAACAAAAGGATCCTTTGCTAAATCCGACGATGAAAACGATGGAGACATAGGAATGTCTGAAACACAAAAAAAAATCTTTCAAGTCATTAATGTATATAACCAAAATTTACAAAAGAGAGTAAAAAGGTGCTCAGAGAGGAGAGCTCCAAACCCCTGAAGTTAGTTTTCAGGCCCAAAATTAAAACATATTGGGTAGTTTTACATGCTTTTCGAAACTTGCCTGGCCTAGGACAAGTGTCCGAAGTACCTTTAGTACTTTATTAAGTTTAAAAACAAGGTTTTATCAACTCCAACCTTATCTTAAAGGAACCAAAAAATAGCTGGAGCAGCCAAATCAGGGAAATGCATTCAGATGAATACACAGCTCCAAAACAAAATGCTCTTTAAAACCTTTACCCTATTAATTTCTTCATTCAGGCAATCAAAGCGAGCTGTCTGTAAAAGTGTTTGTCACACCACCTTAACAAGCGCTAAACAAGATAGAAAAACCTCCCGTAAGTGTAGGGAGCTTATGGTTAAACAAATTACCCTGTTCCATCTGAACTTCAAATGCCAAGTGAGGCGGGAATTGTCTGGTCCTGCTGTAAGGTCAAGAAGATTAGGATTTGAAATCTCCTAGAAGGAGATGAGCTGGTGCACTTGTACAAAACATTTCCTGACGTAACATCCTTTGAAGGTAGCATTTGGTCTTTGGTTTTCAGTTCTTTTTGCTAGAATTAATGAATTAGTTCAATCAGAATATTTTATACACCGTTTGTCAAAAATGTAAATAACAGTTTGCATCTTGCACCAATCAGCTTCTTTCCACTCCTGGCTCCCTTCCTCCCTTCCTCAGATTCACTCGGGTTGACCTTTAGCATACCCTTTGTTTCTTGAGAAATCAAAACCGAAATAGGTCCATATCATGCCCCTTTAATGACCAATTTATGATGTTAAAAATATATTTAGTCTTTCACTAAATTATGACTTGAACCACCTAGTTTTAATTCAACAGCGTGCTAGTAAAAATAAATACTTTCAAGCAGAAAAACCACTTTTAAAAATCCACCAGAAATAAGGCCAGATAATGACACTAATTTAAGTACATTTTCATTCTCAGAGATCTTTTTATAATCTAGTGAGTTTTGGGTGACTTCTCTCATTACTTTTCAACCAGGGCAGTGACGACCCCGGCTGAAGAAGAGATTCAAAAACTAAAGCCTAAAATATTACCTGTTTCAGCATTGACACTGGCACTTAGGTGAAAATGTCTCGATCTGCTCGTAAAAGCATCTATATCTGGCAATTGGGCGTCACTAATGCTATAGGAGGAGGCCAAGGTTGGCAACGTTTTAAAACCAGGTTCAAAAAGACCATCTTCGTGGTAGCCTTCATCTTGACGGGTTTGGAAACAATTCCTAAAAAAAAAAGAAGGTTTGTAGTTGTGATATAAGGACAAAATACATGTTTTTTCTTCCGTCTTTCGTTTACTCTGTCATATCTTCAGAAGAAAGAACAATAAAAATTACCTGTTACGCCGAGGACTAATTAAACAGTCTTTTTATGTCACACTTGCTTCAAAATTTCAACAAAATTTGTCCGTTTAACATTTGTACATTCTTATACGTTATGCATCAAGTCAATACTTATCCGTCATTTGAAAATACAAGTTTTGACAACATTTTTGTTTATTTAAATAGCTATTGTAGAACTAAAAAATGAACGCTCAATTATGCTACTTTTACAATTACAAGAGAAATAAAAATGAGAGAGAAAAAAAGATCACTCGTTAAATACGCTTACAAAATACACGAAGGAGTTCACTAATCTGTTCGTATGACATTTAACGGAATGTAGTTTATTGTGATGCCTAATAATTCAGCTGATCTGTACAGATGGTGAAAAAATAGATCGGCGCTTCTCTTTTGCTAATAGCGCCTTCCCAAACGTCAGTACTAAATCACGTCTTCCAGCGAATAATGTGGCCAAGTTCAAGGGTCCAAGAGCACCTTCGTGGTTGTTGAAGCAGGGTTCGAGTATTATTTTAATAGCACGTTTTTTAACATATTCTAGTTTTGCTGACATGCGAGCAGTGTTTTTGCTTGAGGACCTCAAATGGGACAGCAATGTCAAGAATAGGCCTAATAGACGTTGTATACGCCAGTAAGAGTTGGCGATCCAAGAAGCCTAACCTGCGCATACTTGTTAATCTCTAGATTGAGTAGTGACATTTGCGAGCAATATTGTCTACGTTTAGCTTAAACGAGCAATCACCTGTAAATGTTACACGTCTGATTTTTGCAGAGGAAACAGTTGGAAACGGCACATCTGGGATTGTAATGCCCTGCTTAAATGGATTGAATCGTAGAACTTTCGATTTCTGTTCATCTCCTTGTAGACTATTTTATTGACACTGGGTGAGGAAGTACGTGAAGAGAGTCAGGTCAAACTGCTGCTTTGCAACCGCATTCTGGACTGTGTACTTGAGAAGTGCAGACAAGTCGTCAACAAACTTAAAACGCTCCTCGAATTTTGCTGAGATTGAATTGATAACGGCAAAGGATAAAAGAGCAACTAGTTTCATTCCTTGGGGCAGCCGGAGGTTAGTTCTGGCCACTCAGAGCAGGTATCTTCGGCAAACAAAGGATAAACTAAATGTTGTCTGGCCCGTAGAAATTCTCTCACTACTAGTAGTATTTGATTTTTAGCTCCCATCTCTTTCAGATTTGATGAGATTGTTTGATGAGATTTCAGATTGTTTGATGAGGTCGAATGCTTTTCTGTAGTCCGCCAAAACAGTAAATCGATAATACTATTAGAAGTGTCCAGACACTTAAAGATTAAGTGGTATATTCACACCAGATATACTCGCGTCCTACTCCCTGGAACCATATTGGTACGGACCTATCGAAGGCGCAATTTGTTATAACAGAGAACGGCAGATAGAACCCTCAGCTACCTTCGCTAGGTTGGGATATCGATATCGATATGGGACTAGGGTGACTTAAAATTCGGTATGACAGGGACATAAGTGCCTTTCCACATCTCTAGAAATAATTGTTCTGAAAAAAACTGGTTCATTACTGATGCGATTGGCTTGGCTAGGCAAGGTGAGTATTCTTTCAATAATTTAACGGTGAGTTCACCTGGGTATGAGGCAGTTGTTACGTAGCCGTCCGATTGTATAGAAAACTGCCAGTTCTGACACCTCTACGATTCCGTCCATACTACAGTTATTAATGATGCCACTTATTTGTTCGTCATTTATGGCTGGGTAAGTAGTTCAGCTTTGAGTAAAACTTTGTTAGTTTCAGAAGCTTTGATTAAACTACCATCTGGAGTACTGATTCGTACTTCAGTTCCATTCTTATTTTGACTAAGCCGTTTTACCGCGTCGTGCCACTTGTGCGACTCTGACTTTAGGAGTGGGGTTACAACACTAAAAGAATATAGGAAAAGCTTTGGGCATGAAAGTTAGGACCCAGATAAAACCTAAATAAGCAGTCTCATTGCCCTAAACATGAGAAGGTGTGCCCCCCTCCCACTCTTTACACTAGCTAAACTTCAGTTTTATCAAAACCATACACATTCTTAAGCGTGTATTTTCCGGTATTACCATACTTCAAGAATAAATGTGATCAATAAGGTATGTCAGTAAGTATGACTCAAACTAGGTTCTCAATAGGACCAAAAATACTAAACAATTTTACTTCAAGAGAGCGAGTCCAACCCAGAGCATATCTCGGCTATGGTAAACCAAAACATGTCAAGTGACACATATGTTAAACTGAAATTTAAATCTAAAATCCTTCAACAGAGACAAATTTGATTAGAAATGTTCACTCCGTTTTTTTCTGAATCTTCTAGTATCAAAAAAGATTCTATTTTCCAATATATGTTGCATGTTCTTTTCTCACTTGCAAAGATAATTTTAAAACATTTCCTGTTCTTGTTGTTGCAAAATCCTTTGTTTATATTAATAATACAATGTAATAGATCATCTACCCAAGCAGAAGAGATTGTCATTGGGAATGAAAACACTTAACAGACATAACTTAAATAGAGAAAAAGAGACAGGGTTCTTTGCTGCAGTCCAGACGCGAAATCTCATCATAAACACACGAAAAAACAAACTAATAAACCTCCAAGAAACCAAACATATTTAAAACTCATAATTTGCATGAACGACTGATCACTAATAGCACAAAACACACAAATCATTTTTTATTTTTCGGCTCTACTTTAAAATGTATGCCGTGTAACATACTGCCTTTTGAATTTGTGCAGCAGATTTGTACGCACTTCAGTGCAGGACACACATAGATGATTAGTGTTAAAGTGATCTAAGTTCCCTTTATGCAACAAAATAATCTGTTCTTTGTATTAAAAAAGAAAACAAAAAAGCCAAGCTTTACAAATGATGGTTTTTTTTTCTTAGCGTCACACTTATACTGCAGAAGCGGAGAAACGTAATGGCAAGAAATTGGTTTGAAAAGCACAAACTGCTGCCCCGAACTCCATTTTTCCTAATTTAAAAAAAACATGTTTTGAATCTTCACTCTGATTGGTTAATAATAAAGAAGACGGTTGAAAGGTGAACGTCGCACACAACAAATCTCGCATAGGAGAAATTATTGGAGCTATAGTCGAGCCTAATTTTGATTGTATCCACAACCATGTGACTATAATATGGCTCGAGCATAACTGTAATATTATTTGAAAAAAAAAAAAAAATTGACTCGGTTAAATTTAATACTGAACCCCCCAAAAATTATCGAGATCGCCTATAAAAAACTAATTCATGACATAAAACCTTAGATGTTTTAGTCTCTCCACAAGTTTTTGTTTCTGCCGCTGACTTTTCGATTTCAAATGCGAGTCACATGGTCCGGCAAACGTAGATGTCGAGGAAATCCCATCATTTGGCAACAATGTTTCAGACCATATACGACACACATTGTCCTTGCAAGAAGTAACCAAAACATTGCCGATAAAGCCCCTATAAAAAGAAGATAATAAATATAATTGAGGGAACAAATTCTTTGGAAGATAAACTTACGAGTGCATCAACATAAAGTTTCGGGAAAAAAGAACATTACAAATACTGTTTGCCTTACATCATCTTTGGCTCCAATGTTATTCCTAATACTCTAAGTAAAATTCTTGTGATTTATGAATTGATGAAAATTTATTATTTATTCGTTATAATTTACTTCATTCGTTATAAATTATTTAATTGTTAATATAAAGTTTTGTTAAAAAGTAAGTATAGCTACAAGCATAGGTGTACATAGGTATGATCCTTTTCTGGGGGAGGAGGAGGGGAGGTCAAACACGAATAGGTGCATTTTGGGGGCAAAATTGCTTAATTCTTCCAGAGAGAAGCCATCCAGCCAACACCGGGTAGGGAATCGTCCCATTCCTACAAGTAAGCAGGTATGATTAAAAGACTAGTTTTGAGTCATCTATGCAACAAGAGAATAATGTGTTTCCAATGGAATGACCGAAGGGTTATGGGTAATAGGATAGTTATGATCAACTTATAAAAAATTCTTTATTAATTTCTTTTTATTCCTGCTTTCTTTAAAAGCAGAAAGCCACCAAATACTTCTTCATCAAGAATTATCTCCCTCCCTCTCCAGAATCCGAATCAGGCTACTCTCGGCTTGAAAACTGGTTGGTATTATATTTTCTTTGTTATGATCACCACCCTTTTTCTTCATCTCTTCCTTGAATTCAAACAATAAGACTCAAAACTAAAGCAATTTTCCTCCAAGAAAAAATCCCCAATGCTATCTAGTGACATAAAGTTTGGTATTGATAATGCCATTAAATATCAAGACTAATTTGAGAGTTTTTCTAAAATCGCCGGAAACTTACAAGGAGGGTAAATAATTTTGGAAAGCTTTACTATACAATAAATAGATATTTACTCAAATAAGCGCATGCAAGCGGAGAAATATAACAATTTGGATCACCCTTATACATCTTATAGAAAAAAATTAATATATTTTAATATTTCTATATGTGTTTTACCAAAGACAGTCTACATATATATATATATATATATATATATATATATATATATATATATATATATATATATATATATATATATATATATATATATATAATATATATATATATATATATATATATATATATATATATATATCATATATATATATATAATATATATATATACTATATATATATATATATATATATATATATATATATATATATATTATATATATATATATATATATATATATATATATATATGCATATATATATATATTATTTCCAAAGATGGTCCTTGTCGGCCAACCGTCTAGGACCAAACAAAAAGCAGGTCGTCCCGGAATGGAGTAGAAGGATGTCGTAAGGAAAGATTTAAGAAAAATTGGAACTTCTTGTGAGGATATAAAGAGGGAGGTTTTGAATAGATAAGAATGAAGGAGGAGCGTGCGCAGCTGTGTTGGCTTCAGACGACTTGGTGCTCCAGCAAGGTGTTAGTAGTGGCAGTAGTATATATACGCACTATGAAAAATGTCCTTCTTCAGCAAAGTATCGAGACCACTTAAGTTAGTTAAAAAGTGTATAGAGTAACTGAACGGATTTTGCTTCTTTTATTTCAGGTAATAGAACTTCCCACGAATTCTAATTTGTAATAAGACAATGGCGCCCTTCAAGAGGAAGGAGAATATGATGGAATTATTTAGAAAGTTAACATAAAATGGGAAATGGAAAGAACAGGGGCGTCGTTTCGGAGGGGCAAGGGGGGTCAGCTGCGCCCCCAGTGATGTGGAGAAAAAATTATTATATAGGCCATGCTCCTTGAATATCCGAAAGTAGACCCCTCTTGCCCCCCCCCCCCCAATGAAAATGTTGTAGATTCGTCCCTGGGAAAGAATGTTTATATCTAATAAGACTTCTATAACACGAGCCGAAAATTACTTTTCCAAAAACTTTTTGCACCACCATAAAATAGATTCTTTAAAGAGAACAAAAAAGATTATCAAGGTTCAAAAATGGTTCTGGATGATCTAGTACAGATAAGGTTCATAAGTACTTACTTAGGCATATATTTTGAGGTAGCTCTCCAAGAAAGACTAGTAACTGGTACTGGATGACCAAGAAGAATGTAACTAAACGAAAGACTACATTTTTGCGAATGGGCCTTGGCTGTATGATCCCCTTCTTCAACCACAAAGTTTACTAGAAAAAAAAACACGAATAAGCAGTAAAAGAAATCCCGGCGCCGCGCCGATGAGGGTAACCGGCGGCGCGCCGCTAATAAGATGTCGGCGGATCGCCGCCGGCTCGATCAATGTTGACCGCAAAGATTAATGTTTTCATCAGTCTTTCTAAAATCACAGCTTAAATTTACAACAGATTCGAGCCTATTCATGAGTTCAAAAGTTCACAAGTCTCTGGCTGGAAACTGGTCTTCTTCGTTATTCATCAAGAGAAGTAGAAATCTGGTAGAAACGAAATGGCTGTGGCGTTTCAGAACCCTTGCATAATACGAGTAGTTGAAGTATCTATTAGCTATGTAGTCTTAACATAAATAATTATCAAAATTAGTAGTTTTTTTCATCGAGCATTACTGCACACAAAACTTTGAATATAACTTTGAACTTAGAAGCTTAATTTTTTTCAAAATGCCCTTTGCCTTTATCTGTTTTGTCACCTTTAAAACAGTTGAAATGGGCGACTTTGATATTGGTTGTTTTTTTTTTGCTCTTTTGCCTTCTTGTATTCAAAAACTGTTTTTTAATAATAATTAAAAAAAAATCCATTTTAAAGTTTTTTTGGCTTCTTTATAGAATATATGTTATGTAGGCTAAGGCTGAACTGCTGCTTTTTTATTGCTTTTGGCTGCTCTTTTGGATATTATTCATTTTTTCTTTTGGGGATTCATTCCAAATTATAAACTCATAAATACCTAATATCAGTCAAATTATAAACTGCATCTAAAAGGAGTAAATTTATCAAATTGAAAAATACATGGTGAACACTTCACATGAGATCACTTTAATTACAATGAAACAAAAAACACTACGGTTTATTCGGTATGAAGAAAAATGAAGTGCCAGCTATTTTCTTAGGTAAAAAAATGAAAAGCTCATCCGTTTTAAATGTAACTAAATGAAATAATATGCAGACTGAAGTAGCTCCAGGAAGATGTTGAGATTTTCTTCCTAATTCGTCACTTTTAATCCAAGCAAAATGTTAGGACACTTAGTATCAGTTAGGCTATTGAGTTTAAGCTTTGATTTCCAAATCCTCACAAAAATTACCAAATTTAAGAAAGTCGCAACAATAAGTTACCTGTGGTCAAAATACTCAAAGACTCCTCTTTGATCCCCACCCAGGCTCAAAGCTTCTGCTATGGTCATATCCATGGAAATCTCCAAAGACTTTCTTTTTAAAATAGATTTCAAGCGTAGTTAGGGGTATTTAGCCTTTTTTGCCTTCTTCAAAGCTTTGAAAAAAGTGTTATAATATTCCAAATGTTACATTTGTTATATTTGTGCATATTTTTGGTAATCATTTGTGGGGTGATCGAATTTTTTAAATCACTGTAGATACGTAAGAACGTTGCAAAATCTAGTACCCTGAGGTCATAATACTCCTCCTTGAATCTCCCACATTGAAAGCTTTTATTATGACCTGGCCTTTTAATGTAATTTGGGCACTGGACCAAGGGCGCAATTGACACTCGAGCGCAACGTTAGGTGGGGATGTCGATATCGCTTTCGTCACACCAATTCGTTTTTGGGTGAATCCACCTGGTACTTATGAATGAATGTTTTCAAAGTAAACTCGTTTCATCAATAAGAAAAAAACGGGTTGGACGCATGTGTCCCTTTCCTTTTGGACGATAAAACTATACAAGTGCTGTATCAAGTATAACTCACGAAAATCTTGTTAATTTTTGTCAACTTTTCAACTTTTTGGCATCCCTGCTTTCAATAAAAAAAAAAAAATCAAGGAACTATCACTTAAATATAATAACTCCCTATACCCTCCCCCCTCTTGATACCATCTTGATAGGATGCCGTCTCTGCTTTAAATTAAAAAAAATTACATTTTGGCATCCCTGCTTTCAATAAAAAAAATTTCGAGATATTATCATTTAAATGTAATACCTCCCTACCCCCCTCCCCTCTGAATACCACCTTGATAGGATACCGTCTCAGCTTTACATTAGAAAAATAGTTTACTTAATAATTAACTAGGTCACTATATGGTTCAAACAAACACGCAAAATAACGTTAAACAGCTTAGTGTTCCTTGAAAAAAATTGAGGGTATGAGTAAAGGGGTACAAAGACAACAACAAAATGTCGAAATTATTCATATATACCTCAAATTACTGGAAACTGATTAATAGATTCGCCGTGGCATTCAATAAGATCCAAAGAATCTAATTAAAAGGGAGCACACACAAAAGCCAAATTAGGCCAGTAGCCTATGAGAAATCGCAAAATACCCAAGACAATGAACAAGTCCCAATGGGGGGCCCAAGGTCTATCAAAATATTTCGATGGTTTCCCAGGGAATTTGATATCATTTTCTTCTGTCTCCACTTTAAATGAAAAAAATAATTATATTTTTGGCATCCCTGCTTTCAATAAAAAAAAATGAGGTATTATCATTTAAAAATGATAGCCCCCTACCCCCCCCCCCACCTATAGACAATCATTTACAATTTATTTATGAATCATATTTTTGGGGTAACTTCCGTTTCAATCTTTAATTCCCCAACATTGTACATAGCGTAGTCTATAGCTAAATTTTGGCTCAATAGAAGGTTTTTTTTCTGGGGGGGGGGGAGAGGGTAAAAATGTTTCATAAAGAAGATTGTATTTTCTATCAGGCGTTCAACAATTGAGTATTAAACATTAATAAAATCTTATCTAAAAACAGCAAAAGAAAAACAAAATTCTGCAAACTTACAATTCACCTGTAAAAACAATCTGTCGGCTGTCAATTTCAAAATCCAACAGAAGGCTGAAGCTGTATAGTAGTGAATGCGTTCTATAATTCTATTAAACTTGAAAATAAAGTTCTTGACTACGAATGATGTAAAAAATAGCAATTGGGAAACTGCAGTCGAAATGACTTAAACTCATTTCATAAAGACAATACTTTTTTTGGTCAACATATGAAGAACTGTGTATATTGCAATATTTGCAGTTGCATATTGCATCTGTCTGGTTTTTATGCAAAGTAACAAAAGAGACAAAAATTAACGAACAAGAGAGTAGTGAAGAATTATGGTATGCAAAGTAATATTTGGCAGGGAAAGTCACTGGTGATAAATCGCAGGGGGTGGCACCGTGATTGCGTGATTTTCGGGGATTCGGGGAACCAAATTTTTTTTTCAGGGTGATGCATAGATTTTCGGGGAAATACCCGAAAATTCTGGGATAGTGCAAGCCCTGCTTGATTTCTAATTAGGAAAATCGAAATATTAAACCACAGGAGAAGGAAAAGCTCCACTTTTGCTGTTGACGCAATAAAGAATTGCCGCAAAATTAATTTAAAGTCGACCGAACGCCACCGCCTCTGCCGGCGGCGGCGCGCCTGCGGAACGCCGGCAGCGTTGCGACACTTCGGCGGCGGTTGACCGGGCCTCTTGTCCGCGGCGTTCGGTCGATGCGCCGGCGCGGCGCCGGGGTCTATATATATACATAATACTCACAATATTGTTTCTATTTGTGTTGTTCGTAATTTGCGTTATATTAGTAATTAGTAGTGTTATTGATTCCTCATCATTTTCAAGATTCAATAAGATGCCACTCCCAAATTTTTATGGACTTCGCATATTAAACGTCATCTAAAAAATGAGTCAAACTAAAATAAGTAACTAAAACCTCTGAAAAAGACTATTTTGGATATCAAAAATTACAGAAATCTGTTAACTGAACCACTGGGATACAGTAGCAGATATTGAAAGCGTCAATCCTCTGGGGGTGGGGGTCTGAACCCCCTTAAAATCAATTAAAATCTACGAATCTACTACACAAGTAATTTTTTCCATTCTAGTTCAAATTATTACAAATTATTCCCAGGAATCACAGTGTCACAAAATTCAATAATTTTCGTATATTCTCGAAAAGAATATGTGCTTTTCACTACAAGCACTAATTTGAAAATTTTCTGCAGCTTTGTGAACCCAAAAATAAAAGTGAAAAATAGGATAATAATATACTCACAGCAAATATCCTCAAACCAAACTCGGACTAGATGATCATCACTTTCACAGCTTGCAAAGTAAGAGCCATCAGCAGAAAAAGCCACATGTTTGACAGTCTCCTCAAACACCGGTGATGTCCATGCACACACCCACCGTTGTAATATTTCGGTGTCCTCATTATTATTACCTATCAATTAATTTCTGTATCAAACACCTTTTTTATATTTAAATACTATGAGACTCAGTATTGAAAAAGGAGAATTAAATACCGCCAAAGGATTTCTAGAGCCACATTACTTCACTAAAGTGGAATATATAAGGACACGCCTACGCTGCTTAATGATCAAGTTCAGGGGCACCAATAAGGGAAGGGTGAATTGCCCCTTTGGGATTTGCTCCCCCCCCCCCACACACATCCAGATTTTAAAAAATCTTTTTTTGATATTTTCATTAAAAAAACATCTTTTTTTAGTAATTGCAGTGAAAAAAATCCCCAAAACAACAAAATTGCCTCCCCCTGGATTCTGAAGAATATATTTTGCCCTCCTCACTACATTTTGTGAATTGGTGCTTATTACTAAGTCACTAAATCAAATTGAATAAGACTCTTACAATTAGGTATCATTTGAATTCGAAATTCCCTCTTTTGAAATACAGTAAATAAGTTAGAAGTGCTTATTAAAAATGTTGTGTACTAAAAATGGAGGGGGGGGGGGACAAAAGACAACATAATGCTTAGAGTTTCACTGAAGGTATTTTGGGTCTATAAACAGCGTGAAATTATAAGCAGTAAATGTCGTTTTCCGACATGTAGTTGGAATTTAAAACAAAGAAGTCTTAAATAAAACATTATAGATGTGCTTGTCGTTTTTTAAAATTAATCATCTCCCTTGTAAAGCCTCAAATAATCAGTATATAGATAAAAACTTGATTTTTGGTAATACAAGTTTCTAATGAAGGATTAACGTGATTTATAATAATTGAAGCTAACTTAATTTTATGATTTCTTCAAAACTTCTATTTTGAAATGCAAAAGTAGAAAGGACACCTTATGACAAGATATATCTGCCTATGTAGCTTTCTTTCACTGTTGGAAAAACTAAATATCATTTTCTTTCTTTAATTTCTTTTCTATTTTTTTCAGGCACTATGTTATTGTAGCTTAACCTATACATGAATCTCCGACACTTATTAAATATAATCTCATTCGCCACATGAGTTTTGAGAACCTTTTATTACATGCACCTTTTATATAATGGTAATTTTACATAATTTGTGCCTCTCAATTACTTGATTTGAATACATTTGCCTCTCAATTACTCGGACTATCTGGCTTGGCTTTATCTACAATTAACCATGTCTTGATGCCTACAGCAAAATACTTGATTTATGGTAATACAAGTTTCAAACAGTTCGTGGTAACGAACTGTAAGTAAGGAGCGACCCGGCTCAATGGTAACCGAAACTCTAGAAAACGGGATTTTGATACCAATAGATACATAAAAATAATCAGACTTTAATTCTGAGTTCAAATATATAAGTTTCATCAAGTTTAGTCCTACCCATCAAAAGTTACGTGCCTGAGAAAATTTGGCCGATATTCGAAAAAAGGGGAAAGACCCCTAAAAGTTATAGAACCTTAATGAAAATCACACCATCATATTCAACACATCAGAGAACCCTACTGTAGAGGTGTCAAGCATCTACAAAAATGTGGAATTTTGCATTTTTTGCCAGAAGAAAGATCACAGATGCGTATTTTTTTTGTTTTTTTGTTTTTTTCCCCAGGGGTGATCGTATCGACCCAGTGGTCCTAGAATATCGTGGGAGGACTCATTGGTGCGGAAATTAAAAGTTCTAGTGCCCTTTTTAAGTGGCCAAAAAAATGGTGGCCAACTAGGCCCCCTCCCACGCTTATTTTTTTTCCCAAAGTTACCCAAACAAAATTTTGAGATAGCCATTTTGTTCATCATGGTCGAAAATATGATAACTATGTCTTTTAGGATGACTTAATCCCCCGAAGTCCCCGTGGGGAGGGCTGACAGTTATGAACTTTACCCAATGTTAACATATAGTATTGGTTATTGGGAAGTATACCAGACGTTTTCAGGGGGGATTTTTGCTGGTAGTGGGGGCTAAGGTGGGTCGGGGGTTATATGGGAGGATTTTTCCATGAAGGAAGTTTTCATGGGGGAAGGGACATTGCTAGGAAGGGGGCACTGGATTTCCCAGCATTATTTAAAAAAAGATCAGAAATTAAATATATAAAAAAAACAAGTTTTTCAACTGAAAGTAAGGAGCAACATCAAAACTTAAAACGAACAGAAAATATTACGTATATGATTGGGTTCACCCCCTAGTCAATACCTCGCTCTTTAAGCCAAAGATTTGTGAACCTTTTATTACATGCACTATAATGGTAATTTTACATAATTTGTGCCTCTCAATTACTTGATTTGAATAACATTTGCCCTTCAACTACTCGGACTATCTGTCTTGGCTTTTTCTACAATTAGCCATGTCTTGGTGCCTACTGCAAAATACTTGATAACTTCAATTCAAAATCAACGGACTCGGCTTGTCTTCAAATCACTTTTGACTCTTATGCAAGGCACTAAACTTCAATCAAATGAGCCCCATCTAAAGTTTATACGACTACCCATTCCATAAAACCTTATATGCCCCAGGGGCATAACTTACAACCCTTGTCCCAGGGGTCTTGGAGCTGTGTCATCGCTGAGGGCATTGTTATATGTTCTTTGGACCATTTTCAACAAAATGACTATTTTGTCAACAATATGACGCATACAAGATCATGGAAATGACTACATTCTTTTGCACATTCAGAGGGACGTGATGCATGGTGGCCGGCGTTTACCCCCCACCGCGGAAAATACCCCCCCTCCCGTGGAAAATAAGGCGTGGGAAGGCAATAGGCTACAGAAAAAAAGCAAAATCTAACAAGCTGAAAATACGTTTGAAAATCAAAGTTTTCAAAATCTTAATCATTTTCTTTGGTCCCTTTCTTAAAATAAAAAAAAAGTTGTGTATTTTTTTAAGAATCAGGAGCATACCCAGGGGAAATTCGGGTCCACCGACTTTATGCTTCCTAACATTTCAATATTTTCCAATAACTTGTTATATATTTTTATATACTCTACGTTTTTGGGAAGTAATCCCCCCCCCTCCCGTCCCCACAATAGATTCGAGTGAATGCACTTGTCCAGAACAGAATAGACTTCATGGAACACAAATCAGGGAAATTTTCTTGCATCAGGTTTTTTAACCTGCACACAGGGGGAGGATATGCACCAGGATTTTTTTAAACGAGGATACCCCCCCCCCCTTTCCAAGAAAATTTGGATATTTTGGGAAAGATACTTTTTGCGTTTTTGCAAAAGGCCTAAAATATTTGGATGACGTAGTTACCTGAGTCGTCAGATCCCTCACTTTCATCTCCGACATCAAACGACACTTTCTTCGATTTCTTCCTACATTTGCCCAAGGACGAATCTCGATGTGATAAGTTGCCTTTCCATAACTGAATTTGTTCACCTCCAATCAGCAGCCGTGTTCCATCCCGATTAAATTCAAGAGAATGAACAGGAAAATCAGCACCAAATGTAAATTTCTCAACCCACCAGTAGTCTAATTTCTGGAATAAAAAATATTTTGTTAAAAATAATAATAAAAACTTTGAAAAGCTCCAATGATAGCTCAAAGGCACAAAATCAAAATGCATTGCATAGAAAAGAAAAATTGTGCGCATACACAGTTTCACGTTACTAGGTGAGGCGGCAGGTGACAGTCAATATGAGTTTTAATAATAAAAAAAAATAAATAAAGAAAGGCTCTCACTTAAACTAATAGTGATTTACAATATTTTCCAGATGTATAGGATATTTTCCAGATGTAAAGGATATTTTCCAAATGTAAATCCCATACTTCAAAAAAGAGTGCTTTATACTCAAGTTTCAAGGTACAGCCATTTCTGTCAAAATTCTCTTGGGGGAGGGGCTTCAGACTGGAGTAGAGACAACTACCATTTCTATATTGTTCATCCTCGCATTTCACAATGCATCTCCTGCATTTTTTTACAACTTAGTGTTAAAAATTACATTTATGGTTATTACCACCTCTAAATTGATTGGAGAAGTATGGGAGCCCATTGGATGTCCCATTTTTTACTTAACTTAATAAACAAGTACTTTTCCCTCTAGTCTATTGTCCCTCTAAAAACTAAGAAAAATCCAACAGGAAGAATCATTTTAGTTGTGTTCGCCATTTCATTCTGAATCCCTAGAGTAAATTGCTCAAAGGATCAACTTTTCAAAAGTTTTTTATTGTAAAAGCACTATTTTGCAGATGATGCATTATGAAGTGGTAGGACTGAACTATGTGAAGACAGGCACTCAAGAATAGGAAAAATCCTGTTTTTTCCGCTGTTTATTTGAGAACAAAGTAAAGAGTCAACACAGTAGATACAATCATTTTAGTAGGAATTAGTCAGTCCATTCAAAAATAATCTCCCATTGTTATTTCTGGTACTAATTTATAGCCATATAACACCTCAAGAGAGGTTTATGGTTTGATGAAACACGAGTCTGTTCAAAATGTGCTATAATAATCTTTAAGAGATATAATTTTTCACCATAATTGATTCAGGAAAACATGTCTTCGCCGATTAAGTTCATAAAACAAGAAAAGAAATCCAAGGACTGACAAATTATTTAATGAATCAGTCAAACTTGAAAAAAGAAAAAATCCATTCTTCGTTCGAATTCCTTTTCAAGAGTGACTACGGAAAGACAGTGTGGTCTTAAAAGCTAATTAGATTAAATGTACAAGCTTTACTCATATAATACCCAAGTATCCATAGGGGAAACTGCATAAATACACTTATGCTTTAAAGAGGATGAATTACTAGGGTTATAGCAAAAAATTCGAATGCTTATATTTTATAGTAAAAAAAAAAGAAGCAAAAATAACTCAATAATTGGAACAGGGAATAAGATGAATTGAAAAAAAGTAGGCAAACATGAATACGTTTGAAAAAAAACAGAAACTTAAATTAACATCTGTTAGCCTGTAATTCTCTTTTTTTCTAATTGCATGTGTATAAAAGGACCAAATACAATTAAAGGGCAAAATTTCTACAAGTACCACATAGTGATACCAGTAGTAAATTTTACAAGAACGCTAAATAATAATAAGCGTGAAAAATTTTTTTTTTCTTCTTATGGTTGATCTATCACCCTTGCCACTCCCACAACGCCATATCTTCTTTCACCTTCTGTGTAGCGAGGTAAACGTAACACCACCACGTATGTTGATTAAATAAACATCACTGGTCCAAATCTGAATTTTAGATCACAAACATCTCTGCAACAACTATATAAGGAGATATCAATAACGAATAGGTCTTACATGTGGTGTGTTCTGTAGAGGTAAAGGCGAAGGCTCAAAAATTACGATTTTTCTTCCATAAGCAGCAGCAATAATTCCAGTGTCATTAGAACAATCAATACATCCAACAGCTGCATCATCTGATGCTGGAATGATCTGTACTCGCTCAAAACTAACAGCTAATATTACTATATTTGAACCAGACCCATACGCCTGAAAAAAGGAATGAACATTATAATCTTCATTTTTCAAAAAATATAAAGAAATCAAATATCTACTGGTATTTTCAAAATATTGGGAAATTAATAAACATTCTTTTGATATTAGTTTCCCTTGAGCCGTCATCTGACGATAAGCAGCATAGTTTGGTAATTATCTATTTTTAAAATAAGCAGGTTGTCTTCTTTCAAAACAACAATGAGAAACTTTCTTTTTAGAATAATTCCTGGAGAGAGATCATTCCACATACCAACAGTACATTGAACAAAACTCTCTTTTAGGTACTCACTGGGGTTTCCTCATGTAGGTTTTCCTAAACGAGTAGCACTGTGGTGAGCTTATCTCTGCCAGACATGAGCTTAGGCAGCTCCTCTGGCGGAGGACAATACATATATTTCTAAAGAATACCCTAGACACTATATAAAAGCGCTTCTGTAATGGCTACAGTGTATTGGTAAAATATTTACGTGGTGTTTTCATGCTGATTACTTGATTTTGGATTCATTTGATAGGGGCAATATGGGTTTTAGGGCAAGGGCAATATGAGGGAAAATTGCCGTGTGGAAAATTTCCGCGGGGGAAACTTTCCATTGAAAGGGGAGGGGATTCAGAAAAAAATTTACATAAGAGGGATTAAACTCTGGTATAAACTGATAAACGATCAGAAATTAAATAAAAAAAATAAGCGTTTTTTTAGGAATAGAGCATGCTAAGGAGAATTTTTAGGCGGAATTGTGAGCAAAAAATTTCCTGGGGAGAATTCACAGCAAGCATGGAATTGTCCGGGGGTTATTTCCCCTGGAGGGGGAGCATCTTACGCGGGAGAACTTTCCAAGGAGGATTTTTTCTTGGGTGTGGGAATTTCCATAGAGGGGTAGGCGGGTTTCCCCGCATTATTTGAAAAAACGATCAGAAATCAAATCTAAAACAAGTTTTTCACCTTAAAGTATGGAGCAACATTAAAACTTAAAACGAACAGAAATTATTCCGTATGTGAGGGGGCTGCCTCCTCCTTAATACCCTGCTCTTTACGCTAAATTTAGACCTGTTATCCCAATTCTTAAAGAACGACTCCTGAAACAAAAGGGCCATTTGATTAGAATAAGGAACTTTTGTAAAACTGCTTAGAAAATTTAGCGTGAAGAGAGTAGTATTGAGGAGGAGGCAGCTCTCCTCGTATACGGAATAGCTTATATTCTTTCTTTTAGTTTTAATGTTGCTCCTTACTTTAAGTTGAAAAAACTTTTTTTATCTAATAGCTCAACAGCGCATACCTTTAATTTCTCAGGAATGGTCAATGCTACGAAGTGGATGCTCCCAGAGAGGGGACTAAATCAAGTGTTTTGTTTATTGACTACCTTCAAAAACGTTTAAACCGGTAATTTTATTTTTCAAAAGGAACTTGATTCAAAACATCATGAAAAAAATTCAAACTTTGATCAACTTATTCACATGTTAAAGCACTGATTTCTAGCATAAAGAGTGGGAAGTAATGTATAGAGTAATTTCCTTTTGTTGCAAGTCTTGATGTCACTCTTAACTTTCATTTGCAAAAAAAAAAAAAGATTCTTTTGAATATTGTATTAAGGGGTATCCAAAATACCAGGAGGAATGAGGCCACCCTCAACTCCTTCCTCTTTATACTAAAGTTTAACTTGTGTATAACAATATATCAAGAACGATTATATATCTAATTGTACTTTGTCTTGCACTAAAAATTAGGATGTTCCTAAATGTGAGGGAGGTTGTTGTTGCCACCAAGCCACTGCTGTCTCACTAAAGTTTAGTTTTTGTTCCAACGCTTTGGTATTTAAAAACTAAACATTCTGTTAAGTATTACTGTTTCTGCAATAGCAGGGGAACTGCCCCCTTCCTCTTAGCACCCTTACTGCACACACAGTCCAAACATATTCCTCCACATGATGGGGTTAATGGTTAAATCCTCCCTTTATATTTCTCTCAAGTTCCAGTTATAGAAAATGTCAAAGCTGGCCCAAATATCCAACACTTTATGACCACGATCATTCGGGCCTAGTAGATAAAAATCTGCAATAACCATTCATTTTTATATAGACTGAATTTTTTTAGGGACAGATGCACAACTACATAGCTGTATGTTCTCTGAAACTGGGAGGTTACACAAATAGCTTTTTGTTAGTTTCTAAACCAATTGGCTTATCTCAGGGTTCGGACAAGTCGGTTCGTTTCAAATTATAGGCTCTGTCCTATTTTATAGGATTTCCCGGGCCCAAATATAGGCCAAATATAGGATTCGGAAGTCCTCAGGATCATATCTGTAGTAGATGTCGTGGGATGCCTGGTCACATAAATTCGTCATTTCCCGAGTTTCTACGTTTTTTTATTTTTTTTAATTTCAAATACAAACTGTACAAATAGTAAAAAACAGTAAAAAATCAGATACACATACTATGCCAATGATTGACTGATACAGGTAAAATACTTGAAACCACTCCTGCTGCTTCTTGGGTATCAATTTCGATATGAGGTAAGTTTTTCTCTTTGCAAGAGACTGCTACATTCTCGCAGATTCCACCATCTGCTCTCTTTCACTTGTTCTGGACTTCACAGCTCCTTCGAGCAAAGAAACAGCTAGGGTAATGTCTATGGAACTCTTGGACTCGGCAGGCTTCTTCATTCTGTCGATCACTTCCTGAAGTAGAGTATCTGCTACTGTTCTCTTTTCTTGATCTGATGCTCTAAGTTTTTTCATTTTGCTTTCCAGGTCTTCTATTTCTGTCTTTTTGTCATGAACCTCCAGCAACTTCCTCTTGTTGTCCTCTTTGAAAGCTGCTTTCTCCTTCTCGGATGGCTCTTCTTTTACTGTTGATACCAAGACCGTGTGGAGCATGCAAGATTCAACAGCTCTTTTGTAATAACAAACAGTTCTGGTTTTCCAGAAGCTTGGTAAGTTCCGGGTACTTGCTGTCCCGCGCTCATTCACCAGACCAAAATAATGGCTCCAGAAATGATCGATCCGAGTAATGTCCTCACGGGGTCCAGTTTCCGTTCGCAAAAGCAGCCACTCAGCCTGGGCGACGTCTGAGCTTTTTCCAATCACAATCTCGCGTACCACAACCGCTGTGTCTGCAATGCTTCTTGAATCCTTCATGTTGATCGGACTCAAATAGCGTAAAGCCTCTAAAGACCATCCTTATCCAGAGAACAGTTGTTCAAAATATGGCGAAAACCCGCAACAAAATATTTTCGCACATTGAAATAGAAAATGCACTTGTCTTTCACTGTTGCTTTCTCACCAAAAGCTCGTTCCGCATTTTCTGAAACTATGGGCTTTTCTGCAAAATTTTCAGCCAGGTTCAACATTTCTGGTGAGAAATTTTCAGTCTCGGTCACGAAATCTGGAGTAAAGACCCGTCCGCAAAGTGTCACAACTAGTCTTTTGATCTTTGAGTGCAGAACATGAATGAGAGGTTCTTCTTTCTGGAACAGTTGGGTGAAACCCATGAACAGTTCTGCTGAGGCTAGAACAAACTCGAGTTGGGCCTTCATCGTCGCACTTTTGATATAAGCCACAATCTTCAGAAATTTGGGAGTGGACAGAAGATTCTTCAGTTTTTTCTCTCTCGGCGCGAAGTTCAGAAAGTACTTTAAGACTGCCGACCACTGCTACATGGTTCTAGCTAGGCAAATCCAATCGTCAGCCAGCGGCTTGGGACATGCTTCATGAAAGCATTCTCTGGCACCCCCACTTTCATTTGGCACTTTTGATAGTCTTCACAACGTGCAGGACAGCCGTCAAAAAATGAATGCACAAGAATAAAAAAGTTGGAACTTTCTTCTCTGAACACCTGAAGACCATTCAAGAAAGCGGTATGGATTATATGGATGTTGCAAGTACCAATCTTCAACATTCCCTTTCCCGTCACTTTCTTTTGTTTGGCATTGAACCTGTTCCAAACGCTTTTGTTGCCGTTTGGTCCGTCACCTCCAAGCGTGATCAGTTTTTCAAGTTGCAGCTGATTCTGCTCAATGGCTGACATAATCTTCCTATACAGATCGTCACTTGTTGCGTGGCCCATAAAACGTGTGCATAAATGTCTGCTCTGGATTTCGTTTCCGTATGAGGATCAATATCGAAAACGTATCTGTAACTTTTTCATACCAGCGTTGTTGGTTGTCGCGTCATATTCTAGTACAAAATATGACTGAATGTCCTTTCCAAGCATTTGCATACAGTACAGATGCAGTGCATCGGTGATCAGATACGTGAGTTTCTTCGCACATAGGGACATTCTATCGGGAATCTTACCGGGGAACATCGCATGGAAGGTTTCGACAATATGGTCTAAAGAGTTAGCAGACATGGAACTTTATACCGTCTGAAGTGTCCATATTAACTCAGCTTTATAAGCGGCATCACGCTCACAAAACAAGTTTGTGTCAACTAATGGTTTATCCTTGGTTGTTTCATCAACTCGAGATTGTCCCATCAGGTGAAGCTGTAGTGGATGTAGTTGAGCAGTAACTGCGGCTTTTTGTTCTCCAGATCGGACGTGTTGGTTTAGCTGAGCAACCACAGCTGTGCAACCAAGATTTTTCAAGCAGAGTTTGCAAAAGAATGAGTACTGGTCGTTCCCAGTCTTGCACCATTCGTCAATCTTTCTACCGCTGCAATCCGTCTTAACAAGCCAGGAACTATTGAACTTGGTAGGACCCATACTGAATTACCAAGCATCACCTGCAAAATAGCATCCCGCGATTAAAAGCCCATAAAAAGGAAGATGCGGATATTTCCGAAACTGGGCCGTATTCGCATCAGCCTTTTATAGCGTTCGTTCAGCCAGGAAACGCATAAGTCGGAAGAAAGAACTCCAGTCTCATTAAGCAGAGACTGCTAGCCTATATACTGATCTTTACTCATTTCAGACAGGCCCAACATGACAAACAACAAAACATAGGCTACTAATGGCCAAGATTGGTTCTTTCCTGGGGTGCAAGCCCTGATGTTGCTTAAAAGTGCTGCTAGATCTTGAGATTTCTATTCAGATGAGCCAACTGCTGCTTTAATAAAATAACTCATAGGAAACCCATGACAATCCATCCTGGGAAAAACCTGTCGTTTGTTTTTTGCAGATAAAAGGTTCCCATCAAGGTAGCACGTCTTTTCCCCCTTTTCCTAAAATGTACATATTTTCTTATGCTATCAACTGTTGGTAGATGCACAGAAAATTAATAAAAGAGCACAAATAGCAGATTCTATTAATGTCTATCAATACCTACATATATCTTACCAAAATTTGTCTTTACAGTTTCTGGTCTTACTGACATGGGTTGCTTTTTACTTATTGTTCATGAATGGTTTGGTTTCATACTGAAATGGCTTGTGTATCACTGTTTCCTTGCCTTTGTACCTTTTCTCTTTTTTTTCCTCTCTCCTTTTTCATCAAGCTTGACTCCAGACCCTTCATAAACACAACCCTACAGAACAAAAGCTTATAAAAACATGCAAAGATAAGAAGTCTGTATGTATAGAGGGGACATCACTAAATAACAAGCATATTTTATATGAGTTCATCCAGTCGAGGGTAAAATGGGTATTCTCTATGGCAGATAGCTCTATCCATTATTTGTTCCAAAATTATTTTTATTTTTTCCAAACCTCACTCCTAGCTCTTAGTTGTATGCACTTTATCTTTTTTTTCAACAAGAAATAAAACAAGGTGAAAACAGCACAAAGTTGCCTATTTAATATCGAAATTATAGAAAACTGGGGTTAGGAGCTGAAAACTGATTTTATTAGCTATAATTGTTAACTGCTGAAGTAATCATTATTAGATAGCCTTAGGTAATTATAATATCATTACTTACCGAAAATGGTATTCCTTCTACACTTCCAACAGCATAACATTTGTTTGAAGTATTGCAGGCACCTATAAAAAAAATCTAGAATAATATATCGATGATAATGTAAATGCCTCACTCCATATACAAGACTACAAAAAACCTGCACATAGGAGCAAGGGGTACAATCCTTTCTCCACTTCATGCTATTTTAGAATGTCCTAAGGATAGCATCCTGAAATTTTTCAGGAAAACTCACTAAACAGCTGAAAATAGGGATATTGAGCTCAAAATAATTTTTTTTAAGCATTAGTCCCTCAAGAAGATGGAGATTAGTTACTTTTTTTTTATAAAACTTCTTTTATTAGATTATTTGCGTCAAGGGGAATTAACTTTATAAGTTTTTAATCATTAGATGAGCCATATTACCACACTAAAGGTCTAAGTGATTTCAGGTTCTTGCCTTCTGTGTAAACAAGTTGGCAGGCTAATTGAGATAATGATAGAAAGACTAACCTAAATAAATATATATATATATATATATATATATATATATATATATATATATATATATATATATATATATATATATATATATATGTCACTTATCTTGTAACCACAGACAACATAAGCCTCTTCTTGATGTCATGGCATCACCATAGGTTTGATACAACCACTATGGGAAAAATACAAATTCTTTCTTAAAGTTGTGACCTGTTTAGATCATTTTAGTGGCAAGAAATATCAACATACCAGTTAAGAAGAAAAACAACTATCTAGCCAATTTTGAAGCCAGCCCCTGGCACTCAGCATGTGGTAGGACCCTAGCAGCATGTATCATTGCAATACTGATGTATATAAAAATGACGTCACTCATATAAATTTTTTTCAAAATTAAGGCTCTTAACAAATTTTCTCAAACTTCTGACCTACCTGGATCATTATTTTAGGCCAGAATGTACCAGGATGCAAATTTTCCCAAAAAAATCTGGAGCAGTTTTCAGGAAAAAATAAATACATAAATAAATACAAAATTATTGCTTGCTTATAAAGATAGTATATATACTATCTTTAAAAATGAGCAACAATTGTATATTTATTTATTTAATTTTTTTGTCAAGAAACTTTGTTAAGAGCCTTAATTTTGGAAAAAAGATTCATATCAGTGATGTCATTTTTGTATATATCATTGCAGTACTTATGATATATCTTATGTACTGATGATATCTATCATTGCATAGTACATTACTGCAATGTACTGTGCAGTACATTGCAGTATATTGTCACACTTATTTAGAAAAATCAAAGATTTTCATGTATGGAAAAGTTTACATTAAATTACTTAAAGAGCAAAAACCTGGTGATTACAAAAATATTTGTATATATTTTAACAAGAAATTACAACATTTTAAAAACCTTAAAAAAAAAGTTTGAAGCTTAGTAGAAATTTTTGTTAGAAATCAGTCTGATTAATAATCAAATATATTTGAAAAGACTCCAGTTTAAAAAACATTAAATTGCAAAAAGAGCAAAAACAGGTAATTGCAAAAATATTTGTGTATATTTTAACAAGGGATTACAACAATTCAAAGACCTTAAAAAACAAAACCAAAACTTTGAAACTTAGTAGAAATAATTTTTAGAAATTGGACTTGCTTGAATAATCAAGCAAGCCCAATTTTAATCATGAATAATTAAAATGATGATTCTTTGGAACCACCTGAACTATCTAACATGATAAGACCAAGAGAACACCCCAAACAAATTAAATCCACAAAAGGTGATAATCAACAACCTGGACTATCAAATGAGACAAGACCCAAAAAACGGAAATTTACAAGTGTTATAAAAGATAATTCCTTGGAAGAAAAATAAGTTTTTGTCCCACCACCTGAGCAATTGACTAATCTACAACCTGGACCACCATGTAAAACTAGACCAATAAGGGCAGCTAAAGTAAAGGACATTGGCAAATTGTCTGAAGTAATGAAAATCCAAAATAAAGAAGAAAGAAAAATGGGGTTAGAAGATAAGCAATAGCAGAGTCAAAACATATCAAAATTAAAAATGACTGTTATGACAATTGGGTTTGGGATTTTGACATGGATAAGGTCGTCAATACTTACCATGCCTTTGTAAAAAAAAAAAAAAAAAAAAAAAAAAAAAAAAAAAAAAAAAAAAAAAAAAAAAAAAGTTTCTGCAATATGTATTTGATAATGACAAAAGACAAGTCAAGGCAAAAGTTGACATTCAACATTTTATAAAAGCTCCAAGCAATGAAATAGTTATAAACATAAACATTAGAGTTTATAAGGACAAAAGACAAGCCAGGGCAAAAGTTAAAGGTCCAATAACAAAAAAATAACGTAATTTTAAAAAGATACTAATTCTAATCTAAGGTCATTTAAAATGTTTAAGGGGTTGATTGATGAAAATGAAACATGGATAAATGTTATTAGAAAACTAGTGAACATGAGAACTGTAACAGCTAAAGAAAAAAGAATGGAACAAACAACAGTGAGAATCACATTGAATTGTAAACCTAATTTTGAACAGTGAGTGCAGTTGGAAACTGGAAAAGACATATTTGTTATCTATAAAACATTAAGAAATTAAATGAGATGATGTATGAATTTAAACTGCTAAAGCAAAAAGCATTGAAGAAAATTTATGAGGTAAAGATGAACAAAAAATGGACAATGAACTCTATGGTTAGAAAACAAGGAACAGCAATGACAGCCACAAAAACGATCTAAATAGGTCAGGACTTTAAGAAAGAATTCGTATTTTTCACAGGGTGGCTGTATTGAACCTGTGGTGATGTTATGACATCAAGAAAAGGCTCAAATTACCTGTGGACAAGCAAATATATATATATATATATATAATATATATATATATATATATATATATATATATATATATATATATATATATATATATATATATATATATATATATATATATATATTCAATATCTTTATATGTGAGTAATAATTGTGTATGTATTTTTTCTCCAAAATGGCTTCATATTTTTGGGGGAAAATTTATATCTTGGGATATTCTCGCATAAAAAAAAAAAATCTAGATAGGTCAGATGAGAAAAATTGTTAAGAGCCTTAATTTTGGTGTTTGCAAATGATGTCATGTACTATGTTATTACACCATATAAGCAATTTGTATGACATCATATATTGCATCATATAAGCATTTTCTTATATGATGTCATGCATAGCATAAATAAGATTGTTGAATTTTCAATGCAACAGTTATTTATATAATATAATGTCTGTTGAAAGGCCCAAAAAACAGAAATTTGCAGTTGCAGTTACTATAAATGATGATTCTTTGGAACCAACACCTGAACTATCAAAGATATAAAATTTGACAACCTGCACCATCAATTGCAACAACACCAATACAGACAGCAAAAGCAAAATCCATCGCTAAATTTTCTGAAGTAATCAATATCCAAAATCATATCAAAAATGGAAATGAAGAGTAAAGACATGGGCAGTTAGAAGATAGGCAAAAACAACAATTAGAGCATGTTAAAAATGAAGGGCAAGACACACACAGTTAGAAGACATATGACACAAACAAGTGAGGGAGTCAAAATGAAAATGAAGAGCAGTGAGTCAATGAAAATGAACCTGGACCACAAGAATCAAAATGTGTCAAAATTGAAAACAATAGCAATGACGATTGGGTTAGAGATTTTGACATGGATAAGATCATCAATGCCTACCATACCTTTGTTAAAAAAAAAAAAAAGTTTGGTGATAGGTATTTCATAATGACAAAAGATAAGCCAAGGTGTAACAAAGCAAACAAATTGAAAATGATATCAATGATGATTGGGTTTTTTATTTTAACATGGATAAGGTCATCAATACTTACCATACCTTTGAAAATCAAAAATATGGACTGGATAAATTGTTGGAAGAAGAAGAAGTTTTTGTCCCACCACCTGTACAATTAAAAGAAACAAAGGTTTGGCAATATGTCTTTCATAATGACAAAAGACAAGCCAAGGCAAAAAAAGAAGTTTTTGACCCACCACCTGAACAACTAAAAGAAACAATGGGCCTTCCATACCAATGCCTTGTCAATGCCTTCTGTACCCTGTAAAATCAAAAACCTGGATTAGATAAATCGTTGGAAGAAAAAGAAGTTTTTGTCCCGCCACCTGAACAATTAAAAGAAACAAAGGTTTGGCAATATGTCTTTCATAAGGACAAAAGACAAGCTGAGGCAAAAGTTAAAGGTCCAATAACAAAAAATATGTAATTTTACAAGGGCACCACTTCTAATTTAAGGTCCATTTGGACATCACAACATCAAGAAAATGCTCAAATTATCTGCATTTAGAAGACAAGTGACATTGAGAATCTATATATAGAAACCTTTCACATGCCCCATCCTTTGTTAAAAAACAAAGGTTCAGCAATACATATTTCATAATGACAAAGGATAAGCCAAGGTGTAACAAACCAAACAAATTGAAAATGATAGTGATGATGATTGGGTTTTGAATTTTGACCTGGATAAGGTCATCAATACTTACCATACTTTTGAAAATCAAAAATATGGACTGGATAAATTGTTGGAAGAAAAAGAAGTTTTTGTCCCACCACCTGAACAATTCAAAGAAACAAAAGGTTTGGTGATATGTCTTTCATAATGAAAAAAGACAAGCCAAGGCAAAAGAAGGTTTTGTCCCACCACCTGAACAATTAAAAGAAACAAAGTTTGTCATCAATGCCTTCCATACCTTTGAAAATCAAAAACCTGGACTAGATAAATTGTTGGAAGAAAATAAAGTTTTTGTCCCACCACTTGAACAATTGAAAGAAACAAAGGTTCAGCAATATGTCTTTCATAATGACAAAAGACAAGCCATGACATGACATTGCCAGGTTTACAATTTCTTTTGGGTTTGCTCTGAGGTTCCTTTAGCTAGCAGACTTACTTATCTTAGACTATTGGACTATATTAGACTATTGGAGCAAACCTGAAAGAAACTGTAAACCTGGCAATGAAAAACTATGCTAGTAAGATCCAGGCTGCATATGCCTCCCTGGCTTCAAACATGTTGCATATGAGTAGAGCTCACCATTCTCAGTTATATAATAGCCTAACAGTTCCTCACTTACTTGCCCTTGCTCCTGTTTGGTCTTTTTTTAATTGTGGTAAGAGAAGCAAGTTCATCATCTTTATTTTAAATTTGCAAAGTGTTTAATGGAAATTCTAACTTGAACAAGTAACTCTTTTCTGGAAAGAAAGTATCAATAGATAAACCCAGCTGGGGTTATTGAGAAGCGTATTTGTGATTTCTCTACTGAATGCCAGAAGTCTTCACATCTTTGGTCATTTCTGTTTATTCCTTGTTTGCAGTTGTGTGTGTTTTTATTTCTGTTGTTTCTTTTTTTGTTTTTCTTAATTTTTACTCTGTCTTTTTCTGGGCTCTTCCCAGATTTCTGTGATATACATTTTGATATATTATATATATATATATATATATATATATATATATATATATATATATATAATATATATATATAATATATATATATATATATATATATATATATATATATATATATATATATATATATATAATAGTACCAGGAGCCTGGAAGCTCTGCTACTGGGCCCCAGCACTCAGTACACTAACCACAGACAATTTGAGTCTTTTCTTGATGTCATTACATCACCACAGGTTCAATACAGCCACCCTGTGAATATGAATTCCTTCTTGAAGTCCTGACCTATTTACGTTGTGTTTGTGGCCAATCATTGCTGTTCCTTGTATTCCAACCATAGATTTCATTGTCCATTTTTGTTCATCTTTACCTCAAAAAGTTTTTTTTCATGCCTTTTGCTTTAGCAGTTTGTCAAGAAATTCAAGTTTATTTTTGTCAGTTGCATAGCTAAGAGGCTTGTACTGATGCTTGGGGTGAGCATTCCCACTCAAATTTCCATGAGTTATGGTTCCAATCCTTGACTTAAAGGATGCAGCTGTGGGCACAATCATTGTTTCAGCTTGAAAACTATTCTAGTTGTTCACAGCATACTCAGAGAAGAAATGTTGCCACACTTGTAAATTAAATGGATGCACTGACAGCTTATATGAGCAGCCTCTTGAATGTTGCTGGCTTGAATGTTTGTTAAAGAAGGGGTTATTTGATTAAGCATTAAACTTGTAGGCCAGAATCATGTCACCATGGCAGCATCTGAAAACAAGTGTTGGCAGCTACAGGTGCTCTATTCTCTTATTATAAGGGAGATCAGATAGGCCAGCTATCCACTCTGTTGCACCACTCTGAACTCCCTCTATTAGGCTAGTATCATTCTTATAGGGAGGGGAGGTGAGACTTGCACCAAAATATAATAATAATGTCTTAGTCTTACCTGTTAAAAAAAGCTAAGCTAGCCCCTTTAGAAAAGATACAGTTAATATTTGTTTAAGCTTCACAAAACCTCTGTTGTTTGATTGGAAACCCCACTGTGTTCTCAGTAAATATTCTACCCCTGGTTTACTAAGAACTCCTTGACTAGTTTCATCCAGGGTTCTTACTTATTCCCCAATCTACACCTACACTGAAAGGTATCAAAGAACTTTGGTATATTTTGTTACTCCACCTCTCAAAAGCTGTTTTTTCTACCTATTATCTAGTTTAATCAACATTGAAATCTTACAAAACTTAAAGATTAAAAATAGTTTTCAATCCTTGTCTAAGTTCTGCATTTGGCAATTTTTTTCCATGTATGTCTTATTTTTGGACAGCTTACAGCATAGAGAACACATTTGAAAAAAAATATATATACCATTCAATACCCTTTCCAAATATAATTGTCACACCTAATAGGGGCAGAAATGGCCCTCAAATACCTTATCTAGGACTGCCTATGCTTCCAGGGGCACCCAAGCAGAAAGTAGGAACCACTAGTTTTTCTACTGATTTGCTGCTGCCATTATGTCCTACCACAGAGGTTGGATTGATATGTAAAGTTAATATGTAAACCATTGTGTATGGCAGTCAGAAATTTTCCATATGCAGAACATGGTCAAGGTATTTCCATCAGCAACATGTTATAACATATGTCACATGAAACCAGTTTGTTGTGTCAAGCATAAATTGGTTAGTTATCCTCTGCTGCCAGTGGATATTGAGAATTCTTCCAAGACATGAGTTTTTGGAAGCAGGTACTCTTTTCTCTTGTTCCTGGTTCTGACTAAAAGCATTCAAAACTGTACTGATTCAAATAAGATGTCTGTTAATTAACAGGTACAAGAATTCAAGAAATGAGAAACAATAGATAAATATGTTATTTATGGCCATATTTAACACTATTTGGGGAGGAGGGACAAAATTGTCATGGTAGTAACCATTTTAAGAAGTTCAAAAGAGCAAGAGTAAAACTGAGATATTTAACCTGGAAACTTTACTAGAATCATGAACCAAGGACAACTCAAAGAAATTTTGGCAATATGTTTCCAGTAAAAGACCTGATCTGCAATCAATATCCAAACTAACTGCTGCTTTAGAAGCTGAACTAACAGATATCAAAGAAATTGCAGATTAACTGAACTGCCAGTTTTTAGCAGTACATCAGATACAGACCAACCCACACAAATCCGCTATCCAATGTAGCCTATTGAGATATATAGTATAAACATCCTCAAACAAATTAAACTACTAGATATCAACAAATCAGCTGAGCCAGATAGGTTACATCCACATCTTTTGAGTGAAGTTGCAGAAAGCATTTCCATGCCACTCACACCAATTATCCCAAGTTTCCCTCTGTACCAAGGAAGTGCCAACAGATTGGAAAACAGCATTTGTTACCCCTTAGTTCAAAAAGGGAAATACAGCCAGAGTGGAAAATTACTGTCCCATAAGTATTACTTTTGTTGTGGCTAAAATCCAGAAAGTGGTAAATGACTGTCATGAAGTATCTCAAACTTAATGGAATACTGTTGCCTAGCCAACATGGATTTCAACCTGGGAAGTCAGTAGAAACAAATTTACTGGATACATATGATGCAATAAAGACCTGATTTATCAGGGCCTACTTTTGGATGTTGGGTTGATTGATCTTGCTAAAGCATTAGAAAAAGTTCTATATCCACACCTGAAAATAAAATTCATCTCATGTGAAATTAATGTGGACCTGGTAGGTTGAATCTCAGCTTTTCTCACTGATAAAACACAGCAAGTAATGTTTTTTACTAAAGAAGGTGAATCAATACTATCTTAGAGATGTGAAGCCACCCTTGGTGTTCTGCAGGGTTGTGTCTTGGGACCTAACCTGCTCAATATCTATATAAATGATATTTTTCAACTGGCTAAAAATTGTCTTGCTGTCTGTGTTAACAATTTAAAGCCGTTTTGTGCAGTCAACCATGGGTCATTACAAGCAAATCTTGATAGTGTTCAAAACTGGGCACCAACATGGCACATGAGGATTTGTCCTATTCCTAGCAAGTGTGATTTAAGATAATGAGTTTCAACATTGACAAATGTATCATTATATATTTTGGCAAGTCCAACTTAGGTTTGGTCAACACAGCTGTAATTGACATACAAGAGCTGCAAAGTGTGGATGAAGAAAGTGATCTTGGTATTGTTGCCAACAGCCAGTATAAGTTCCCCTCAAACTGCAAAAAGACTGTGTCTTATGCCAACTCTGTCCTTGAAATCTTAAAGAGAACTATTTCTAGTAGATGTCCCTATGTTTTGTGAAGTTGTACAAGGCACTTGTCAAGCTATTGCTTGACTTTTGACTATGCCTAGCATCATCAGAACCACATTTTCAGACACTGCAGGTCTTAACACAGGTTGGACTGTGTAGTGCAACACCCTTTTTTAAAATGCAGGTTGAACCACCAAGGGATAGGGTTGGAACCTGCTCTGCTGAAAACACCTCATGGTAGGATTGAAGGCAAGAATTAAAAACTGTATAATAAGAACTTTTAAACCAATATAGACTCCAGTAACTTGAATTTTAAGAAGAAAAAAAATTTTCTTGTTAGTTATGCTTCAGATTTTCATTGATTTAACTTTTTTCACAAAGATAATTCAAATTTTATAAGCTGTTCATTTCAATGGTATCTTAAAATGATGTAAAATTTGGTCATATTGTGAAAGATTGAATTTATGGATAGTTTTCAGCACAATGACAAAGGCCATAAAAAAATGAATAACAAATCCTAATGAACAAAATTCATTAACAGTAATCTTGTGTTGGTAGTTCATTTTTAAATTCTACAGCCAATTACTGGGAACCCTGTGTTTGAACTTGGTACTAAAAGCAGGTTCTAGACTTAAGGAACCTAAGTTCAAACACAATGGCTGAAAATGGTTGATAGCATTTCTGGTGCAGAGCTGGGTTTTAACATGTGTTGGAACCAGATGCCTGAAAACACAGCAGAGGGTACAAGGGTGACATTTAGGTTCTTGAAGGGATCCAAAGGAGAGCTGCTAAGGTAAAAAAAAAGAAAAATAAAAGACAAGTCTTATGAGGAATGTTTGAAGGAGCTGTAATTATCTACACTAGTATACTGACAACAAACAGCAGATATGCTTATGAACTATAAGCTAACTTTAAAGACCCCCCCCCTCCCTGATTCACTTGTAAACTTTCCACAATATTTGTACTGATAAGAGGGGACACAAAAAAGCTATTCAAGCCATCATTCAAAACTCAACAACATCATCAGTTTTTATCCTAGGCTACCATATAGTCAACATTTGGAACAGTCTCTTAGATACAAAAGTCTTAGCACCTAATGATAAAGCTTTCAAGAAGTTAGGCCTAGGCCTACTGAATGTCAAGAGGAATGAAGTTCCTTGGAAGTAGCCTACCAGTGGGTTGCATCTGATGTTTTATCAGAAACACCACTGGTAAAGGCCTAGATAAGCTCCTTCATATACAGAAACATGTTAAGAAAACAATTCTTACTTCATACACTAGGCCTATGCAGAATAATCCTAGTTAGGCTAATACATTTTGCACAGGGAGAACCTTTATCTTTACTCCTTTCTTTGTATTTCCAGTTCCTCTACCACATTTCTAAATAAATGCCTATTCTCACTAAAATTCTAATTCAGCTGCTTTCCACTAGGCCTATCTTGGAAAGGGGTAAGGTTAGGAAAATGAAACTTTCAATGATAGGTCAATTCAAAATATCAATTTGATTTGAATTAAGGTACTTACATCGCAGCCAATTCCTCCATGGTACATAGAATACTCTAATCTTTTCCTGAAAAAGGTGGTTAGCCCTTTCTAATAGGCCTAGGTTAAACAAACCTATTTTCTTATGAGACAGATTATTATAGATCAAGATTAAAATTGTGTAGTGAATTTGAGACAATAAGGCAATCAAGTAAAGTTTTCAGCAATACCTGTAAGTACTTGATAGCACCGCATTTTTTAAATTTCATTCAAGCATTCCTAAATTTTTGAAATATCGATCTTTGATGATTGTGATGTGAAATGTGACATCTATACGAAACCAGACGGTAGGCACGATTAAACCGCAAAATTCCACCAAAGCATAGAAATTCATTAAATTATTCATTAAGATCTTGATTACATTTTCATGGTTCCAGCCTTTGGCCTAGGAACCCAAAACATAACTATTTATTCTGATTCAGTAACTAGTCTTGTAGTTTCCCGACTCTAAATTAAGATTAATTCTTGCCACACTTGACAATAATTAATTAAGTTGCGTCTCCTGGCATCCAAACTTATTTTCCGTATGTTCTAAGCCACAAAGGTCTTTGTGTGATTATCGTACTAATGAAGATCCTAAGGAATCTTTCAAGTATGACCGCAAAAGCAGCAGGTCCATCCCGCTCAAATAATTTGCTGGAGGATTCCCGAGGCCCAATAGTGAAAACTCCTTCGAAATTACCCTCCTTTCCCTGCAAAATGCATTCTCAAATGTACCATATTTGTATTAGGAGTAACGCTCTTCAGCTCTCCCCCAAGCTATGATTTGGCAGACGGTTGAGTGCCAAGCCACTCGAAAAATTGTGAGAGGTGCGGAAATCTCCAGCCAATATTTGTCCCATCCACCACTCGTGATGTCAAAAGCCACCAATTGGCTATAGGTCTGCCTTGACCATGTTGACCCATCTCTTTACTTCCCCACTGTGCCTCTTCCTCTAATGTGTGGTTGTTTCCTTCATGGTGTCTCGTGGGGCTACTTTTAACTGACTGTACCATAGTATCCACACAAATATTATTACTCTGAACCTCTATTTTTCTGTTTTTTTTTTTTTTTTTTTTTTTTTTTTTTTTTTTTTTTTTTTTTCGTCCGTATTGCCATACTGCAGATTATGATAATATGAAATTATGTAAAAAATTGAGATTGTAAAAAAATGTTTAGGTGTAATGCGCTCTCAGCACGGTACATTAGGGGAAAAAGAGCTACCTCAACAAAATGTAAAGTTGCAGTTAAATAACGCCCCAACTCCTCATGGCAGCAAAATGATAACGACTAGGCGATGACCAAATAGCACAAATTGAAAATCTAATACACCAAACAACAGAATAGATATCATCTATATGCGCAACAATTGAGATTTTTTTTTTCTTCCATTTAAGTTTTAGAGCAATTTTGTCGGAAAAAGTAACTTTGCTCATTAAAAGCTTTATACGAAGTAACATTTGTTTCTTTCCCCTGGATAAGCCCATTTTTTCCAGTGTAGGCCCGCGAAGACAATGTTTAACCTGAATCATAAATATATCCTCGGTTATTTTTATCTGGAAGAGAGGGGCGGTGGTGATGAAGAGCCATTGCCGCCGATTTTAACTTAGTACTAGAAAGTGGTAAGGGCTGTATCTCTACAGCTTTTATAGAAAGTGTAGACCTCAGACTGGATTGATGGATATGATATTATATTTTGGAAAGCTTCGCACAATTCTTGCCTAAGGCCAAAAAGGATTATTTTCGCTGGCAATTGAGCCAGAGCCTAGAGTGATTAAGTTAAAGAGGAGTTTCGTAGTCTATGTTGGAGATGACTTTCTGAACTTATGCAGTCAAGCTTTCTTTCTATCGAGTCATTTTTCTTCTTTTGACTGTAAAATTCTGTTCTGGCAGGCAAGCAGGTACTAGATTCAAATCGAAGTGGGAGTAAAATCGATAAGTGCCTAGCATGTGTAATGGTTACCTAGCCCCATCACCAAAGAAATCGGAAGTTCCTCTTTACTCCTTTCTAAGTATTATGTATATTATGTTTGTCACCACAAGAAAGTCAACTTTGTAGCCCAGACAAATAGTTGCTTTTTTTTAACGCTGATTAACATTCCTTGATAAGCTGATCAAGCAATCAAGCAATAGCAATCCACAGGTCAAGTATTACACTTTTTTATTACAGAATATACTTTATAGCAAAATATAGAAAAAAAATGAATGGATTGACAACTTTAGTTCAGTGGTACACATTAAAAAAAAATCTGGTTCAAATTACTTGTAAGTAACAATTGGCTCTTACGGCCCAGCCATCTTTGTGATGAGGGACTGGCATCTTTTGCTGGTTGAATATTTATTTGAGGGTATGGAAAGTTTGGTTTCATGTCTGTTACAAAGCGGGGCGTGCAAATAAAATAAGTTGTTATAGTACCGTCATCTTCTTGGTTGAAGGGTTAAAAACTTCTGTAAATGTTTACTTAGGTTTGACCAAAAGATTTGGGATAATGAAATTAAGAGACAAGTGAGGGAGGTATAATTAAGAATTGGCCAAAAGCCTTTGATGAAAAAAAAAATTGGACAAAAGCCAAACTTCTGTAAAGAGTAAGGAGCTACGGAGGAGACAGTCCCCTTCATATAAAGAATAGTCGGTTCGAATAGGTTTCAAATATGTTCCTTGCTAACAGTTGAAAAGCTTTTTTTTTATTTAACTTTTGATTGTTTTCCAAATCATACCCAGGCCTAACCAAGATATAATTTGAGGTACCGGTCCCTTAAATCCCTGGTTAATTACTTTTAAAATGTGTAAACCAATAATTGTATGTTGATTAGTAACGTCCTACGTTTAAATTTACAATTTCAATTTTGGATAAAATTTGAACATACTTAAAAAATTTGCGATGAATATTAATTTTGGTAAAAACTCCTTGTTAATATTACTACTAAAGAATTTCGGTTGGATGAAAAGGAGTATTGTTGTTTGTATGGATGGAAATTCTGTTAGACTTTTGATCTTCTACATAACTGAAGCCATCAAAACCTCTACAATAGGATTTTCTTATCGATAAATACATCACATATATTTGTTTAAATACATTGAAGTACTTCTTATAAATAGAAAAAGAAAAATATTACCATTTCAAATTGCTGAAAACTAAGTTCCTAGTAGTGTTTACCACCCAAAAGAAATTTCCTGGCGGGGCTGATGATGGCATGCCTTGCCTTTTCCAATTCGGTGCTGGTAGATATGGGAATGTAACATTTTAGCTTTATAGAGAAACATTTTCATTAATTCCTACCCCCCCCCCCCCTTACCTCTTTTAATATTTATCTGAAGCCTCATGGAGAGTAAGCAGTTTGTCCATCAAAAATGTAATTTTTTAGGAATCTACCCTACCCCACCTAAACAATGACTCACCCCCCCCTAATTATAGCTGATGCACAATTAAAGATCACCAACCATAGCCTAATTTAGTTACAAATAAAGCGAATCAACTTGTTTGAATCCAGTACTGCCACCGTGTGGTATTACTTTTTTTGCAACTGGGAAGCCTAAAATATAGTTATTGATACTTTTAAATCAGTTAGCTTCATTAGCTTCTCAGAATTTTAAATTGATTGCGAATTCGTCCTCTTCTGGGCAAGGTCGTAGTTTGGTGCCCTAAAATGGCAGAAACAAGACTTTCCCTGGCCCAATCTGTATGGTCACTTAAAAAAGAGCTTTAAATTTACGTTTGAATGAGCTTCCTACCAATTATCTTGGATCTTGGGTTTGATACAATAACCCCTGGGAAAAAACAAAACAATTAAACATGCATCGACGATGTTTCTTCTGAAGAAAAAACCAAAAAACGAAATTCCTCATTTTAAAGGTTGGAGCTTGAAACCTCTACGGTATGGTTATCTGATATGATGTATCTAATAAAGGGCTTTTCAATATAATCGCTTGTTTTTTTGGGGGTGTTTCCCTTTTTTTTCAAAAATCAAGCAAATTCTCTCAGATTTTTGATTCTGGGTGAGTAACAATAAACTGAAAGAATTTTATATATTTAAAATCAGCATAAAAAGCAAATACTGCCGGTGTAGCAACTTTCATGAGAGTTCCATTTTTAGTTTTGATGAAGTTATTGGCGTTTTTACTTCCATTTTTTATCACAAACTATTTGATAAGATTCTCTTGTGACGATTTTCTTCTCAACATGTTCATTTTATTTAGTTGAATAGGACAATGAAATGAAAGTGGCTCAATTTGACAGCTCGATAGTAAGTTTAAATTTTGTTTTTCTTTCGCTATTCTGTTTTTTTTTTTTTTTTTTTTTTTAATGTCTGAATATATAAGGGTGTTCGAAGGGGAGAATTGTCCTGTGATAAAAGAGGTACATTTTACATGGCCATTATCAAATCAAAACGTGTTATCTAGGCAAACAGGATGATTTTGAGTATCTCTACTCTTTCTGTAAACTATTCTAAGATGTAGGAAATTGCATAAAGACAAGTCTACATCTGTTATAATCAACGGAGGCAATAAATCTTTCTGTAATTTTGGTTAGAGTTTGGTTTTCTTTTAAGATTAAATACATAATAATTAAATATATTATTGGTTAAATAAATTGATCGCTTTGCCAGGAATCCTTGTCGTTTAACATTTAATGTATTTTGTTTCATATTGCATACAATTTAATTGCTCTTTTTATTTGAGTTTTTTCCTAAAAGTATTTAAAAATAACTTATTCCTCCAAAAAAATATCCTGAAATATATTCTCTGTCATCCAACCACCACTGCTATTTTGGCGTCTGCCCCACTGGAAAATCTTTTGCCATGTATAAAAATTTTGATCAAATGTTTGTTTTGGGAAATGATGGTCGTGAGAAGAAAGGGGGAGGCTGGTTGCCCTCAATTCATTTTCGATTCCTAAAAAGAGCACTATAACCTCCAATTTCCCATCAAACATGTCCAATCCAAAGTTAAAAAAAAATCTGGTTCAAATTACTTGTAAGTAACAATTGGCTCTTACGGCCCAGCCATCTTTGTGATGAGGGACTGGCATCTTTTGCTGGTTGAATATTTATTTGAGGGTATGGAAAGTTTGGTTTCATGTCTGTTACAAAGCGGGGCGTGCAAATAAAATAAGTTGTTATAGTACCGTCATCTTCTTGGTTGAAGGGTTAAAAACTTCTGTAAATGTTTACTTAGGTTTGACCAAAAGATTTGGGATAATGAAATTAAGAGACAAGTGAGGGAGGTATAATTAAGAATTGGCCAAAAGCCTTTGATGAAAAAAAAAATTGGACAAAAGCCAAACTTCTGTAAAGAGTAAGGAGCTACGGAGGAGACAGTCCCCTTCATATAAAGAATAGTCGGTTCGAATAGGTTTCAAATATGTTCCTTGCTAACAGTTGAAAAGCTTTTTTTTTTATTTAACTTTTGATTGTTTTCCAAATCATACCCAGGCCTAACCAAGATATAATTTGAGGTACCGGTCCCTTAAATCCCTGGTTAATTACTTTTAAAATGTGTAAACCAATAATTGTATGTTGATTAGTAACGTCCTACGTTTAAATTTACAATTTCAATTTTGGATAAAATTTGAACATACTTAAAAAATTTGCGATGAATATTAATTTTGGTAAAAACTCCTTGTTAATATTACTACTAAAGAATTTCGGTTGTATGAAAAGGAGTATTGTTGTTTGTATGGATGGAAATTCTGTTAGACTTTTGATCTTCTACATAACTGAAGCCATCAAAACCTCTACAATAGGATTTTCTTATCGATAAATACATCACATATATTTGTTTAAATACATTGAAGTACTTCTTATAAATAGAAAAAGAAAAATATTACCATTTCA
The DNA here is from genome assembly GCA_027921565.1 of Artemia sinica. Taxonomy (NCBI): domain Eukaryota; kingdom Metazoa; phylum Arthropoda; class Branchiopoda; order Anostraca; family Artemiidae; genus Artemia; species Artemia sinica. The sequence goes on along the minus strand of CM051264.1, from coordinate 24,315,064 downwards.
AATTGCTGAAAACTAAGTTCCTAGTAGTATTTACCACCCAAAAGAAATTTCCTGGCGGGGCTGATGATGGCATGCCTTGCCTTTTCCAATTCGGTGCTGGTAGATATGGGAATGTAACATTTTAGCTTTATAGAGAAACATTTTCATTAATTCCTACCCCCCCCCCCCCTTACCTCTTTTAATATTTATCTGAAGCCTCATGGAGAGTAAGCAGTTTGTCCATCAAAAATGTAATTTTTTAGGAATCTACCCTACCCCACCTAAACAATGACTCACCCCCCCCTAATTATACCTGATGCACAATTAAAGATCACCAACCATAGCCTAATTTAGTTACAAATAAAGCGAATCAACTTGTTTGAATCCAGTACTGCCACCGTGTGGTATTACTTTTTTTGCAACTGGGAAGCCTAAAATATAGTTATTGATACTTTTAAATCAGTTAGCTTCATTAGCTTCTCAGAATTTTAAATTGATTGCGAATTCGTCCTCTTCTGGGCAAGGTCGTAGTTTGGTGCCCTAAAATGGCAGAAACAAGACTTTCCCTGGCCCAATCTGTATGGTCACTTAAAAAAGAGCTTTAAATTTACGTTTGAATGAGCTTCCTACCAATTATCTTGGATCTTGGGTTTGATACAATAACCCCTGGGAAAAAACAAAACAATTAAACATGCATCGACGATGTTTCTTCTGAAGAAAAAACCAAAAAACGAAATTCCTCATTTTAAAGGTTGGAGCTTGAAACCTCTACGGTATGGTTATCTGATATGATGTATCTAATAAAGGGCTTTTCAATATAATCGCTTGTTTTTTTGGGGGTGTTTCCCTTTTTTTTCAAAAATCAAGCAAATTCTCTCAGATTTTTGATTCTGGGTGAGTAACAATAAACTGAAAGAATTTTATATATTTAAAATCAGCATAAAAAGCAAATACTGCCGGAGTAGCAACTTTCATGAGAGTTCCATTTTTAGTTTTGATGAAGTTATTGGCGTTTTTACTTCCATTTTTTATCACAAACTATTTGATAAGATTCTCTTGTGACGATTTTCTTCTCAACATGTTCATTTTATTTAGTTGAATAGGACAATGAAATGAAAGTGGCTCAATTTGACAGCTCGATAGTAAGTTTAAATTTTGTTTTTCTTTCACTATTCTGTTTTTTTTTTTTTTTTTTTTTTTAATGTCTGAATACATAAGGGTGTTCGAAGGGGAGAATTGTCCTGTGATAAAAGAGGTACATTTTACATGGCCATTATCAAATCAAAACGTGTTATCTAGGCAAACAGGATGATTTTGAGTATCTCTACTCTTTCTGTAAACTATTCTAAGATGTAGGAAATTGCATAAAGACAAGTCTACATCTGTTATAATCAACGGAGGCAATAAATCTTTCTGTAATTTTGGTTAGAGTTTGGTTTTCTTTTAAGATTAAATACATAATAATTAAATATATTATTGGTTAAATAAATTGATCGCTTTGCCAGGAATCCTTGTCGTTTAACATTTAATGTATTTTGTTTCATATTGCATACAATTTAATTGCTCTTTTTATTTGAGTTTTTTCCTAAAAGTATTTAAAAATAAACTTATTCCTCCAAAAAAATATCCTGAAATATATTCTCTGTCATCCAACCACCACTGCTATTTTGGCGTCTGCCCCACTGGAAAATCTTTTGCCATGTATAAAAATTTTGATCAAATGTTTGTTTTGGGAAATGATGGTCGTGAGAAGAAAGGGGGAGGCTGGTTGCCCTCAATTCATTTTCGATTCCTAAAAAGAGCACTATAACCTCCAATTTCCCATCAAACATGTCCAATCCAAAGTTTATACGACCACCCATTCCATAAAATCCTTATATGCCTTCGGGGCATAACTTACAACCCTTGTCCCCAGGTTCTGAAGGGCTATTTCAACCCCGAAGATTTTTTATATGATCTTTCGACTATTTTGAACAAAATGCCAATCTCAAAATTTCTATCAGGTACATTTAGGGAAAAGAAAACATGGAGGGGGCTAGTTGCCGTCCTATCACTTTTGACTCTTAAAAAGGACACCATGACTTTTGATTTCCAATTGATCGTGCCAAATCCGAAATTTCTAGGACAACCCTTTCCAAAAATAACCTTAATTGTGAACAACTTGCAACTAATGTAACTTACAGCCCTTGACCTAAAGGCCGTAGAGGGAGGGTGGTCTCATCTCCAAATACGTAATTACTGGACCTTTCAAACATGCTAAACAAAATTACTGTCTCAAAATTTTGATTGGATATGTTTGGGGAAATCATGGGCAGGGGTGGGGGAGACTGTTTGCCCTCCAATCACTTTCGACTATTAAAAAGAGCACTAGAACTTCAAGTTTCAAATCCGATGAGCCCCTCCGAAGTTTGTGCAACTACCCTTTCAATAAAACCTTATATGTCCCGGGGGATAACACTCAAACCTTGCCCTAAAGGCTCTCGGGGAGGGGGTAAATCTTCAAAGACATAATTACTAGACTTTTAAACTTAGCTGAACAAAATGGCCATCTAAAAATTTTGATTGGATGCATTTGGAGAAATAATGAGCGTGGGGGGGACTGGTTGCCCTCCAATCAATTTCAACTAATAGAAAGGGCAATAGAACTTGCAATTTTCAATCGAATGAGCCACTTTTGAAGTTTCTACGATCGCTCCTTCTATACGAAGTGCCGTGGTTAAAAAAAAAACAAGAACAAAAAAAAATATATTATAGCTTGTGACCACATCGCTCTTTACTTAGGGATCACACTTGCTTTGCCTATGATTTTTAGACTATATTTTGAACAGATGGCTATCTTAAATTTTTTATCAGATATATTTTGGGAAAATACGACGTGCGGGGCAAGGGGGTAGCTGCCCTCCGATTACTTTGACTTTAAAAAGGGCACTAGAACTTCTGACTACCAATCTAGTGAACCCTCTCCGATGCTTATACGAAAACCCTTTCTTTGAAAACCTTATATGCCCCAAGGCACATCTTACAAACCTTGTCCTGAGGGCTGTGGGGAGTTGTCATCCTCAAAGACATAATTTCCAGACCTTTCAACTACTCTGAACAAAATAGCTACCTCAAAACTTAGACTGGGTGTGTTTAGACCTGGTCTAAAGACCCCCCTCCTGAGAAAAAAGAGAAAAATAATACATTCTGCCCACATCGCTCTTTACTTAGGCAGCGCTATTGCGCTGCCTATGATGACGTCACCTTCCTAGCTAGTGGGTTTGTTTGTAGTTAATATTTTTCGAACTTTTATAGCCCGTGTCCATTGTCATGGCTCTAAAATTATTCTGCATGACATTTCCCGGTTCTATCTGATTTTCAAGCTTGCTTCAGGATTGCCATCAGTTTTAACTTATTTTTCAGTGCATACAATTCATTGTATACACAAAACCACAGAGACTTGTTCATTTTTCCAGCAGCAGCTGTAACCTAGTGAAAAAAGAACTCCAGCTGATAGTAACCAACAATCCAAGAATGTATTTTGAGCAAAATTGTCAAGAAAGGAAGAATTGCCGTTTGAAGCTGATTCATAAAGGATAACTGTTATTTTGCCAAATTTTAATAGTGATGCATTATGTATGCTGGGTGAGTTGTCAAACTTTACGGATATTTGAGGTAAATTACAGATAAAATGACCCAACTTCAAATATGTCATTGCTGCTACGCTTAAATGTGGTAAATGGCATTTCCACACTTCTGAGATCAACAGATAAACCATTTGCCCTGTTCTGAAGGGGGGGGGGGGGTCAGGACAATATTTAGTCATATTACACGTTTAACAGTGCGTGTGAAATTGAAAGGTGTGAAACAAAGAGACCGCCAAGTTTATATCGTTGTTTCTTAGGGGACCTCCAATTGCCCCTCTTCTCTTCATAATGTATGTGAAGGACATCCATTGAGCTATTTTCGGTCTGGCAGTGGAAATCGTCAATGGGTAAGAAACAAATTAACTGAAGAAATCTGTCACACTGTAAGTTGATGATGGGAGCTTTTCAGCTTCGGATGGTACTTTAGCCCAGCTTTTGGGAACGCTAAGTAATGATTCGGAAAAGAATAGAGAAAAAGGTGAGACTAAATGAAATAAGCGTGAACCATTACAAATGTGATGTTGTGGCCGTCAGCTGCGTGTTGTGGGCCGTCAGCTGCGTTTTATTCCTAGTTGAATGAGTTTATGGCTGGAGAATCAGTTATTCGGCAGAAGAAATTCATGAACAATTTGTATAGAATGTCTATTCCATGGTATCGAAGTCTGATTTTTCTATTCATCTTGTTCTTCCAGTGCCGTTGTCACAGGCATCGTTATTTGGCAGGCATGATGTAAAAAAGTCCACCTTCCAATGAGCTGTTAAAACTGTATTACGTGCAGGTGTTTGAGTTTTCGATATTATTTTTTTTTTAAATAAACAGTTGTAGCGCCGTAAGGACGCTAGGGACGTAAGGACCCGACTATTTCAAAGAACGTGTTTTTTTTTCAATTTACAACAGACACCATATTAAGATGTGTGGTGACAGAACTTTGTAATTCTTTAGGTTTTGTGTTAAAAAAAAAAAAAATAACAAAAACAAACTAATCTTATTAAGCTCCAGATTTCAGTTAAAGTACATTGAGGAACCAGGGACGATTTAGATTTCTCGTGTGCAAAGCTTAAGATTGCTCCCTCCCCCAAATTAAAAAGAAATGTCTTTGTTTGTAACTTCAATAAAAAAATCCTACTCCCCTCCAATATTTTTGTGAGTTGGCGCCTTTAGTCTAGACATAAAAGTCTAACCAGACACGCATGTGAACGCCACTTGACCACGCATTGCTTTTTAGAAGAGCGTTTTCTGTTTTAAATTTGATAATTATTTTGTTTATTTCCGCTCCAAAACAATAAGTAAAAGAACAAAATTCTTAAATTATAGAATTAATCCAACGACATTCAATGTTGCTACGAAAGCGCTATAGCTCGCATTATTAGATATTTACTTTGTTATCAAAATTAGGATTTTTCGCATTCATTTCTGCCATATACCATATACATTCATTTCTGCCATAGAAAATTTTTGAACATAAAAGTAAAAAAAAAACAAAAAAAAATATTAATTTGCACACGGTGCCATAGGTATTAAGAAGAATCATGCAATGGCAGGTTCTAAAATCTCGTCATTACTAAAAGAATAAATAAGGAAAAAATTAAATTTAAAATAATACAACTAAGAAGGCTCTCGCAACTTAATTTAGGGTAAGACTCGACTGGATTAGAACCCTAAGAATGACTCAGGAGCATACGAGTAAGAAGCTTTCGAAATGTCAAGTTAATAATCCTCACCACTCTTCTACTTAGAAAGGCCGTATATCATCATGTACAGATGATTTAAATCTAATAATTTACACAAAATTGGAACTGTATAGATACTTATGAAAATACTTATGAAAATGAAAAACAGAAATTATTACGTATATGAGGGGGTTCACCCCTTAGTCAATACCTCACTCTTTACGCTAAAGTTTTTTCAGTACTTTCAAAAGAGCTATCTATTCTAATTAAACGGCCTTTGTGATTCGAGCAAAATTCGAAATTTAGCGTAAAAAGCGAGGTATTGACTACGGGGCGAACCCCCTCAAATACATAATAATTTCTGTTCGTTTTAAGTTTTAATGTTGCTCCTTACTTTCAGTTAAAAAAACTTGTTTTTTTTATTTAATAGTAAACCGAAGACTGGCAAGATCAGTACAAGATACTAGGGTAGATAGGAGCCTTGTTATTGATTTTAAAAGTAAAGATCACCATCTAGTAGTGTCTAGGGTTAATTTAAAGCTGAAATTTCGGAAGGATCTGGAAGATGCAGCTAGACAACATAATAGTAAAATATTGTACTGGTATGTTAATAAATTGAGAGGGAGTAGTCAATCCGGACTTGTACCAATTAATAAAGCTAGAACTGCAGCTAAGAATATCAGTGAAAAAGCTTTATGTTTAATAGAAAGGAGAAAGGACTTGTACAAGAATTATCTGAGTGATATATCATATGAAAACTAAAGGAATGTAAGGAAAATGGAGAAAGCATTAAAATTTGAACTAAGGAGGTGTGAAGTGGAGACCATGGATAAAATTGCCGAGGATCTGGAAGATGCAGCTAGACGGCATAATAGTAAAATATTGTACTGGCATGTTAATAAATTGAGAGGGAGTAGTCAATCCGGACTTGGCCCAGTTAAAGATAGGAATGGGGCCACAATTAGCGATAAGGAAAGAACTAAAGAGAGACGGGCAGAACATTTTGAGAATGTGCTTAACCGACACAGAGTTGCAGGAAAAGATGTAGAGGAAAAGGAAAAAATTTGTGATACCGGTGGATGTGAAGGAAGATTTGTTTTGTGAGGAAGAATTAGCGACAGCACTAAAAGGCTTGAAAAATAATGAGGCTGCAGGTGCTGATAGTGTGGTACATGAGTTTCTAAAATATGGTGGCTCTGAGGTTAGAAATAAGTTACTGAAGATTATGAATATGATTTTTGAAAAAGTAGAAGTGATTTTAGAAAAACCTTAATTAAACCACTGTATAAGAAAGGTGATAAGAGTGAGTGTGGTAATTATCGAGGCATTAGTCTGGTCTCTTTAGGTAGCAAATTACTTAGTAATATGATACTTTTTAGACTGAGAGATGCTGTAGATAAAGCTTTAAGAGAAGAACAGTGCGTTTTACAAAAAGTAGAAGACATGTCGACCAAATTTTCACTCTTAGGATAATAATTGAGAAGTGCCTGAGTTGTCAAACAACTTTGGCCCTCAGTCTTATAGATTATGAGCAAGCGTTCGATTCTGTTGACAGATGAGCTTTAGCAAAGGTCTTATCCTTGTATGGTATACGAGACAAATACATTAAAGCGATTAGTGCTATGTACGAGAATAACACTGCTGCGGTTAAGGTAGGAAATGAGGTTAGCAGCTGGTTTTATATTAAATCAGGAGTTAAGCAGGGTTGTGTTCTATCCCCCTTTATATGGATCATTTTGATGGACTTTGTCTTAAGGAGCACAGGAAAGGCAATGGGAGACCACGGAATCAAGTGGAGAGGAAAAAGTCTCCTGGACTTAGATTATGCAGATGATTTAAGCATCCTAGATTGCATCTGATGAGATGATTTAAGCATCTGATACATTTTCGTTTTATAGTTATTAATACCTTGAGAGCAAATGTCTCCTGGAAAGTATCAAATTAGGAGAGTAACGCATCATTCTAACGAATGCCAAAAAATGAAGAATCTTAGCTGTCATGCAATAGGGTAATTTTAGAATATGGAGCCACATACAAAATACTGGAAATGCTTTCATGGACGACTTGCTAGGGGCGCTGTACCATTGGAAGGGAATGACCTTTCGAGTCCTGGCGGGGAGTATTGTCGCGATAGCGTGAAATCTAATATCCCCCGTAAAGAAACGATACAATTTCGTTTTATCGTTATTAATATCTAGAGATCAAATGTCTCCTGGAGTGTATCAAATTGGGAGAGTAACGAATCATTCTAACCAATGCCGAAAAAACAAATTGGAAAATCTTAGCTGTCATGCAATAGGTTAATTTTAGGATATGGATCCAGATACAAAATGCTGGAAATGGTTTCATGGACGACTTGCTAGGGGCGCTGTACCATTGGAAGGGAATGATCTTTCGAGTCCTGGCGGGGTCAAGAACTATAGAAAAAGAAAAAAGAAAAATATGAAGGGTGTTTCGAGCGAAAAAATGAAACGCCGAAGAGGAAAATGTCTTAAGGCTTTTGGGCGAAAAATGTCAAAATGGTATTATCTGACAGTGATGGATGCGCCGTCCATGCGTAGGATGCGCTGACCTTACATAAAGTGTGTGCCGCCATTAAGTTAATGAAAAAACGCTTTGGGGGTTTCGGGCGAAAAAAAGTATTACGTGACAGTGTTGCACAATAATTACGTAAGGTGTGAGCTGACATTACGTTACAAGCTGGGATTCCCCACGGAATCCAGTCGCAAAGTTACATAAAATTGCGTCAAGAACATTAGACTTTTCTGTTTGAAATGGGGCAAGTTGTATGACGTCATTGGAGTCCAGAGGGGTGTGTCAAGGAGACTTGCCAAGTGTGTTCCCTTTAATAGAACTGGTGACTGTGTTTTGTACGTGCGAGGGGCTAGGAGATCCCCTTGTTAAATGAAACTTGTGCGTTATCCCGACCACACTCCGAGTAATCATATAAAATAAAACTAGAGTCCTGGGAATCATGCCAAGGGCGGGAATCATGCCAAGGGCGGGAATCTTGCCAGGGGCTGTCGCAGAAACCAGTGAGAGTGTGTCATTACATAAGAGGGCTGGAATATTGCCAGCTGTCCGCTAGAAACAGGTGCGAGGGGTTAAGAGCTCCATGCCTAATGTCCCGCTTGTATTCCCATGTTAATTCCCTATTTGACCTGCAGAAGTGCCTGTGGGGGTACTACTAAAGAAGTCGGTGAGTCGAAGAAAACGAACTAAAAATATCAAGCTATGCGGTAGATTTTTTTCTAACTTGACCATTTCCGCTTAAACAATTCAAATCTTCTGTTACGACTTGGTCTTCATCCTCAAAGTCTGTTGACAAATTTAACCGTGTATACTTTTAATAATGAAAGGGAGTAAAGAAATAATAATCACTTTGTTTCATATCCATATTCCAAACTATTCCAAACAATATAAACCAGAAAACGTCACGTGCCTGACAGCGATAGAACTAAAAAAAAAAAAAAAATATACGCGGGCATAATAGTAACAAAAAGGGAAGAAGACAATACAACTTGACATACCAAAACATAGACTCAAACACCCCCCCCCCAAAAAAAAAAAAAAATTGTAACAATCAACCGTCAACAGAGTTACATAGCAACCGGACAAACCCGGTATAATTAATGATAAGTTGGTATTAACGTTTAATAGACTCAAGCGATCTTTCAACTCTCTTTCAACAAAGGAATAGAAAGATGAAACATTTCTTTATCATAAAAAATTTCTTAGACCACACTACTTTTCCATTTAAAAGAGAGTTTAAGAGAGAAAAACAGGTTTAATTTAAATAAAGCAGTGGAAAACGTAATAAAAACAAAGACAACAACAAAACATTAATTAATAAATAGAAATACACTAAATAGATGGTTTAACAAGGCAGAATAAATTTCCAACGATGCAGCGCCACGACATTGCGACTTCTCTTTAGATACCTATTACCTAGGAGACTTTTAAATGACAGATAAGGCTGGATACAAGCTACCTAGTATTATCCACTCCACCTTCAAATGACCAGCGGCTTGTTATCTTGAAACCTCTGGAATAGGTGCGTTTAAATACCCGCGGTTGTCATACTTCTTGCCGATTCATCACCATTAATCGCAGCAAGCAGTGTTATGAGCAGAAATGTCAATAATGTAAATGAGGACTAACAGATAACCCAGAATAGAGCATTCATCTTAAGTTTTTAGCCCCCCCCCCCAAAAAAAAAACAAAAAAAAAACAGAAACTAAAAACTGCCAAGTAAATCCCTGAAGCATACCTATTATGAAGGAAGAGTTGAGAAGGAAAAAGGGAGAGAGAATAATCGACACGTTTCAATCAAGACACGAAACTGCATTCAAATTAACAAGAAAAAACATATAGAACTAACTTCACAATGCACCAAAGAAACAGCATCAAAAGCGGGGTCCGGCTTATTCCCCCCCCGGGAAATTCCACCCACATTTAAAATTGAGCAGCCACAAAGAAAGTATCACAAATAATAGCCATGGAGAAAAAAAGAAATTTTGGAACAATCTACATATAATCCAAATATAGGCAAACATGTGGAGTAAAATATCCTTTAGTATTTATTTTTATATTTTATTTCTTTCTTTTTTCATGTTTCAGCAAAACTTTTTCCTTAATTAATTTGAAACTTAAAGCTGAAAGTCCTTGGGCCAAGAGGACTAATGTACAAATAATTATTCAAAGGGTAGGTCCTTCCTCTAACAAAGAGTAGAATTTTTTTGATTACCCTTAAAGTTCAATAAAACCTTGTACTAAGAGGACTTTAGTCCAAATCTTGGACTAACGATGAAGTACAATAAGCAAAAACATTACTTCCCCTCAAAATGCAGCCCAAAAAGGGCCAGAAAAGTACCAAAAAACTGTTTTCCACCCACTTCAAATAGAAAGAGCTATCTTAGAAACCCAGCAGGGAGCTAATTCGATTGGAAATCCAAAGTTACAATACCCCTTTCAAAAAGGCCAAAACCTACTGAGGGGAGGGGGAAACATCCTCCCCTCGGTTCGTTTTCTGCTCTCCAGCCGTCCTATAACTGATATGATATCAAATCAAAATTTTGAGATAGCTGTTTCGTCTAAGACTTCGATATGTCCAATGAAATTGTTCTCGGGGTTAATATCCCCCCCCCTGTGTCCCTTTTTAACCCTTATCTTACCCTGCTTGGACAGCTCAACCCTCATAAAAAAGAAATGAAGAATAAAATACAAATATGAAAATAAAATAAGTCAGACAACTTAAAATCACAATTTTAATATGACAACAAATATTACAAGTAAAATAAGAGAAAAAGAGAGAGAGAGAGAGAGAGAGAGAGAGAGAGAGAGAGAGAGAGAGAGAGAGAGAGAGAGAGAGAGAGGGGGGAAAGATAGAAAGAGATACAGAAAAAAAAGAGAGAGAGAGAGAAAGAGAGAGTTGCATATAAAAGTTTTTTTGAATGCAACATATTTAGTTGAATGTTTTCTTCCTTTTTTCGTTGATGGGAGGCTTCCGGACGCATTCAGGCATTTTTAGTATTTTTTAATATTTCGGGCATTTGTGTATTTTCTAGTATTGGCACTAAACATTTTTAGTACAGTAGGCATTTTTAAAATATTTTAGTGTTTTAGGCATTTTTAGTATATCCTAGTGTTTCAGACATTTTTAGTATGTTCTAGTGTTTCAGGTATTTTTAGTATATTACAGTGTATCGGACATTTTTGTGTAGTTTTTAGTATAGACACAATACATTTTTAAAATATTTCAGTATTTCACACATTTTTCGTTTCCTCAATAATCATCCAATGTAATTATTATCATACGATTGTTATAATATTTTCCTTTTTAGTTATTAGCAAGATTTTTCCACTTCAGTTTTTTTGGAGCTGACCTGGATTCCATTAAATTCCTATTTTTTTTTATTACACACTATTCCATTTAATTAGAATATATAAATATTATTATTATCAGTCGGTACAATTCAGGCATATAATTACAAGCTGGGAAGTTTTACAAAGCCAGTCTGGGGACAATCCATTTAGTTATTCTATTCTTTCTTCTTTTTTTTTTTTTTGTTTATAGGCTACACTATTCCATTTAATAACAAAATTTAAATATTATTATTCTCAGTCAGTACTATTTTGGCCTATAATTATAGGCTGGAAAGTTTTCCAAAGCCACTCTGGGCACAAGTCATTTAGTTATTCTATGCAAAAACTATTATTAATAATTAATTAACATTCTATATAATTATGATAATTATATATCTACTGTAATCCCTATTCAATTTAATTTCTTAAATAATTTAATCAGCTTGTAATGTTTCTCCAGTCAATCTGGGTCCAAGCAATTAAGTTCCCTTTCTTATTAGTTATTTGCTCTTCTATTTAAGTGTTATCATTACTAATTAATTAATATTCTATATAGTTATAAAGTAATTCTAATCCCTTTTCTAATTAATTTGTATAATAACTTTTTATCAACCTAGTTTTTTCCGGATTCAGCCTGGGCACAAGCTATGACGTTTTTCCTTTTTCCTTTAATTATTGTATGCGATTAATATTACTAATTATTATTCTAAATAATTATACAAGCATACAATTATTAATTCCTTCTCAATATTATTATTCACATACATTTATTTATCGAAGAAACAGTTTTTTTCAGTAACCAGTTCTTTTCGGGTTTCTCAGGAGCTGGACTGGGCAAAAGCCACCAAATCCCCTTTCTTATGAGTCTTTCCGATTTCTATATAAATATTATTAGAAATTAGTTAACATTGTATAAAATCAACATAATTTAGCAGTTATTCAAATCCCTTTTCTATTTAATTGATTACATAGTTTCATAAACTTACGGTTTTTCCAGAGCCGGTCTGTGCGCATGCTATTAAGTCCCTTTTCTTCATAATGACTGGAATTACCTACTTCTGTTGGGTATATCTAGATTTCTTTATATTATCTAATATCATTGAACGCAGTCCGGCAGCATCAAAAGAATCAATTCCACTAGGAAGGTCTTCGCCTGTTACCTATAAAATCCAAATCAAGGAGGATTAACAATACTTAGAATATAAAAATATTCTAGACATCTAGACAATATTCGTTACATCTAGAGCTACTCAGTTAGAATCTTGTCATCAGTATCAGAAGAACGTTTACTTTGAAAACATTATTTAAAAAAGATAATGAAGTCATTAGTATTGGGGGAGGAGGGGTCTTAATTATACTTACAAAAAAGCAATGGGAAAAAGTCACAATAATTAAGAACTAAATTAATAACATAAGTCACATGAGAAACTAAATTCGCAATAATTGGCCGTCCCTGCTTGACCCTTGGCCGTCCCAGCTTGGTCCAACCTTCCTCCAAAACAAAAGAAAACTATTAACGAAATTTAATTCCAATAAATATACAAACTCACCCCTGACTCTCCATGATCCCCCCCACGAAGAAAATAGAAGCTATTAATGGTATTGTATTCCTAAGCTTATGGGAGCTGACGCCTGGTCCCCCATAACCTGATAGCCCCCCCCCCCGCCCGAAAAATATGAATGATAAGTAATTGGAAATGACCCCTGGTCCTCCCTTTATGCCCGGCACTCCATTAGCTTGCTCCCCCCCCCCCGAAAAAAATACTTACCATATTTTATTTCGATAATCACGGGAATTCAGTTTAGTTTTATTAGCTCTTTCCAAAACTGTTCAAGGCACTTAACTGTCCGTTTCCCTGACGGTAAAAGCATGAGGCCTACTGCGTATTTGGCGCTTTACTTAAACGAATTACGTTACAAACATTTTCATTTCTAAAATCGTCAAAGCTTTAAATCTGGCCCTGAGCGAAACAAAATCTTGAGCTGGTGAGCTTTCAGCATCCTGATTTGAACGTTTATTTGTTAGCAATAGATAAGAGTCAATCCATATTGTATATCCTATATCATAAACAAAATTTGAAAAGTTATCTTGGGCTGCTTTGCTACTAAAGGACTCAATTGCATTGCCAAATAGACCCAACAACCCAAGGTTTGAAAAAATGTGTGCAACAATCGCGCTGTGAATCTGTTTTAGCCCTCCATTCAACAAGTCCTACTGGCTTTCATTTTATGATTGTTACACAAGTTTAACCTCCCAAGCACAGCATTATCATTACTAAGCAATTTTTATCCTCTCTTTAATAATAAGTTGTATCAGCTGCCTATCTTATTAAACGAACAATAATTGCATATACATATCAAACAGTAAGTTTAAGTCGAAAGCGGTACATTAGTTTTTTTTTGGAAAATGGGCATTCTACCATCTCACTATGTAAAAAAAGTCCGGTCACGAGTTTGCGAAAATTCGTTTCTCTTCCCTTAATATTTTTTGAAGTTAGATGAACATAATGAAATACTTTAGTTTATATAATAATATAATTTGGGTTATAAATTTGCACATTTGGGGGGGCGAAGGCGGTGGTAAAGTAACCTATGAAATTACATGAATAATGTGAAATTGAAGTTGTTTTGAGAAAGAGGACTAAAAGTCTTTATTTTCACCGAGCGAAGCAAAGTACAGGTCCCAAAAAGACTAACATAATTTTTAAACAATCCTAAAAAAGGCTTATCCCAGATTTGCCTCTCACTCACTCGAACTATCCGTCTTGGCTTTTTCTATAGCTAGCCATGGCTAGATGCCAACAACTATTGATTTTAAGTCTACATGAATTAAAATCAAGCAGTTGTAGGCATCAAGCCATGGCTAATTGTAGAAAAAGTAAAGACAGGTATCTTTTTTTCGGTACTCTTTTGCTAAGTGGACTCTTTTATATACGGCAATGCAAACCAGTCATCTAATAGACCGAGACGCGTGATGAAAAATAAATTTACGCTGCCTTCTGGGATATAAACAAAGGCAAGAACTGTATTTAAATTGCTGTTTTTTGGGGTTTAGGGGGGGGAGGTACCTAGGTTAGGTTAGTTTACGTATTTAATATATGGTATACTTTGCCCCCCCCCCCTAATGTGGAAATATATAGCCCAAATTTGTTTCTAAACTATTATATATTCATCCGATTTTATTTTATTGCATTAGCATTAACCAAACTAGCACTATGTAGGAGTCCGTTTAGTAAAAGGGAACCCTTTTTTCTATATAAGGTTTTTAAAAAGATTCATTAAAATAAAGTTTTTCATTTGACCATTTTTTTCCCTCGGAAAATAATATTCGTAATTGCTTCTAATTACCCGTAGAGACAAAGCCTTTTGGCCAGTATCAACTGTCGAATGCTCAGGAATGTGCTGACGTCATGACATTTACAGGCAGCAGTTAGATCTGGTGAATTTTGAATTATTGCGTCAGTTATCAAATAGCTTTAGAGCATTAGACACGTAAAGAAATTGTGAGAATTTATACTTGTTAGAAAGCATAGGAGAGTATTTTATAGAAAAGGATTAGAATATGGAAAATATTACATTTGAAGAATTTATGCTTGAAATGCGAAATGAAAAATTCATGGAAAGATTCTTCAAAACTTATAATGGTGACAATAAATTTAGAAGCCACAGAGAAGAAAAAAGAGAAAAACTGATGTTCAGATTAAGAATGAAAAGTCAACTTTTTGCAGAGATGGTATATTCTTTGGTAAATGGTGCAGGTTTTACAACAAAGAATACTGCTGAGGTTGCTACTACCGAAGAAATGCTGAATCAGCAAGAACACGGTATAACAGAGGTAGATTTATCAGCGAGAAAATTATTGACTGATGGCCAAATTGCCAAACCAATTACGAAAAAACTGAGCATATATGAAAAACTTGGACAAAGGCTTGAAAGACTTAGAGAAAAACACGGACAACTTGCCAAGCAAATCACAAAAACAACGAGTTTTTATGAAAGACTTGGACCTCATGTAAGTATTCGAGAAAAGCATGGCGAAATTGCCAAACCAATTGCCAAAAAAATGAGTATTTATGAACGACTTGGACCTCATGTCAATGTAAGAGAAAAGCCTGGCAAAGAGTTTTACCAGAAGGTACCGAAATTGGCTGATGAAAAAAGATTCAATCATAGCGACTTTAGAAAAAATTATCAACCAAATAGAGCAAAATATGCCGGAAGGACTGGTGGCCAAGGTTCTCAACCTCAGAAAAAGTGCAATAAAAACAAACAAGTTCATAGACCAGAAAAAACACCAAGAGCAAACTTGACAAATAGACACTGTAAGTATGGGAATGAATGTTACAACAACAAATGTGCATTTATTCTTTAGACCAATTTATAATTTTTTCGAGCTGACAGATAATAAATTATTTGTTTAGTATTTTTATATTAGTTTGAAAAATTTGAATTTTTATGGATATCAAAATTATTTATTGCTTAAGCTAGTTTTTAGATTCTTGATAGTTTTGTTTTGATACTATGTTTGTCATTCTTGAAGATGTTCTCTTTGCCTTAACTTTGGATATTTAGAGAAAAGAACATCTTCCCCAATTCTTTTTTGGCACAGAAAAGGGTACTTTTAGCAAAACCAGGCGACAATGAGTGAAGATAGCCTCTTCATGACACCCCTGTCGGTTGAGCAGATAATACTCACTTCAAAGTAAGTGAGGGGGACCTGGGAGCTAGCTAAAACTGCCTAAATATAGAAATAGGTCTTGAAAAAAAATTCTTTCACTTTTAGCAAAAACATGGGCACTCACATTTAGGATGGGGAAGAGGCCGGTTCTCTATCCTATCCCCTTTTCACAGAAAGATAAATGAATGCTGTCGTTATCTGACAATGAGGTAGCCCTCTAAATTTTTTTAAGGCGTCTGGGGTAGTTTTTTTTCCAATCATGTCGGAAATCCCCTTCTGGAGGAAAATATTCCAGCAAATGCCCCACTAACAGTTGAAATTTTTTCCCGTGGAAAATCCCCCATACCATTGAAAAATCCTCCAGAATATTCCAATCTCGATGAAAATTTCCCTCGGAACTTATCCATATGTTAAATTCAGTCAGCAAAGACAAAGGGACAAAAGAATTGCGTGTAGGAGTTCTGGTAATTTTCCCAGTGTAAAATTTACTCCCCCCACCACCCACAAAATTTCCATATACTTTCCAGTAATAAATACTATACGTAAACAATGAGTAAATTTTGTAACGTACAGCCCTTTTTCCAGAAACTGTGGAGCTCATTTTATCCGCAAAGGAATAGTTATTAAACCTTTTAACTATGTTGAACAAGAGACTACAAGGTTTTGATCGGACAACTTCGAAGGAGGAAGGGGCGCAGGAGGGGGCTAGCAACCATCCAATCATTTTGGTTACTTAAAAAGAAACACCATAACTTAGGATTTCCGATCAAGTGAACCCTCTATCGATCTTCTACGATCACTGGTTCGATGCACACATGCATGGGAAAGAAGCCAAACATAAAAACAACAATAAGTAAACACGCACCCATAATCTTTTTTCTGGCAAAAATATACTAAATTCCAAATTTTTATGTATAGGAGCTTATAATCTCAAAAGTAGGGTTCTCTGATATGCTGATTCTGGCTATGAGATTTTTATTAAGATCCTTTGAAATTTTGGAGATGTTTCCCCCTTTATAAAAATCGAGAAAAGTTTTTTTCAGGATTGTAGCTTCTGATGGGTAGCATTAAACTCATAGAATTATATATATTTTGAAACAGCATAAAAATTCAATTCTTTTGATGCATGTATTTGTTATCACTTCTGGAAACTCAATGCACAAGAGAAGAAAATGTTCTGCTTCAAAACTGTGAAGTTTGATAAAAAGAAACGGAACACAAAGGCAGAAACTCGAAGAAAAGTTTTTGGGAGACACTATTTCACAGGAAGGGGATTACAAGAAGAGTTTGTGAAACTTTTTTCTGAAAACTTTTGATATTTCCGAACAACAAATATACTATTATCAGAGGGATAGTAGGACAACTGGTACAGGCACACCTCAACGAAAAGTAGTTAAGACTCCCTGCAACAAACAAAGCAAGAAGATGCTAACGTTTGTTCAGGTCGTAGAACAAACAAAATAGCAAGTGGTATTGGCCTGATGGTTGAAAGAATTCTATCCAACTATCCTGACGTTTCTGACATTATCACTTGGTAGGATTCATGTCGGATTCACATAACCGAAATTCAGTCATGAGCTTCGCTATGCAAGATTTAATTCGTAAATACCCTAGACTGCTGAAAATAACCATGAAATACTGTTAACCAGGTCATTCGAGCGTACAGGAAGTATTTACAGTCCATAGTTTTATTGAAAGAGGTCTGAAGTATAAAGAAGTACATTCAACATTTGACTTGGTCAAGCAGCGCAAAAAAGTTAACAGAAAGCACCCGTATATCATACCAGATTTTCAGCAAGCCTCCAAAGTCTAGAAGTACACAAACGTTCCACTTTCCAGAGTTAAACAAATTCAATTTACACAAGGCTACTCGAAAAGGGTTGGTTACACTGTCATCTTCTTGTGAATCAGTCTCTGAAATAAGCATTGCTCTGGAGGGTAAACTTAAGGCAAGGAAAGACACTTCTTCCATAAAAGTGGCTGAGTTTTCTTGTGGTCCCAAAGCTTTTAATTTCAAACCTGTTGTTCCTATTATAAAAAAAAAAAAAAAAAAAAAATAAAAAAATCCAAAATGAGCAGTCAGTCTACAAGTTTATGTCTCCTCTATAAGTGGAGTACTTCAAGAGTGTTTTTGCAATCACGGATCGAGACAACAACCACCCATCCACTGAAGTAGAGACAGCATGCCCAGAAGAAGCTGTAACCCCTTCCCACCATCGTAAAAACTAAGAAGGGAGAAAGGCAACCAGCAAAGACCAAATCAGTTGCCTTGTTGTTTTTTTTTTACCGAGTAATTAAAATTCCCGAAGTTGTGTTATAATGACTGTATTAAATTCAGTTTAAACGGTCAAAGTAGTTCTAACAGTAGGAACACCACGTCTGAGCTCTAAAATAAGCCTTGGCTATTCCTGAGGAAACGTCAATGAAAAATTATCGTTAAAAAGTGAAAAACGAGCCCAAGCGCTGTCCTGCACTTTTAGAGTAACTACCTTAGAAGAAATGAGGACGGACGAAAATGTCGACCTAAAAAGCTTCATCGAACAGAGCCAATATTCTACCAAGAGGTCTCTTACCAGCGGCTTTAAATTGGTGCTTCATTCGTTTTTCCATCTATCATACGGTCAGCTCCACAAAAACTGATTTTCTCGATAGCATTTTTCTCGGAATTTCAAAAAGGACGGATATGAGATTCTTGCTTTCATAAGACGAACTAGCCCCCCTCCCCCACGCCCTTTTTTCCCCTTACCCATCCGATAAAAATTTGAGTGATTTGTTAAAAATAGTTCAAAGATCAGATAACAAAAGCTACGGGATCGATACCCCCCCCCCCAAAAAAAATTCCAAGAGCTAGTATTTTCAGTTATGCCCCGGGGGCGTATAAGGTTTTTATGGAAGAGGTGGCCGTATAAACTTCGGAGGCGACTCGAATGATTAGAAATTCTAAGTTCTAGTTCCCCTTTCAAGAGTCAGAAGTGATCCGAGGGCAATTAGACCCCCCCCCCACTAACACTCTTTACCCCAAATGCGCCCAATCAAATTTTTTACGTACCCATTTTGTTCAAAATAGACCAAAGATCATATAACAAAAACTCCAGGAATAACACAGCCCCCTGAGCCGAGGGGCATATTAGGATTTTTATAGAAGGGATGGTAGCATACGCTTTGGAGGGGGCTTATTCGACTGTAAATAGGAATTTTTAAAGCCTTTTTTACGAGTCAAAAGTGATCGAAGGACAATCCCCCCCCCCCAAATGCATCTGTTCAAAATTTTGATGATAGCCATTTTGTTCAAAATAGTTATAACACAAACTCCGGGGTCAACAAAACCCCTAAGAGCCAGGGGGCCAGCGTTGTAAGTTATGCCCCGGGGGCATATGAGGTTTTTATGCGAGGGTTTTTAAAATAGTTCAAAGATCGAGAAGCCAAGCCCCCATTCCCACTCAAAAAACTTATTGACGATATTTTATTCAAAAACTTAAGGAAGCTGACCCTTCGACGTCCCTGCTTGGTCCAACCACCCTCCAAAAAAAAAAAAAAAAAAAAAAAACTTAACGAAATTCTATTCCAATAAATATACAAACTCACCTTTGACGCTCCATGACCCGACCCCCCCCCCCCCGAAAAAAATAGAAGCTATTAACGGTATTTCATTCCTAAGCTTATGAGAGCTGACGCCTGGTCCCAATAACCTGATAGCCCCCCCCCGACCGAAAAATATCAATGATAAATAATTGGAACTGACCCCTGGCCCTCCTTTTATGCCCTGGCACTCCACTCCCCTCCCCCCAAAAAAAATTATTTCGATAATCATGGGAATTCAGCTTAGTTTTATTAGCTCTTTCCAAAACTGTTCAAAGCACTTAACTGCCCGCTTCCCTGACGGTAAAAGCATAAGGCCTACTGCGTATTTGGCGATTTACTTAAACGAATTATATTACAAACATTTTCTTTTGTGCTTATTACAACATTGAAAATAAAATGAAAATTGCAGTGAAACCAGGCCAGGATTTACTAATAGGCCCACTAGGCCCTGCGGCTTTCGGTATCCCCGAAGTAACAGGGATTTCCCCGAAAATCTTGCAAAAACGGAGCGGCGAAAACGCTTGGGCCTAAAATCGTCAATGCTTTAAATCTGGTCCTGAGAGAAACAAAACCTTGAGCTGGTGAGCTTTCAGCAGTTAAATATTATTATGTATCAAATATTCAATTTAATTCTATTAGTTCTTGCCTAGACTGTTAATTTATTTTGAAATAAAAAATCATTTTGAAATAGAGAATTTTGAAAAACTTGAAATTTGGCAATCAAAAACGAACAGAAATTAATTAAAAAAAAACTTTCCGAAAAAAAAAAATAGTAATTTCTTGTCGTTTTGAGTTTGAATTATTGGCGAAAACGCTTGTGCCCTAAAATCGTCAAAGCTTTAAATCTGGCCCTGAGAGAAACAAAATCTTGAGCTGGTGAGCTTTCAGCAGTTAAATATCATTATGTATCAAATATTCAGTTTAATTCTATTAGTTCTTGCTAAGACTGTTAATTTATTTTTAAATAAAAAATCCTTTTGAAATGGAGAATTTTGAAAAACTTGAAACTTTGGCAATAAAAAACGAACTGAAATTAATTAAGAAAAAACTTTCCAACAAAAAAAAGTAATTTCTGGTCGTTTTGAGTTTGAGTTATTGTAGGTTTCTATTTCTTCTGATCTTAAGTTAAATATGGCCTTTACTTTTTTTTAAAAAAACTGCTTTTTCGGAAAGTTTTTTTTTTTAATAAATTAGCCGTGCTACGGTAGAACTCTGTAACCAATGCCGTATCCAGGACTTTCGTTCAGGAAGAAGGGGAGAGGGGAGGTTACAACCAACTATCTCCTGGGTATGTACTCGTCTTCAACCTTTATTATATTTTACATAGTTTTAAAAACCTCTAATACTTAAAAAATAGTTCAGACTTAAAAATACAAATGACAAATATATGGTTTTACAAGCGAATAAAAAAAATTAGAGACCATGATTTCAGAAAATAAAGATTGAGAATTGACGTGTTTTCTCAAAGGTTTACTTAACAGATGATGTCAATAAATCAGTCCGGGAAATTAGATCATCTCTTATAAAGAAGACCTCAAAGAGAAAGGTTCCCAAGTCTGGATCCCACCAGTAGTTCCCCCTGTGATGTGCTAAATTGATGAATTTGGCGTAAAAAGAAATTAGATTGGTTCAAATTATGACCAGTTGACTATTATGAATATGGATTCTGTGGTTCGGTCGGGAAGTAACTTTTGTTTTTATTTTTCTTATTTTGTCTGATTGTTCGAGTGTAACTATCTAACCTTCGTATGCTGAGAAGGGGAAAAAAATTCCTTTTTTTTATCAATATCTAGGTGTTATTTATTCTATTATGGCTCACAGGAGAGTGTTATGATGTTTTCCATGAGAAAAAGTCCAAGTCCGTAAAAAAGAAATTAGATTGGTTCAAATTATGACCAGTTGACTATTATGAATATGGATTCTGTGGTTCGGTCGGGAAGTAACTTTTGTTTTTATTTTTCTTATTTTGTCTGAGGACCTCGGCAGCCAAATACTCCATTACTGCTGCAAGATAAACGGGTGCGCCTGCACCAACTCGCTCCGCATAGTTGCCCTTTCTCAGAAGACGGTGTATCCTTCCCACTGGGAATTGGAGACCTGCCCTGCTTGAACGGGACTTTGCCTTTCCCTTCACTTTTCCACCCTTTCCTCTTCCTGACATGGTTTCTAGGATACGAAATTCGCTTGGACTCTAATCACGAACAAATATAAATGATGTCTGATCTTGAAAAGCTAAAGCGCAAACTTTTTATACTCCAGCCGGCGAACTCAGTTCCTCTGACAAAAATTCTGTGCGCGAACTCAAGCTTGTATAGAATCGGGTTGTAACTTGTAAACGCTATTCATTTGATAATTGGATTTTGTCAAGACTTCATTTAATATGGCTCCAAAAACTTCAGGAAAAGCAGCAAAGAAAGCTGGTAAGGCGTCAAAAAATATCACTAAAACTGATAAGAAAAGGAAACGAAAGAGGATGGAAAGCTATGCCATTTACATTTACAAAGTTCTCAAGCAAGTGCACCCCGACACCGGTGTTTCTAGCAAAGCAATGAGCATCAAAAATAGCTTTGTCAACGATATCTTTGAAAGAATTGCCGCGGAAGCCTCTCGTCTAGCTCACTACAACAAGAGGTCCACCATCACTAGTAGAGAGGTTCAAACTGCTGTGAGGCTACTCCTACCCGGGGAACTTGCCAAGCACGCTGTTAGTGAAGGCACTAAAGCTGTAACAAAATACACAAGCTCTAAATAAGGGATTTTCCCCGTCTATTACCGCCCAATCAGCCGGGCCCTCCCAAACAGCCCTTTTAAGGGCTACCACCTTATTTTAAATGCTCTGCTCTCAAATTACTGTCATTGCTCTTTGGCCTTAATTTGCGAAATATCGGGTAAACAAGAACCCATGAATGATTTTATTCAGTGATTAAACCCGTACAGAGTATTTCACTATCTAATCTACAAAATATAGCATAAAATATCAAAAACTGAGAAACACAAGCAAAATACTAAACACCACACAGAAATAAGGAAAAGAAAAAATAATAAATTGACAACAATTAAACAAGAACCCATACTAAACCATAAAAAAAGCTTCAATTTTAAAAATCACCTGTTTCGGAGGCAGGTCCCAATTGGCTTGTATAGAAAGTAATATCTATCGACGAATTTTTGAAGAGAATAGAAAAAGGGCCTCGGCTTTTTCATGACATTCCATCGAAAACATTTTTATAGGCCCGTGACCCCCATTGGGAGTTGTTCATTTTCTGGGGTATCTTTGGATTTCTTAGGCTAGCCTAAATTGGCTTTTGCATGTTTACTTTTAGATGGTTTGCATCTTGTTGAATGCCAAGCCGAATCTATGACTCATTTTTACAATAATTTCACGTATATCTGATTAATTTCGGCCTTTTTCTTTGTTATTATTGTACCCCTTGAATCATACCTTTTTTTCCCCCAAGGAACACTAGGGCTGTTTAACGTTATTTCGCGTGTTTGTTTAAACCATATAGTGGCCCTTAAAAGGGCCGTTGGTTAGGATGCAGTTGCGCAGAATTAGGGTATTTAAGCTCTCTCGCCACGGATACGACGGGCGAGTTGAATATCTTTTGGCATGATGGTCACCCTTTTGGCGTGAATGGCACACAAGTTGGTATCCTCAAAAAGTCCAACTAGATACGCCTCGCTGGCTTCTTGTAGGGCCATCACAGCCGAGCTCTGGAACCTCAAGTCAGTTTTGAAATCCTGGGCAATCTCTCGCACAAGTCTCTGAAAGGGCAATTTCCTTATTAAGAGTTCGGTACTCTTTTGATAGCGACGAATCTCTCTCAGGGCTACGGTTCCGGGCCTGTATCTGTGCGGTTTTTTTTTACCCCACCAGTAGCAGGAGCCGACTTACGTGCTGCCTTGGTCGCAAGCTGCTTTCTAGGTGCCTTTCCGCCCGTTGATTTTCTCGCTGTTTGTTTTGTTCTAACCATATTGATAGTTTGCCTCTCGTTGATAGAATGAACAAAAGAAAAGAACACTTTGTTAGCGGCTTTATTTTATACAGAGCGCCAGCCGCGCGATACGAGTAACATTTTGTGGGGAAGAACTTTTGTCATATAAATTAAACGGGCTTTCAAGAAAATTTGTTAGTCTCACTAAAACTTTATAGCTGTTTGCTACGATATTGAATTAAATATGACAGGAAGAGGAAAGGGAGGAAAGGGGCTTGGAAAAGGAGGCGCAAAGCGTCATCGTAAAGTTCTTCGTGACAATATCCAAGGAATCACCAAGCCGGCTATCAGAAGACTGGCTCGCCGAGGTGGTGTAAAACGTATATCTGGCCTAATTTACGAGGAAACCAGAGGCGTTCTTAAAGTTTTTCTAGAAAATGTTATTCGCGATGCTGTCACGTACACAGAGCATGCCAAGAGAAAGACTGTAACTGCCATGGATGTAGTTTACGCTCTGAAGCGTCAAGGTCGTACATTGTATGGCTTTGGTGGTTAATGGCTTCCAAATGCGTTTTAAACTGCCCCAGTCCCCCTACCCAACGGCCTTTTTAAAGGCCAACAAATTTAAAAACACTTCCTAGCCCTGTTTTTGTGAGCCTTTTCTTTGTTGTGCATTCAAAATGTCAGTAAATATTTTATTTTCTTTTCGTCTCAGGTGCAATATCTAATTAGAATTATGCAAAGAAATGACAATTCCCATTTTACTGTATTTAGCTTTTCCTTTCATATTTGAATAAAGTTTGCGTTCTCACAATGGAATTGTTCAAAGAAATAATTGTTGCTATTTAACTGCACAAGCCCTTTCTTTCATGTTTGAATAAAGCAAGCAATAACGGAGGAAAATATGTTCCTACTCTTACTAAATTACCGCTGGACCTTACAATTTGGACAAGTATTGCATTAATTATATGCAGTTAATAAACAAGTATGAAAAGCTGGCAAAATTTTAGATAGCGAATTAATTTTCTTGTAAACTGAATCATGAGTTTCAAACTATAAGAAAAGGCATCCGACAGACTTTAACTTAGAGGTTGGAAAATAAAAACGGTACTTGTGCACAATATGGTACACACCGCTATAGACCGTATCAAGGAAACCAGACACGAAACCCGTCAAAGGGCTATTTGCAAGAGATAAATGATTGCAAAGCGCAGTTTCTCAATGAGTTTACAATATTTAAACGATTGTTTTTTGGGGTTTAGGGGGGAAAAGGTACCTATGTTAGGTTACGTATTTAATATATGATATACTTTACCCCATCCCCCTAATGTGCAAATATATAGCCCAAATTTGTTTCTAAACTATTATATATTCATCCTTTTTTAGTAAATTTCATTGGCATTAACCAAACTTGACTTCTTTCGTGTGTACCATACAATGCACAAGTACCATAAAAACAAATAGACTTTTAGCTGGTACTCACTATTGAAATTTTTAAGTCCTTGAAAGTCCATTATCCTTTTTATCCCATCCCTCATAAAGACTTTTATAAGTTTTTTTTTTTTAATTAGGCTAGTTTGTAATTTCTATTGCTAGTTTTTAGGCAAAATTCAAAAATATACTGTAAAAAGGACATTTCTCAGGTTTCAAATAATTCTGTTTCAAGTGGTACGAATATTGATTATTTCATATATAATGTGATCGAAACAAATAAAAGAAGTTTACTTCCATTTTGCAACCGCTTTCTCCTCCCGCACGCATCTCGCAAACCTTAAAACACTATTTTGTTTTTGTAAACGTAATACTAGAAGGAAAATGAATTTATTTTCATTAAAATACAAATTTAACACACAAGCCCCAAAATTTGGTCTCGTTTCTTATTGCTTTAGCTTCTGTGTTTTTAGTTTGAGTTTTAGAATTAATTTCAATACGAATTTGTAAACGCACATGCATCTATCTTACATTTTCTGAAAGCACTTGCACTGAATTTCACCAGTAAAAAATAAAAAGTGGACGTCGAGGATGTAAATTCCTAGTAAAATGACGTTTTCTAGGATTGAACACTAGTTTTGACGGATTTCTACTGTTCTCTGCTCATTTGCTGGCAAATTAGCATGGACAAAGCAATGAAAAAAATATGTACGCATAGAACAATGATATGTCTATCCTCTAATATAAGTTTTATTCCTAAAAATCCCACCTCCTAATGAAAAATTAGAGTAAAGTCATTCCAAACAAACACAAGTGCTGCCCAAATTTCTTAGCTCGCGCGCAGAGAGAAATGTTAACCCGGGTACGGCGGTTTCTGAAGTACAATTCTAAAACTTTGAAAATAAGCATGCATTCGATGCGTGATAAAGAGAATAGAATATTGAGAGGAATTTGAAATGTCTGAAGTTGAAGCTGAAGTGGCACCGACATCTGTAGAATCTCAGAGCATGGCTTCACCACCCAAGAAGGAAAAGAAAGCAAAGGCTCCAAAACCAGCTAAGGCTGCAAAACCTAAAGGGGATAAAAAAGCCAAGGCACCAGCAAACCACCCAAAATACACGGAAATGATCAAAAAATCCATTGCTGACCTGAAAGAACGCGGGGGATCTAGCCGTCAGGCTATTCTCAAATACATAATGGTCAATTTCCAGGTTGGCAATGATGCAAAAGTTGTGAATATGCATCTTAAGCAAGCTTTGAAGCGTTGCCTTGCAAATGGAATTGTTATAAATCCAAAAGGTACTGGCGTAACTGGTTCTTTCAAGCTTGCAAAGCCTGTCAAGTCCTAAAAATCCATGTCTGTAAAGCCAGCCAAGCCCACAGCTAAGAAAGCCTCAGTCAAGAAAACAGCCAAACCTACTACAGTTAAAAAGTCAACTTCAGCCAAAAAGGTTACCAAGCCTATGGCTGGTAGCAAGAAACCTGTAAAGGTTTCCAAGAAACCCACTGTTGCCAAAAAAGCCGTATCAGCAAAGAAATCGACACCCAAGAAGGTGTCGTCTGTCAAAAAGGCTCCCGCCAAGAAAGTGGCATCTAAAAAAGCCAGTAGCCAAGAAAGCATCAAAAAAGTAATTTCCATAATAGCTTATCCTATACTACCAAACAGCCCTTTTCAGGGCTATCAAAGCAAATGCTCGACGCTCGAAACTTTCTGTTCAGAAAGTTACAATGATATTAATTTTAAATTCGACTTTCTAATTTTCCCTTTCAACTATAATTCAGCTGCTGTTTATGCCTAAAACACGTTCGACAATCTTTACTTTTGAACTATAGCGTTATTACCGTCTAAAAACACCATCTCCAGGACTAATTGTGACGGCTGGCTCGTAAGGGTTCAAGCTTATTAATAAAGTGGTAACAATAATAAGCTTACAAATACCTGGTCATAGCCGAATGGGTTGAGCAGCACCTTCAAATCGTGGGGGCTATTTTGTAAGAGAGAAAAAGCCCCCAAAGTGTTTCTACCTTTGATGACTTGGCTACCCTATAGCTTCCTACCCGAGAGCTCCCTCTCGTACATAAAATGTTTCTACCTTTGATGACTAGGCTACCCTATAGCTTCCTAGTTTAGATTAGGAAAATGAGCTCCCTCCCCTACAATAAATGCCTAAGCTTTGTAAGTAGATGAATGGGCAAGCAAACTTTATTTCTTGTTACCAAAGGACAAGCCTCGAAAGTTTATTTAGATTCTGTTGGGTAAGAGAGAAATCCCTCCACTCCCTCCCCTCTCCAAGCGATGGGGCATCCAAGGCTGTATATCCATTTCCTTTCGTAGCAAGTAATTTCAGGAGGAGGGTTGCTAGCCCAACCGTCCCTAGGTGCATTTAGTTCTCCGGTGGCTAGCCGGATATCCAGAGGCACGTGAAGTCAGCTCTGCATGCGCCATGAATGCATGGGAGCAGACTTCGGACGAGCACCCTTACCTCCATACAAAAATTTTTAAACTCAGAAACTGAATTTGTTATCCTTTTCTCTGCCAAAATAGAATTGGAAAAGATATTTTTTTCTCTTTACATCCAAATTTAAGGCAAAAAAATATCTTTAACCTACATAAAATTTTAAAACTAGCCTATGGAATAAATAATTTTGATATCTAGAAAACTAGAATTTTGACTTTTTCTGCTCTATATAATTAGATCCTCCTGAAGAATTCTGGAGCCCTGTATGTCCTAGCTCTCTCATAGCTGTCTTCTCTACTATTTCTTGAAGACCGTGAGCTATCCCTGTAGAGATATCCATCTTTTCTATGTCTCTTCTTTCGGTCTTCCTTTTCTGCCATATCGAACCTCCTTTTGCGGCCTGCCCTTTTTCTCTCCATTTCATCCAGATTGTCCTCTTTATTTTCCACGATTTCTAAATTTGCTGCATTACTCTCGTATGAATTGCTGAAGTCATGATACCTGCCATTACAAATCGCACAGTCGCAATAAAAAGATATCTCTAATTCAAAGCTTTGATCCATGTTAATATTGATTGATGAAACTCTAATTTTCAAATGAATGCTTCACTGTCCGTGTGTTTGAATTATATGGTGGTAACTTGCCAGCAAATGGGCACAGAATAGTGGAAATCCGTCAAAAATGGTGTTCAATTTCAGAAAACACCTTTTTTCTAGGAATTTCAATGCTTGAAATCGACTTTGTTTTTGTTATTAGTAAAATTTAGTACACATGCTTTCAGAAAATATAAGATAGATGCATGTGTGTTTGCGAATTCATATTGAAATTAATTCTAAAACTCTGATTAAAAACACAGAAGTAAAGCAATAAAATACGAGACCAAATTTTCAGGCCTGAAATAACTTCTTTATACCAGATAAATCGCAATGGTTCGCTTGGAAAATACATTATAGCTATAGTTTAATTAAATATTTAGTTGGTATTTTGGTTAGGTTATGTATTTAATATAATGCGCTCATGGTTGCCCCCTTCTATAATTCCTATGCTTTGCAACTAGATCAATGTGAAAGCAAACTTTATTGCTTGTAACAAACGGGCAAGCTTCAAATATATATTTAGATTTTGTTGGGGTATAATTTAGCGATTTTTAAGGAAAATATCTCCATCGCTTCCAGTAAATTCTTAAACTTTGTTACTAGATAAATGTGAAAGGCCCCCTTTTTACATTCCGTTTCCTTAATTTTACAGCTTTGTCCTTCCCACGTGGTCACATGCTATAGTGTCATTCAATTAATTTGTAGCCCTTAAAAGGGCTGTTGGCTCATTTGGGGTAGGGCCAAAGTTAGATTCACTTAAGCCTTTGCCGCTTTTTCAGTTTTCTTGGGTAGAAGGACTGCTTGAATGTTGGGCAAAATGCCTCCTTGGGCAATGGTAACCCCCGACAGGAGCTTGTTCAGTTCTTCGTCGTTTCTAACGGCAAGCTGAAGGTGACGAGGAATGATGTTACTAGATTAATATGAAATGGAAAGTAAATCTTTGTTACTAGGTTAATGTAAAATGGAAATTCCTCTGAAATATATTCGTAAAAAAAACATTATTTTTTCTTATTAATGTAAGCTTATTAATAAAGTGTCAACAATAATAAGCTTACAAATACCTCGTCATAGCCGGATGGGTTTTGTTGGGTAAGAATTCTTAAACTTTATTTAGATTTTGTTGGGTAAGAATTCTTGCTAAAGGTGGAGGGAAAAAGTCTTCTTGGGTAGAAGGACTGCTTGAATGTTGGGCAAAATGCCTCCTTGGGCAATGGTAACCCCCGACAGGAGCTTGTTCAGTTCTTCGTCGTTTCTAACGGCAAGCTGAAGGCGACGAGGAATGATGTTACTAGATTAATATGAAATGGAAAGTAAATCTTTGTTACTAGGTTAATGTAAAATGGAAATTCCTCTGAAATATATTCGTAAAAAAAAAACATTATTTTTCTTATTAATGTAAGCTTATTAATAAAGTGTCAACAATAATAAGCTTACAAATACCTCGTCATAACCGGATGGGTTTTGTTTGGTAAGAATTCTTAAACTTTATTTAGATTTTGTTGGGTAAGAATTCTTGCTAAAGGTGGAGGGAAAAAGTCTTCTTGGGTAGAAGGACTGCTTGAATGTTGGGCAAAATGCCTCCTTGGGCAATGGTAACCCCCGACAGGAGCTTGTTCAGTTCTTCGTCGTTTCTAACGGCAAGCTGAAGGTGACGAGGAATGATGTTACTAGATTAATATGAAATGGAAAGTAAATCTTTGTTACTAGGTTAATGTAAAATGGAAATTCCTCTGAAATATATTCGTAAAAAAAACATCATTTTTCTTATTAATGTAAGCTTATTAATAAAGTGTCAACAATAATAAGCTTACAAATACCTCGTCATAGCCGGATGGGTTTTGTTGGGTAAGAATTCTTAAACTTTATTTAGATTTTGTTGGGTAAGAATTCTTGCTAAAGGTGGAGGGAAAATTCTTGCTAAAGGTGGAGGGAAAAAGTCTTCTTGGGTAGAAGGACTGCTTGAATGTTGGGCAAAATGCCTCCTTGGGCAATGGTAACCCCCTACAGGAGCTTGTTCAGTTCTTCGTCGTTTCTAACGGCAAGCTGAAGGTGACGAGGAATGATGTTACTAGATTAATATGAAATGGAAAGTAAATCTTTGTTACTAGGTTAATTTAAATGGAAATTCCTCTGAAATATATTCGTAAAAAAAACATTATTTTTCCTATTAATGTAAGCTTATTAATAAAGTGTCAACAATAATAAGCTTACAAATACCTCGTCATAGCCGGATGGGTTTTGTTTGGTAAGAATTCTTAAACTTTATTTAGATTTTGTTGGGTAAGAATTCTTGCTAAAGGTGGAGGGAAAAAGTCTTCTTGGGTAGAAGGACTGCTTGAATGTTGGGCAAAATGCCTCCTTGGGCAATGGTAACCCCCGACAGGAGCTTGTTCAGTTCTTCGTCGTTTCTAACGGCAAGCTGAAGGTGACGAGGAATGATGTTACTAGATTAATATGAAATGGAAAGTAAATCTTTGTTACTAGGTTAATGTAAAATGGAAATTCCTCTGAAATATATTCGTAAAAAAAACATTATTTTTCTTATTAATGTAAGCTTATTTAAAGTGTCAACAATAATAAGCTTACAAATACCTCGTCATAGCCGGATGGGTTTTGTTGGGTAAGAATTCTTAAACTTTATTTAGATTTTGTTGGGTAAGAATTCTTGCTAAAGGGTGGAGGGAAAAAGTCTTCTTGGGTAGAAGGACTGCTTGAATGTTGGGCAAAATGCCTCCTTGGGCAATGGTAACCCCCGACAGGAGCTTGTTCAGTTCTTCGTCGTTTCTAACGGCAAGCTGAAGGTGACGAGGAATGATGTTACTAGATTAATATGAAATGGAAAGTAAATCTTTATTACTAGGTTAATGTAAAATGGAAATTCCTCTGAAATATATTCGTAAAAAAAACATTATTTTTCTTATTAATGTAAGCTTATTAATAAAGTGTCAACAATAATAAGCTTACAAATACCTCGTCATAGCCGGATGGGTTTTGTTGGGTAAGAATTCTTAAACTTTATTTAGATTTTGTTGGGTAAGAATTCTTGCTAAAGGTAGAGGGAAAAATCCTTGTAATCGACTTTTTTTGCTATTAGTAAACTTTAGTGCACGTGCTTTCAGAACATATAAGATATATGCATGTGTGTTTGCGAATTCGCATTGAAATTAATTATAAAACTCCAATTAAAACACAGAAGTAAAGCAATAAAATACGAGACCAAATTTTCAGGCCTGAAACAACTTCTTTATACCAGATAAATCGCAATGGTTCGCTTTGGAAAATACATTATAGCTATAGTTTAATTAAATATTTAGTTGGTATTTTGGTTAGGTTATGTATTTAATATAATGCGCTCATGGTGGCCCCCTTCTATAATTCCTATGCTTTGCAACTAGATCAATGTGAAAGCAAACTTTATTGCTTGTAACAAACGGGCAAGCTTCAAATATATATTTAGATTTTGTTGGGGTATAATTTAGCGATTTTTAAGGAAAATATCTCCATCGCTTCCAGTAAATTCTTAAACTTTGTTACTAGATAAATGTGAAAGGCCCCCTTTCTACATTCTGTTTCCTTAATTTTACAGCTTTGTCCTTCCCACGTGGTCACATGCTATAGTGTCATTCAATTAATTTGTAGCCCTTAAAGGGGCTGTTGGTTCATTTGGGGTAGGGCCAAAGTTAGATTCACTTAAGCCTTTGCCGCTTTTTCAGTTTTCTTGGGTAGAAGGACTGCTTGAATGTTGGGCAAAATGCCTCCTTGGGCAATGGTAACCCCCGACAGGAGCTTGTTCAGTTCTTCGTCGTTTCTAATGGCAAGCTGAAGGTGACGAGGAATGATGTTACTAAATTAATATGAAATGGAAAGTAAATCTTTGTTACTAGGTTAATGTAAAATGGAAATTCCTCTGAAATATATTCGTAAAAAAAACATTATTTTTCTTATTAATGTAAGCTTATTAATAAAGTGTCAACAATAATAAGCTTACAAATACCTCGTCATAGCCGGATGGGTTTTGTTGGGTAAGAATTCTTAAAATTTATTTAGATTTTGTTGGGTAAGAATTCTTGCTAAAGGTGGAGGGAAAAAATTATAGCTATAGTTATAGTTTAACATTAATAGCTATAGTTTATTAAAACATTATAGCTATAGTTTAATTAAATACTTAGTTGGTATTTTGGTTAGGTTATGTATTTAATATAATGCGCTCATGGTGGCCCCCTTCTATAATTCCTATGCTTTGCAACTAGATCAATGTGAAAGCAAACTTTATTGCTTGTAACAAACGGGCAAGCTTCAAATATATATTTAGATTTTGTTGGGGTATAATTTAGCGATTTTTAAGGAAAATATCTCCATCACTTCCAGTAAATTCTTAAACTTTGTTACTTGATAAATGTGAAAGGCCCCCTTTTTACATTCCGTTTCCTTAATTTTACAGCTTTGTCCTTCCCACGTGGTCACATGCTATAGTGTCATTCAATTAATTTGTAGCCCTTAAAAGGGCTGTTGGTTAATTTGGGGTATTGCCAAAGTTAGATTCACTTAAGCCTTTGCCGCTTTTTCAGTCTTCTTGGGTAGAAGGACTGCTTGAATGTTGGGCAAAATGCCTCCTTGGGCAATGGTAACCCACGACAGGAGCTTGTTCAGTTCTTCGTCGTTTCTAACGGCAAGCTGAAGGTGACAAGGAATGATGTTACTAGATTAATATGAAATGGAAAGTAAATCTTTGTTACTAGGTTAATGTAAAATGGAAATTCCTCTGAAATATATTCGTAAAAAAAACATTATTTTTCTTATTAATGTAAGCTTATTAATAAAGTGTCAACAATAATAAGCTTACAAATACCTCGTCATAGCCGGATGGGTTTTGTTGGGTAAGAATTCTTAAACTTTATTTAGATTTTGTTGGGTAAGAATTCTTGCTAAAGGTGGAGGGAAAAATACCTCGTCATAGCCGGATGGGTTTTAATGGGTAAGAATTCTTAAACTTTATTTAGATTTTGTTGGGTAAGAATTCTTGCTAAAGGTGGAGGGAAAAATTATAGCTATAGTTATAGTTTAACATTAATAGCTATAGTTTATTAAAACATTATAGCTATAGTTTAATTAAATACTTAGTTGGTATTTTGGTTAGGTTATGTATTTAATATAATGCGCTCATGGTGGCCCCCTTCTATAATTCCTATGCTTTGCAACTAGATCAATGTGAAAGCAAATTTTATTGCTTGTAACAAACGGGCAAGCTTCAAATATATATTTAGATTTTGTTGGGGCATAATTTAGCGATTTTTAAGGAAAATATCTCCATCGCTTCCAGTAAATTCTTAAACTTTGTTACTTGATAAATGTGAAAGGCCCCCTTTTTACATTCCGTTTCCTTAATTTTACAGCTTTGTCCTTCCCACGTGGTCACATGCTATAGTGTCATTCAATTAATTTGTAGCCCTTAAAAGGGCTGTTGGTTAATTTGGGGTAGGGCCAAAGTTAGATTCACTTAAGCCTTTGCCGCTTTTTCAGTCTTCTTGGATAGAAGGACTGCTTGAATGTTGGGCAAAATGCCTCCTTGGGCAATGGTAACCCCCGACAGGAGCTTGTTCAATTCTTCGTCGTTTCTAATGGCAAGCTGAAGGTGACGAGGAATGATGTTACTAGATTAATATGAAATGGAAAGTAAATCTTTGTTACTAGGTTAATGTAAAATGGAAATTCCTCTGAAATATATTCGTAAAAAAAACATTATTTTTCTTATTAATGTAAGCTTATTAATAAAGTGTCAACAATAATAAGCTTACAAATACCTCGTCATAGCCGGATGGGTTTTGTTGGGTAAGAATTCTTAAACTTTATTTAGATTTTGTTGGGTAAGAATTCTTGCTAAAGGTGGAGGGAAAAAGTCTTCTTGGGTAGAAGGACTGCTTGAATGTTGGGCAAAATGCCTCCTTGGGCAATGGTAACCCCCGACAGGAGCTTGTTCAGTTCTTCGTCGTTTCTAACGGCAAGCTGAAGGTGACGAGGAATGATGTTACTAGATTAATATGAAATGGAAAGTAAATCTTTATTACTAGGTTAATGTAAAATGGAAATTCCTCTGAAATATATTCGTAAAAAAAACATTATTTTTCCTATTAATGTAAGCTTATTAATAAAGTGTCAACAATAATAAGCTTACAAATACCTCGTCATAGCCGGATGGGTTTTGTTGGGTAAGAATTCTTAAACTTTATTTAGATTTTGTTGGGTAAGAATTCTTGCTAAAGGTAGAGGGAAAAATCCTTGTAATCGACTTTTTTTGCTATTAGTAAACTTTAGTGCACGTGCTTTCAGAACATATAAGATATATGCATGTGTGTTTGCGAATTCGCATTGAAATTAATTATAAAACTCCAATTAAAACACAGAAGTAAAGCAATAAAATACGAGACCAAATTTTCAGGCCTGAAACAACTTCTTTTATACCAGATAAATCGCAATGGTTCGCTTTGGAAAATACATTATAGCTATAGTTTAATTAAATATTTAGTTGGTATTTTGGTTAGGTTATGTATTTAATATAATGCGCTCATGGTGGCCCCCTTCTATAATTCCTATGCTTTGCAACTAGATCAATGTGAAAGCAAACTTTATTGCTTGTAACAAACGGGCAAGCTTCAAATATATATTTAGATTTTGTTGGGGTATAATTTAGCGATTTTTAAGGAAAATATCTCCATCGCTTCCAGTAAATTCTTAAACTTTGTTACTAGCTAAATGTGAAAGGCCCCCTTTTTTACATTCTGTTTCCTTAATTTTACAGCTTTGTCCTTCCCACGTGGTCACATGCTATAGTGTCATTCAATTAATTTGTAGCCCTTAAAGGGGCTGTTGGTTCATTTGGGGTAGGGCCAAAGTTAGATTCACTTAAGCCTTTGCCGCTTTTTCAGTTTTCTTGGGTAGAAGGACTGCTTGAATGTTGGGCAAAATGCCTCCTTGGGCAATGGTAACCCCCGACAGGAGCTTGTTCAGTTCTTCGTCGTTTCTAATGGCAAGCTGAAGGTGACGAGGAATGATGTTACTAAATTAATATGAAATGGAAAGTAAATCTTTGTTACTAGGTTAATGTAAAATGGAAATTCCTCTGAAATATATTCGTAAAAAAAAAACATTATTTTTCTTATTAATGTAAGCTTATTAATAAAGTGTCAACAATAATAAGCTTACAAATACCTCGTCATAGCCGGATGGGTTTTGTTGGGTAAGAATTCTTAAAATTT
The DNA here is from genome assembly GCA_027921565.1 of Artemia sinica. Classification (NCBI taxonomy): domain Eukaryota; kingdom Metazoa; phylum Arthropoda; class Branchiopoda; order Anostraca; family Artemiidae; genus Artemia; species Artemia sinica. The sequence continues at coordinate 24,279,989 of CM051264.1, read as the reverse complement.
ATTTAGATTTTGTTGGGTAAGAATTCTTGCTAAAGGTGGAGGGAAAAATTATAGCTATAGTTATAGTTTAACATTAATAGCTATAGTTTATTAAAACATTATAGCTATAGTTTAATTAAATACTTAGTTGGTATTTTGGTTAGGTTATGTATTTTTAATATAATGCGCTCATGGTGGCCCCCTTCTATAATTCCTATGCTTTGCAACTAGATCAATGTGAAAGCAAACTTTATTGCTTGTAACAAACGGGCAAGCTTCAAATATATATTTAGATTTTGTTGGGGTATAATTTAGCGATTTTTAAGGAAAATATCTCCATCACTTCCAGTAAATTCTTAAACTTTGTTACTTGATAAATGTGAAAGGCCCCCTTTTTACATTCCGTTTCCTTAATTTTACAGCTTTGTCCTTCCCACATGGTCACATGCTATAGTGTCATTCAATTAATTTGTAGCCCTTAAAAGGGCTGTTGGTTAATTTGGGGTATTGCCAAAGTTAGATTCACTTAAGCCTTTGCCGCTTTTTCAGTCTTCTTGGGTAGAAGGACTGCTTGAATGTTGGGCAAAATGCCTCCTTGGGCAATGGTAACCCCCGACAGGAGCTTGTTCAGTTCTTCGTCGTTTCTAACGGCAAGCTGAAGGTGACGAGGAATGATGTTACTAGATTAATATGAAATGGAAAGTAAATCTTTGTTACTAGGTTAATGTAAAATGGAAACTCCTCTGAAATATATTCATAAAAAAAACATTATTTTTCTTATTAATGTGAGCTTATTAATAAAGTGTCAACAATAATAAGCTTACAAATACCTCGTCATAGCCGGATGGGTTTTGTTGGGTAAGAATTCTTTAACTTTATTTAGATTTTGTTGGGTAAGAATTCTTGCTAAAGGTGGAGGGAAAAATACCTCGTCATAGCCGGATGGGTTTTAATGGGTAAGAAATCTTAAACTTTATTTAGATTTTGTTGGGTAAGAATTCTTGCTAAAGGTGGAGGCAAAAATTATAGCTATAGTTATAGTTTAACATTAATAGCTATAGTTTATTAAAACATTATAGCTATAGTTTAATTAAATACTTAGTTGGTATTTTGGTTAGGTTATGTATTTAATATAATGCGCTCATGGTGGCCCCCTTCTATAATTCCTATGCTTTGCAACTAGATCAATGTGAAAGCAAATTTTATTGCTTGTAACAAACGGGCAAGCTTCAAATATATATTTAGATTTTGTTGGGGTATAATTTAGCGATTTTTAAGGAAAATATCTCCATCGCTTCCAGTAAATTCTTAAACTTTGTTACTTGATAAATGTGAAAGGCCCCCTTTTTACATTCCGTTTCCTTAATTTTACAGCTTTGTCCTTCCCACGTGGTCACATGCTATAGTGTCATTCAATTAATTTGTAGCCCTTAAAAGGGCTGTTGGTTAATTTGGGGTATTGCCAAAGTTAGATTCACTTAAGCCTTTGCCGCTTTTTCAGTCTTCTTGGGTAGAAGGACTGCTTGAATGTTGGGCAAAATGCCTCCTTGGGCAATGGTAACCCCCGACAGGAGCTTGTTCAGTTCTTCGTCGTTTCTAACGGCAAGCTGAAGGTGACGAGGAATGATGTTACTAGATTAATATGAAATGGAAAGTAAATCTTTGTTACTAGGTTAATGTAAAATGGAAATTCCTCTGAAATATATTCGTAAAAAAAACATTATTTTTCTTATTAATGTAAGCTTATTAATAAAGTGTCAACAATAATAAGCTTACAAATACCTCGTCATAGCCGGATGGGTTTTGTTGGGTAAGAATTCTTAAACTTTATTTAGATTTTGTTGGGTAAGAATTCTTGCTAAAGGTGGAGGGAAAAATACCTCGTCATAGCCGGATGGGTTTTAATGGGTAAGAAATCTTAAACTTTATTTAGATTTTGTTGGGTAAGAATTCTTGCTAAAGGTGGAGGGAAAAATTATAGCTATAGTTATAGTTTAACATTAATAGCTATAGTTTATTAAAACATTATAGCTATAGTTTAATTAAATACTTAGTTGGTATTTTGGTTAGGTTATGTATTTAATATAATGCGCTCATGGTGGCCCCCTTCTATAATTCCTATGCTTTGCAACTAGATCAATGTGAAAGCAAATTTTATTGCTTGTAACAAACGGGCAAGCTTCAAATATATATTTAGATTTTGTTGGGGTATAATTTAGCGATTTTTAAGGAAAATATCTCCATCGCTTCCAGTAAATTCTTAAACTTTGTTACTTGATAAATGTGAAAGGCCCCCTTTTTACATTCCGTTTCCTTAATTTTACAGCTTTGTCCTTCCCACGTGGTCACATGCTATAGTGTCATTCAATTAATTTGTAGCCCTTAAAAGGGCTGTTGGTTAATTTGGGGTATTGCCAAAGTTAGATTCACTTAAGCCTTTGCCGCTTTTTCAGTCTTCTTGGGTAGAAGGACTGCTTGAATGTTGGGCAAAATGCCTCCCTTGGGCAATGGTAACCCCCGACAGGAGCTTGTTCAGTTCTTCGTCGTTTCTAACGGCAAGCTGAAGGTGACGAGGAATGATGTTACTAGATTAATATGAAATGGAAAGTAAATCTTTGTTACTAGGTTAATGTAAAATGGAAATTCCTCTGAAATATATTCGTAAAAAAAACATTATTTTTCTTATTAATGTAAGCTTATTAATAAAGTGTCAACAATAATAAGCTTACAAATACCTCGTCATAGCCGGATGGGTTTTGTTGGGTAAGAATTCTTAAACTTTATTTAGATTTTGTTGGGTAAGAATTCTTGCTAAAGGTGGAGGGAAAAATACCTCGTCATAGCCGGATGGGTTTTAATGGGTAAGAATTCTTAAACTTTATTTAGATTTTGTTGGGTAAGAATTCTTGCTAAAGGTGCAGGGAAAAATTATAGCTATAGTTATAGTTTAACATTAATAGCTATAGTTTATTAAAACATTATAGCTATAGTTTAATTAAATACTTAGTTGGTATTTTGGTTAGGTTATGTATTTAATATAATGCGCTCATGGTGGCCCCCTTCTATAATTCCTATGCTTTGCAACTAGATCAATGTGAAAGCAAACTTTATTGCTTGTACAAACGGGCAAGCTTCAAATATATATTTAGATTTTGTTGGGGTATAATTTAGCGATTTTTAAGGAAAATATCTCCATCGCTTCCAGTAAATTCTTAAACTTTGTTACTTGATAAATGTGAAAGGCCCCCTTTTTACATTCCGTTTCCTTAATTTTACAGCTTTGTCCTTCCCACGTGGTCACATGCTATAGTGTCATTCAATTAATTTGTAGCCCTTAAAAGGGCTGTTGGTTAATTTGGGGTAGGGCCAAAGTTAGATTCACTTAAGCCTTTGCCGCTTTTTCAGTCTTCTTGGGTAGAAGGACTGCTTGAATGTTGGGCAAAATGCCTCCTTGGGCAATGCTAACCCCAGACAGGAGCTTGTTCAGTTCTTCGTCGTTTCTAATGGCAAGCTGAAGGTGACGAGGAATGATGTTACTAGATTAATATGAAATGGAAAGTAAATCTTTGTTACTAGGTTAATGTAAAATGGAAATTCCTCTGAAATATATTCGTAAAAAAACATTATTTTTCTTATTAATGTAAGCTTATTAATAAAGTGTCAACAATAATAAGCTTACAAATACCTCGTCATAGCCGGATGGGTTTTGTTGGGTAAGAATTCTTAAACTTTATTTAGATTTTGTTGGGTAAGAATTCTTGCTAAAGGTGGAGGGAAAAATACCTCGTCATAGCCGGATGGGTTTTAATGGGTAAGAATTCTTAAACTTTATTTAGATTTTGTTGGGTAAGAATTCTTGCTAAAGGTGCAGGGAAAAATTATAGCTATAGTTATAGTTTAACATTAATAGCTATAGTTTATTAAAACATTATAGCTATAGTTTAATTAAATACTTGGTTGGTATTTTGGTTAGGTTATGTATTTAATATAATGCGCTCATGGTGGCCCCCTTCTATAATTCCTATGCTTTGCAACTAGATCAATGTGAAAGCAAACTTTATTGCTTGTAACAAACGGGCAAGCTTCAAATATATATTTAGATTTTGTTGGGGTATAATTTAGCGATTTTTAAGGAAAATATCTCCATCGCTTCCAGTAAATTCTTAAACTTTGTTACTTGATAAATGTGAAAGGCCCCCTTTTTACATTCCGTTTCCTTAATTTTACAGCTTTGTCCTTCCCACGTGGTCACATGCTATAGTGTCATTCAATTAATTTGTAGCCCTTAAAAGGGCTGTTGGTTAATTTGGGGTAGGGCCAAAGTTAGATTCACTTAAGCCTTTGCCGCTTTTTCAGTCTTCTTGGGTAGAAGGACTGCTTGAATGTTGGGCAAAATGCCTCCTTGGGCAATGCTAACCCCAGACAGGAGCTTGTTCAGTTCTTCGTCGTTTCTAATGGCAAGCTGAAGGTGACGAGGAATGATGTTACTAGATTAATATGAAATGGAAAGTAAATCTTTGTTACTAGGTTAATGTAAAATGGAAATTCCTCTGAAATATATTCGTAAAAAAAACATTATTTTTCTTATTAATGTAAGCTTATTAATAAAGTGTCAACAATAATAAGCTTACAAATACCTCGTCATAGCCGGATGGGTTTTGTTGGGTAAGAATTCTTAAACTTTATTTAGATTTTGTTGGGTAAGAATTCTTGCTAAAGGTGGAGGGAAAAAGTCTTCTTGGGTAGAAGGACTGCTTGAATGTTGGGCAAAATGCCTCCTTGGGCAATGGTAACCCCCGACAGGAGCTTGTTCAGTTCTTCGTCGTTTCTAACGGCAAGCTGAAGGTGACGAGGAATGATGTTACTAGATTAATATGAAATGGAAAGTATATCTTTGTTACTAGGTTAATGTAAAATGGAAATTCCTCTGAAATATATTCGTAAAAAAACATTATTTTTCTTATTAATGTAAGCTTATTAATGAAGTGTCAACAATAATAAGCTTACAAATACCTCGTCATAGCCGGATAGGTTTTGTTGGGTAAGAATTCTTAAACTTTATTTAGATTTTGTTGGGTAAGAATTCTTGCTAAAGGTGGAGGGAAAAAATCCCTCAAATATATATTTAGATTTTGTTGGGGGATAATTTAGCGATTTTTAAGGAAAATATCTCCATCGCTTCCAGTAAATTCTTAAACTTTGTTACTTGATAAATGTGAAAGGCCCCCTTTTTACATTCCGTTTCCTTAATTCTACAGCTTTGTCCTTCCCACGTGGTCACATGCTATAGTGTCATTCAATTAATTTGTAGCCCTTAAAAGGGCTGTTGGTTAATTTGGGGTAGGGCCAAAGTTAGATTCACTTAAGCCTTTGCCGCTTTTTCAGTCTTCTTGGGTAGATGGACTGCTTGAATGTTGGGCAAAATGCCTCCTTGGGCAATGCTAACCCCCGACAGGAGCTTGTTCAGTTCTTCGTCGTTTCTAATGGCAAGCTGAAGGTGACGAGGAATGATGTTACTAGATTAATATGAAATGGAAAGTAAATCTTTGTTACTAGGTTAATGTAAAATGGAAATTCCTCTGAAATATATTCGTAAAAAAAACATTATTTTTCTTATTAATGTAAGCTTATTAATAAAGTGTCAACAATAATAATCTTACAAATACCTCGTCATAGCCGGATGGGTTTTGTTGGGTAAGAATTCTTAAACTTTATTTAGATTTTGTTGGGTAAGAATTCTTGCTAAAGGTGGAGGGAAAAAGTCTTCTTGGGTAGAAGGACTGCTTGAATGTTGGGCAAAATGCCTCCTTGGGCAATGGTAACCCCCGACAGGAGCTTGTTCAGTTCTTCGTCGTTTCTAACGGCAAGCTGAAGGTGACGAGGAATGATGTTACTAGATTAATATGAAATGGAAAGTAAATCTTTGTTACTAGGTTAATGTAAAATGGAAATTCCTCTGAAATATATTCGTAAAAAAACATTATTTTTCTTATTAATGTAAGCTTATTAATGAAGTGTCAACAATAATAAGCTTACAAATACCTCGTCATAGCCGGATGGGTTTTGTTGGGTAAGAATTCTTAAACTTTATTTAGATTTTGTTGGGTAAGAATTCTTGCTAAAGGTGGCGGGAAAAAATCCCTCAAATATATATTTAGATTTTGTTGGGGTATAATTTAGCGATTTTTAAGGAAAATATCTCCATCGCTTCCAGTAAATTCTTAAACTTTGTTACTTGATAAATGTGAAAGGCCCCCTTTTTACATTCCGTTTCCTTAATTTTACAGCTTTGTCCTTCCCACGTGGTCACATGCTATAGTGTCATTCAATTAATTTGTAGCCCTTAAAGGGCTGTTGGTTAATTTGGGGTAGGGCCAAAGTTAGATTCACTTAAGCCTTTGCCGCTTTTTCAGTCTTCTTGGGTAGAAGGACTGCTTGAATGTTGGGCAAAATGCCTCCTCCTTGGGCAATGCTAACCCCCGACAGGAGCTTGTTCAGTTCTTCGTCGTTTCTAATGGCAAGCTGAAGGTGACGAGGAATGATGTTACTAGATTAATATGAAATGGAAAGTAAATCTTTGTTACTAGGTTAATGTAAAATGGAAATTCCTCTGAAATATATTCGTAAAAAAAACATTATTTTTCTTATTAATGTAAGCTTATTAATAAAGTGTCAACAATAATAAGCTTACAAATACCTCGTCATAGCCGGATGGGTTTTGTTGGGTAAGAATTCTTAAACTTTATTTAGATTTTGTTGGGTAAGAATTCTTGCTAAAGGTGGAGGGAAAAAGTCTTCTTGGGTAGAAGGACTGCTTGAATGTTGGGCAAAATGCCTCCTTGGGCAATGGTAACCCCCGACAGGAGCTTGTTCAGTTCTTCGTCGTTTCTAACGGCAAGCTGAAGGTGACGAGGAATGATGTTACTAGATTAATATGAAATGGAAAGTAAATCTTTGTTACTAGGTTAATGTAAAATGGAAATTCCTCTGAAATACATTCGTAAAAAAAAACATTATTTTTCTTATTAATGTAAGCTTATTAATGAAGTGTCAACAATAATAAGCTTACAAATACCTCGTCATAGCCGGATGGGTTTTGTTGGGTAAGAATTCTTAAACTTTATTTAGATTTTGTCGGGTAAGAATTCTTGCTAAAGGTGGAGGGAAAAAAAAGTCTTCTTGGTAGAAGGACTGCTTGAATGTTGGGCAAAATGCCTCCTTGGGCAATGGTAACCCCCGACAGGAGCTTGTTCAGTTCTTCGTCGTTTCTAACGGCAAGCTGAAGGTGACGAGGAATGATGTTACTAGATTAATATGAAATGGAAAGTAAATCTTTGTTACTAGGTTTATGTAAAATGGAAATTCCTCTGAAATATATTCGTAAAAAAACATTATTTTTTCTTATTAATGTAAGCTTATTAATAAAGTGTCAACAATAATAAGCTTACAAATACCTCGTCATAGCCGGATGGGTTTTGTTGGGTAAGAATTCTTAAACTTTATTTAGATTTTGTTGGGTAAGAATTCTTGCTAAAGGTGGAGGGAAAAAATCTTTGTTACTAGGTTAATGTAAAATGGAAATTCCTCTGAAATATATTCGTAAAAAAACATTATTTTTCTTATTAATGTAAGCTTATTAATAAAGTGTCAACAATTATAAGCTTACAAATACCTCGTCATAGCCGGATGGGTTTTGTTGGGTAAGAATTCTTAAACTTTATTTAGATTTTGTTGGGTAAGAATTCTTGCTAAAGGTGGAGGGAAAAAGTCTTCTTGGGTAGAAGGACTGCTTGAATTTTGGGCAAAATGCCTCCTTGGGCAATGGTAACCCCCGACAGGAGCTTGTTCAGTTCTTCGTCGTTTCTAACGGCAAGCTGAAGGTGACGAGGAATGATGTTACTAGATTAATATGAAATGGAAAGTAAATCTTTGTTACTAGGTTAATGTAAAATGGAAATTCCTCTGAAATATATTCGTAAAAAAAACATTATTTTTCTTATTAATGTAAGCTTATTAATAAAGTGTCAACAATAATAAGCTTACAAATACCTCGTCATAGCCGGATGGGTTTTGTTGGGTAAGAATTCTTAAACTTTATTTAGATTTTGTTGGGTAAGAATTCTTGCTAAAGGTGGAGGGAAAAAGTCTTCTTGGGTAGAAGGACTGCTTGAATGTTGGGCAAAATGCCTCCTTGGGCAATGGTAACCCCCGACAGGAGCTTGTTCAGTTCTTCGTCGTTTCTAACGGCAAGCTGAAGGTGACGAGGAATGATGTTACTAGATTAATATGAAATGGAAAGTAAATCTTTATTACTAGGTTAATCTAAAATGGAAATTCCTCTGAAATATATTCGTAAAAAAAACATTATTTTTCTTATTAATGTAAGCTTATTAATAAAGTGTCAACAATAATAAGGTTACAAATACCTCGTCATAGCCGGATGGGTTTTGTTGGGTAAGAATTCTTAAACTTTATTTAGATTTTGTTGGGTAAGAATTCTTGCTAAAGGTAGAGGGAAAAATCCTTGTAATCGACTTTTTTTGCTATTAGTAAACTTTAGTGCACGTGCTTTCAGAACATATAAGATATATGCATGTGTGTTTGCGAATTCGCATTGAAATTAATTATAAAACTCCAATTAAAACACAGAAGTAAAGCAATAAAATACGAGACCAAATTTTCAGGCCTGAAACAACTTCTTTTATACCAGATAAATCGCAATGGTTCGCTTTGGAAAATACATTATAGCTATAGTTTAATTAAATATTTAGTTGGTATTTTGGTTAGGATATGTATTTAATATAATGCGCTCATGGTGGCCCCCTTCTATAATTCCTATGCTTTGCAACTAGATCAATGTGAAAGCAAACTTTATTGCTTGTAAAACGGGCAAGCTTCAAATATACATTTAGATTTTGTTGGGGTATAATTTAGCGATTTTTAAGGAAAATATCTCCATCGCTTCCAGTAAATTCTTAAACTTTGTTACTAGATAAATGTGAAAGGCCCCCTTTTTACATTCTGTTTCCTTAATTTTACAGCTTTGTCCTTCCCACGTGGTCCCATGCTATAGTGTCATTCAATTAATTTGTAGCCCTTAAAGGGGCTGTTGGTTCATTTGGGGTAGGGCCAAAGTTAGATTCACTTAAGCCTTTGCCGCTTTTTCAGTTTTCTTGGGTAGAAGGACTGCTTGAATGTTGGGCAAAATGCCTCCTTGGGCAATGGTAACCCCCGACAGGAGCTTGTTCAGTTCTTCGTCGTTTCTAATGGCAAGCTGAAGGTGACGAGGAATGATGTTACTAAATTAATATGAAATGGAAAGTAAATCTTTGTTACTAGGTTAATGTAAAATGGAAATTCCTCTGAAATATATTCGTAAAAAAAAACATTATTTTTCTTATTAATGTAAGCTTATTAATAAAGTGTCAACAATAATAAGCTTACAAATACCTCGTCATAGCCGGATGGGTTTTGTGGGTAAGAATTCTTAAAATTTATTTAGATTTTGTTGGGTAAGAATTCTTGCTAAAGGTGGAGGGAAAAATTATAGCTATAGTTATAGTTTAACATTAATAGCTATAGTTTATTAAAACATTATAGCTATAGTTTAATTAAATACTTAGTTGGTATTTTGGTTAGGTTATGTATTTAATATAATGCGCTCATGGTGGCCCTCTTCTATAATTCCTATGCTTTGCAACTAGATCAATGTGAAAGCAAACTTTATTGCTTGTAACAAACGGGCAAGCTTCAAATATATATTTAGATTTTGTTGGGGTATAATTTAGCGATTTTTAAGGAAAAATATCTCCATCGCTTCCAGTAAATTCTTAAACTTTGTTACTTGATAAATGTGAAAGGCCCCTTTTTACATTCTGTTTCCTTAATTTTACAGCTTTGTTCTTCCCACGTGGTCACATGCTATAGTGTCATTCAATTAATTTGTAGCCCTTAAAAGGGCTGTTGGTTAATTTGGGGTATTGCCAAAGTTAGATTCACTTAAGCCTTTGCCGCTTTTTCAGTCTTCTTGGGTAGAAGGACTGCTTGAATGTTGGGCAAAATGCCTCCTTGGGCAATGGTAACCCCCGACAGGAGCTTGTTCAGTTCTTCGTCGTTTCTAACGGCAAGCTGAAGGTGACGAGGAATGATGTTACTAGATTAATATGAAATTGAAAGTAAATCTTTGTTACTAGGTTAATGTAAAATGGAAATTCCTCTGAAATATATTCGTAAAAAAAACATTATTTTTCTTATTAATGTAAGCTTATTAATAAAGTGTCAACAATAATAAGCTTACAAATACCTCGTCATAGCCGGATGGGTTTTGTTGGGTAAGAATTCTTAAACTTTATTTAGATTTTGTTGGGTAAGAATTCTTGCTAAAGGTGGAGGGAAAAATACCTCGTCATAGCCGGATGGGTTTTAATGGGTAAGAATTCTTAAACTTTATTTAGATTTTGTTGGGTAAGAATTCTTGCTAAAGGTGGAGGGAAAAATTATAGCTATAGTTATAGTTTAACATTAATAGCTATAGTTTATTAAAACATTATAGCTATAGTTTAATTAAATACTTAGTTGGTATTTTGGTTAGGTTATGTATTTAATATAATGCGCTCATGGTGGCCCCCTTCTATAATTCCTATGCTTTGCAACTAGATCAATGTGAAAGCAAACTTTATTGCTTGTAACAAACGGGCAAGCTTCAATATATATTTAGATTTTGTTGGGGTATAATTTAGCGATTTTTAAGGAAAATATCTCCATCGCTTCCAGTAAATTCTTAAACTTTGTTACTTGATAAATGTGAAAGGCCCCCTTTTTTCATTCCGTTTCCTTAATTTTACAGCTTTGTCCTTCCCACGTGGTCACATGCTATAGTGTCATTCAATTAATTTGTAGCCCTTAAAAGGGCTGTTGGTTAATTTGGGGTAGGGCCAAAGTTAGATTCACTTAAGCCTTTGCCGCTTTTTCAGTCTTCTTGGATAGAAGGACTGCTTGAATGTTGGGCAAAATGCCTCCTTGGGCAATGGTAACCCCCGACAGGAGCTTGTTCAGTTCTTCGTCGTTTCTAATGGCAAGCTGAAGGTGACGAGGAATGATGTTACTAGATTAATATGAAATGGAAAGTAAATCTTTGTTACTAGGTTAATGTAAAATGGAAATTCCTCTGAAAAATATTCGTAAAAAAAACATTATTTTTTTTATTAATGTAAGCTTATTAATAAAGTGTCAACAATAATAAGCTTACAAATACCTCGTCATAGCCGGATGGGTTTTATTGGGTAAGAATTCTTAAACTTTATTTAGATTTTGTTGGGTAAGAATTCTTGCTAAAGGCGGAGGGAAAAAATCCCTCAAATATATATTCTTAAGCTTCAAATATATATTTAGATTTTGTTGGGGTATAATTTAGCGATTTTTAAGGAAAATATCTCCATCGCTTCCAGTAAATTCTTAAACTTTGTTACTTGATAAATGTGAAAGGCCCCCTTTTTACATTCTGTTTCCTTAATTTTACAGCTTTGTCCTTCCCACGTGGTCACATGCTATAGTGTCATTCAATTAATTTGTAGCCCTTAAAGGGGCTGTTGGTTCATTTGGGGTAGGGCCAAAGTTAGATTCACTTAAGCCTTTGCCGCATTTTTTTCAGTTTTCTTGGGTAGAAGGACTGCTTGAATGTTGGGCAAAATGCCTCCTTGGGCAATGGTAACCCCCGACAGGAGCTTGTTCAGTTCTTCGTCGTTTCTAATGGCAAGCTGAAGGTGACGAGGAATGATGTTACTAAATTAATATGAAATGGAAAGTAAATCTTTGTTACTAGGTTAATGTAAAATGGAAATTCCTCTGAAATACATTCGTAAAAAAAACATTATTTTTCTTATTAATGTAAGCTTATTAATAAAGTGTCAACAATAATAAGCTTACAAATACCTCGTCATAGCCGGATGGGTTTTGTTGGGTAAGAATTCTTAAAATTTATTTAGATTTTGTTGTGTAAGAATTCTTGCTAAAGGTGGAGGGAAAAATTATAGCTATAGTTATAGTTTAACATTAATAGCTATAGTTTATTAAAACATTATAGCTATAGTTTAGTTAAATACTTAGTTGGTATTTTGGTTAGGTTATGTATTTAATATAATGCGCTCATGGTGGCCCCCTTCTATAATTCCTATGCTTTGCAACTAGATCAATGTGAAAGCAAACTTTATTGCTTGTAACAAACGGGCAAGCTTCAAATATACATTTAGATTTTGTTGGGGTATAATTTAGCGATTTTTAAGGAAAATATCTCCATCGCTTCCAGTAAATTCTTAAACTTTGTTACTTGATAAATGTGAAAGGCCCCCTTTTTACATTCCGTTTCCTTAATTTTACAGCTTTGTCCTTCCCACGTGGTCACATGCTATAGTGTCATTCAATAAAGGGGTGTTCGCCAAAGTTTAAGATTTGTAGCCCTTAAAAGGGCTGTTGGTTAATTTGGGGTATTGCCAAAGTTAGATTCACTTAAGCCTTTGCCGCTTTTTCAGTCTTCTTGGGTAGAAGGACTGCTTGAATGTTGGGCAAAATGCCTCCTTGGGCAATGGTAACCCCCGACAGGAGCTTGTTCAGTTCTTCGTCGTTTCTAACGGCAAGCTGAAGGTGACGAGGAATGATGTTACTAGATTAATATGAAATGGAAAGTAAATCTTTGTTACTAGGTTAATGTAAAATGGAAATTCCTCTGAAATATATTCGTAAAAAAAACATTATTTTTCTTATAATGTAAGCTTATTAATAAAGTGTCAACAATAATAAGCTTACAAATACCTCGTCAAAGCCGGATGGGTTTTGTTGGGTAAGAATTCTTAAACTTTATTTAGATTTTGTTGGGTAAGAATTCTTGCTAAAGGTGGAGGGAAAAATACCTCGTCATAGCCGGATGGGTTTTAATGGGTAAGAATTCTTAAACTTTATTTAGATTTTGTTGGGTAAGAATTCTTGCTAAAGGTGGAGGGAAAAATTATAGCTATAGTTATAGTTTAACATTAATAGCTATAGTTTATTAAAACATTATAGCTATAGTTTAATTAAATACTTAGTTGGTATTTTGGTTAGGTTATGTATTTAATATAATGCGCTCATGGTGGCCCCCTTCTATAATTCCTATGCTTTGCAACTAGATCAATGTGAAAGCAAACTTTATTGCTTGTAACAAACGGGCAAGCTTCAAATATATATTTAGATTTTGTTGGGGTATAATTTAGCGATTTTTAAGGAAAATATCTCCATCGCTTCCAGTAAATTCTTAAACTTTGTTACTTGATAAATGTGAAAGGCCCCCTTTTTACATTCCGTTTCCTTAATTTTACAGCTTTGTCCTTCCCACGTGGTCACATGCTATAGTGTCATTCAATTAATTTGTAGCCCTTAAAAGGGCTGTTGGTTAATTTGGGGTAGGGCCAAAGTTAGATTCACTTAAGCCTTTGCCGCTTTTTCAGTCTTCTTGGGTAGAAGGACTGCTTGAATGTTGGGCAAAATGCCTCCTTGGGCAATGCTAACCCCCGACAGGAGCTTGTTCAGTTCTTCGTCGTTTCTAATGGCAAGCTGAAGGTGACGAGGAATGATGTTACTAGATTAATATGAAATGGAAAGTAAATCTTTGTTACTAGGTTAATGTAAAATGGAAATTCCTCTGAAATATATTCGTAAAAAAAACATTATTTTTCTTATTAATGTAAGCTTATTAATAAAGTGTCAACAATAATAAGCTTACAAATACCTCGTCATAGCCGGATGGGTTTTGTTGGGTAAGAATTCTTAAACTTTATTTAGATTTTGTTGGGTAAGAATTCTTGCTAAAGGTGGAGGGAAAAAGTCTTCTTTGGTAGAAGGACTGCTTGAATGTTGGGCAAAATGCCTCCTTGGGCAATGGTAACCCCCGACAGGAGCTTTTTCAGTTCTTCGTCGTTTCTAACGGCAAGCTGAAGGTGACGAGGAATGATGTTACTAGATTAATATGAAATGGAAAGTAAATCTTTGTTACTAGGTTAATGTAAAATGGAAATTCCTCTGAAATATATTCGTAAAAAAACATTATTTTTCTTATTAATGTAAGCTTATTAATGAAGTGTCAACAATAATAAGCTTACAAATACCTCGTCATAGCCGGATGGGTTTTGTTGGGTAAGAATTCTTAAACTTTATTTAGATTTTGTTGGGTAAGAATTCTTGCTAAAGGTGGAGGGAAAAAATCCCTCAAATATATATTTAGATTTTGTTGGGTATAATTTAGCGATTTTTAAGGAAAATATCTCCATCGCTTCCAGTAAATTCTTAAACTTTGTTACTTGATAAATGTGAAAGGCCCCCTTTTTACATTCCGTTTCCTTAATTTTACAGCTTTGTCCTTCCCACGTGGTCACATGCTATAGTGTCATTCAATTAATTTGTAGCCCTTAAAAGGGCTGTTGGTTAATTTGGGGTAGGGCCAAAGTTAGATTCACTTAAGCCTTTGCCGCTTTTTCAGTCTTCTTGGGTAGAAGGACTGCTTGAATGTTGGGCAAAATGCCTCCTTGGGCAATGCTACCCCCGACAGGAGCTTGTTCAGTTCTTCGTCGTTTCTAATGGCAAGCTGAAGGTGACGAGGAATGATGTTACTAGATTAATATGAAATGGAAAGTAAATCTTTGTTACTAGGTTAATGTAAAATGGAAATTCCTCTGAAATATATTCGTAAAAAAAACATTATTTTTCTTATTAATGTAAGCTTATTAATAAAGTGTCAACAATAATAAGCTTACAAATACCTCGTCATAGCCGGATGGGTTTTGTTGGGTAAGAATTCTTGAACTTTATTTAGATTTTGTTGGGTAAGAATTCTTGCTAAAGGTGGAGGGAAAAAGTCTTCTTGGGTAGAAGGACTGCTTGAATGTTGGGCAAAATGCCTCCTTGGGCAATGGTAACCCCCGACAGGAGCTTGTTCAGTTCTTCGTCGTTTTCTAACGGCAAGCTGAAGGTGACGAGGAATGATGTTACTAGATTAATATGAAATGGAAAGTAAATCTTTGTTAGTAGGTTAATGTAAAATGGAAATTCCTCTGAAATATATTCGTAAAAAAAACATTATTTTTCTTATTAATGTAAGCTTATTAATGAAGTGTCAACAATAATAAGCTTACAAATACCTCGTCATAGCCGGATGGGTTTTGTTGGGTAAGAATTCTTAAACTTTATTTAGATTTTGTTGGGTAAGAATTCTTGCTAAAGGTGGAGGGAAAAAATCCCTCAAATATATATTTAGGTTTTGTTGGGGTATAATTTAGCGATTTTTAAGGAAAATATCTCCATCGCTTCCAGTAAATTCTTAAACTTTGTTACTTGATAAATGTGAAAGGCCCCCTTTTTACATTCCGTTTCCTTAATTTTACAGCTTTGTCCTTCCCACGTGGTCACATGCTATAGTGTCATTCAATTAATTTATAGCCCTTAAAAGGGCTGTTGGTTAATTTGGGGTAGGGCCAAAGTTAGATTCACTTAAGCCTTTGCCGCTTTTTCAGTCTTCTTGGGTAGAAGGACTGCTTGAATGTTGGGCAAAATGCCTCCTTGGGCAATGCTAACCCCCGACAGGAGCTTGTTCAGTTCTTCGTCGTTTCTAATGGCAAGCTGAAGGTGACGAGGAATGATGTTACTAGATTAATATGAAATGGAAAGTAAATCTTTGTTACTAGGTTAATGTAAAATGGAAATTCCTCCGAAATATATTCGTAAAAAAAAACATTATTTTTCTTATTAATGTAAGCTTATTAATAAAGTGTCAACAATAATAAGCTTACAAATACCTCGTCATAGCCGGATGGGTTTTGTTGGGTAAGAATTCTTAAACTTTATTTAGATTTTGTTGGGTAAGAATTCTTGCTAAAGGTGGAGGGAAAAAGTCTTCTTGGGTAGAAGGACTGCTTGAATGTTGGGCAAAATGCCTCCTTGGGCAATGGTAACCCCCGACAGGAGCTTGTTCAGTTCTTCGTCGTTTCTAACGGCAAGCTGAAGGTGGCGAGGAATGATGTTACTAGATTAATATGAAATGGAAAGTAAATCTTTGTTACTAGGTTAATGTAAAATGGAAATTCCTCTGAAATATATTCGTAAAAAAAACATTATTTTTCTTATTAATGTAAGCTTATTAATGAAGTGTCAACATAATAAGCTTACAAATACCTCGTCATAGCCGGATGGGTTTTGTTGGGTAAGAATTCTTAAACTTTATTTAGATTTTGTTGGGTAAGAATTCTTGCTAAAGGTTGTTGGGTAAGAATTCTTAAACTTTATTTAGATTTTGTTGGGTAAGAATTCTTGCTAAAGGTGGAGGGAAAAAATCCCTCAAATATATATTTAGATTTTGTTGGGGTATAATTTAGCGATTTTTAAGGAAAATATCTCCATCGCTTCCAGTAAATTCTTAAACTTTGTTACTTGATAAATGTGAAAGGCCCCCTTTTTACATTCCGTTTCCTTAATTTTACAGCTTTGTCCTTCCCACGTGGTCACATGCTATAGTGTCATTCAATAATTTGTAGCCCTTAAAAGGGCTGTTGGTTAATTTGGGGTAGGGCCAAAGTTAGATTCACTTAAGCCTTTGCCGCTTTTTCAGTCTTCTTGGGTAGAAGGACTGCTTGAATGTTGGGCAAAATGCCTCCTTGGGCAATGCTAACCCCCGACAGGAGCTTGTTCAGTTCTTCGTCGTTTCTAATGGCAAGCTGAAGGTGACGAGGAATGATGTTACTAGATTAATATGAAATGGAAAGTAAATCTTTGTTACTAGGTTAATGTAAAATGGAAATTCCTCTGAAATATATTCGTAAAAAAAACATTATTTTTCTTATTAATGTAAGCTTATTAATAAAGTGTCAACAATAATAAGCTTAAAAATACCTCGTCATAGCCGGATGGGTTTTGTTGGGTAAGAATTCTTGAACTTTATTTAGATTTTGTGGGTAAGAATTCTTGCTAAAGGTGGAGGGAAAAAGTCTTCTTGGGTAGAAGGACTGCTTGAATGTTGGGCAAAATGCCTCCTTGGGCAATGGTAACCCCCGACAGGAGCTTGTTCAGTTCTTCGTCGTTTCTAACGGCAAGCTGAAGGTGACGAGGAATGATGTTACTAGATTAATATGAAATGGAAAGTAAATCTTTGTTAGTAGGTTAATGTAAAATGGAAATTCCTCTGAAATATATTCGTAAAAAAAAACATTATTTTTCTTATTAATGTAAGCTTATTAATGAAGTGTCAACAATAATAAGCTTACAAATACCTCGTCATAGCCGGATGGGTTTTGTTGGGTAAGAATTCTTAAACTTTATTTAGATTTTGTTGGGTAAGAATTCTTGCTAAAGGTGGAGGGAAAAAATCCCTCAAATATATATTTAGGTTTTGTTGGGGTATAATTTAGCGATTTTTAAGGAAAATATCTCCATCGCTTCCAGTAAATTCTTAAACTTTGTTACTTGATAAATGTGAAAGGCCCCCTTTTTACATTCCGTTTCCTTAATTTTACAGCTTTGTCCTTCCCACGTGGTCACATGCTATAGTGTCATTCAATTAATTTGTAGCCCTTAAAAGGGCTGTTGGTTAATTTGGGGTAGGGCCAAAGTTAGATTCACTTAAGCCTTTGCCGCTTTTTTCAGTCTTCTTGGGTAGAAGGACTGCTTGAATGTTGGGCAAAATGCCTCCTTGGACAATGCTAACCCCCGACAGGAGCTTGTTCAGTTCTTCGTCGTTTCTAATGGCAAGCTGAAGGTGACGAGGAATGATGTTACTAGATTAATATGAAATGGAAAGTAAATCTTTGTTACTAGGTTAATGTAAAATGGAAATTCCTCTGAAATATATTCGTAAAAAAAACATTATTTTTCTTATTAATGTAAGCTTATTAATAAAGTGTCAACAATAATAAGCTTACAAATACCTCGTCATAGCCGGATGGGTTTTGTTGGGTAAGAATTCTTAAACTTTATTTAGATTTTGTTGGGTAAGAATTCTTGCTAAAGGTGGAGGGAAAAAGTCTTCTTGGGTAGAAGGACTGCTTGAATGTTGGGCAAAATGCCTCCTTGGGCAATGGTAACCCCCGACAGGAGCTTGTTCAGTTCTTCGTCGTTTCTAACGGCAAGCTGAAGGTGGCGAGGAATGATGTTACTAGATTAATATGAAATGGAAAGTAAATCTTTGTTACTAGGTTAATGTAAAATGGAAATTCCTCTGAAATATATTCGTAAAAAAAACATTATTTTTCTTATTAATGTAAGCTTATTAATGAAGTGTCAACAATAATAAGCTTACAAATACCTCGTCATAGCCGGATGGGTTTTGTTGGGTAAGAATTCTTAAACTTTATTTAGATTTTGTTGGGTAAGAATTCTTGCTAAAGGTGGAGGGAAAAATCCCGCCGCCCCCCTCCCCCATCAATTGAGGCCATTGGTATTAATAATCTTGATGTAAGCTACTTTTTAAGATTGCACGTCAAACTGTGACACAAATTTTTCGTTTTACCATAAATGGAATACAAACGTTAATTTATATTTTTCAACATAAATCGGATTATCTAAAATACAACTCATAATTTCAAATTGATGAAACACGCAAGCATATATGACTTTTCCACATCAAAGAACAAAATCGACAAATTATTTTTGAAATATCAATGGCACATTTTAATTTATAATGCAAACGTTAAAATGGATTGGATGCACATTTAGCTTTCTGAAAAAAGAAAAGAGGGGTTTCTCACTCCGTAAACACCATATCTGAATAGCCTAAACTTTAGTTTCTGGGGCCCAATGCAGGGGCGGATCCAGTATTTTTTTTAGGGGGGGGGGCAAAATAAGTTTTTCTGATAAACTTGCGTTAGGACCAACTTTAATTAACGCAAACTTGCGTTATTTAAGTAAACTACACTACATTAGACTACGTTGGGGGGGCGCCCCCCCTCTGGATCCGCCACTGGCTATTTAATTAACTAAAGCAACTATTTTCTTGTTAACAACCAAAGTGGGCTTTAGTCATTGCCATAGTTATACCTACAAAATTCTTACTAAAGGTGGAGGGAAAAAACTTTAGGAGGGAAAAAACGAGTAGGAGTAGCCTCACAGCAGTTTGAATCTTTCTACTAGTGATGGTGGACCTCTTGTTGTAGTGAGCTAGACGAGAGGCTTCCGCGGCAATCCTTTCAAAGATATCGTTGACAAAGCTATTCATGATACTCATTGCTTTGCTAGAAACACCGGTGTCGGGGTGCACTTGCTTGAGAACTTTGTAAATGTAAATGGCATAGCTTTCCTTCCTCTTTCGTTTCCTTTTCTTATCAGTTTTAGTGATATTTTTTGACGCATTACCAGCTTTCTTTGCTGCTTTTCCTGAAGTTTTTGGAGCCATATTAAATGAAGTCTTGACAAAATCCAATTATCAAGTGAATAGCGTTTACAAGTTACAACCCGGTTTTATACAAGCTTGAGTTCGCGCACAGAATTTTTGTCAGAGGAACTGAGTTCGCCGGCTGGAGTATAAATTGTTTGCGCTTTGGATAAAGCGTTCATTTGACAATTAGATACCAAGGAAACAATACTTGTTTGATTAAGGTAAAAGGGATAAGGCAAATATGAATATAAGTAGTTACGATCAAATATTCACTTCTATTGATGCAGATTATGAAATCTTTAAAACAGATTGGCAGCTAATGAGCGAAAACAACACGCTTGATGATATTTTAGAAATGGAAAAGCATCTGTTCGACATGGACCCTTGGCAAGCTTTGGAAGCTTGCCAAGACTCAAACATGGTTAACACTGACGATTTAAACTCAGATAAAAATACCACAGACACTTTGCGTGTGGTCTCGGTACCAATGTGTGGCATCAGTTTTCCCACAGAAGTTGACCAGGGTGATGGAGCAAGGAAAAAATGAAATTAAAGGCAAGAAAAACACTTCCGAGGAATATGCCAATTGCCCTCGAGCCGCTTTAAAAACAATCAACAAACAAAAGAAGGCTGATCACAAGGAAAGAAATGGCGAAAAGAAAACTACAAGATGTCCCCAAGAATGTTTGAAAAGTTCAAAAGAAAGAAGTAAGGAAGCTGCTCGAAATTACAGACAAAAGAAGCGAATCCGGGATCAAGATCTTGAAACAGAGGTAGAATTTTTGAAAAAAAAAATTGCGCTGCTGGAAGAAGAATTGAAATGTCTGAAATCTCGTATATAGAGCAGAAAAAGTCAAAATTCCAATTTTCAAAATTATTTATTTCATAGGCTAGTTTTGAAATTTTTTGTAGGTTAAAGATATTTTTTTGCCTTAAATTTGGATGTAAAGAGAAAAAAATATCTTTTCCAATTCTATTTTGGCAGAGAAAATGATAACAAATTCAGTTTCTGAGTTTAAAAATTTTTGTATGGAGGTAATGGTGCTCGTCCGAAGTCTGCTCCCATGCATTCATGGGCGCATGCAGAGCTGACTTCACGTGCCTCTGGATATCCGGCTAGCCCCGGAGAACTAAATGCACCTAGGGACGGTTGGGCTAGCAACCCTCCTCCTTAAATTACTTGCTACGAAAGGAAATGGATATACAGCCTTGGATGCCCCATCACTTGGAGAGGGGAGGGGGGTACCCTCCCCCATCAATTGATTAGGGAGGGGTGGAGGGATTTCTCTCTTACCCAACAGAATCTAAATAAACTTTCGAGGCTTGTCCTTTTGTAACAAGAAATAAAGTTTGCTTGCCCATTCATCTACTTACAAAGCTTAGGCATTTATTGTAGGAGAGGGATCTCATTTTCCTAGTCTAAACTAGGAAGCAATAGGTTAGCCTAGTCATCAAAGGTAGAAACATTTTATGTACGAGAGGGAGCTCTCGGGTAGGAGTTTTTTATTACTTTATTTCTGTGTTTTTAATCAGAGTTTTAGAATTAATTTCAATATGAATCCGCAAAAACACATGCATCTATCTTATATTTTCTGAAAGCATGTGTACTAAATTTTACTAATAACAAAAACAAAGTCGATTTCAAGCATTGAAATTCCTAGAAAAAAGGTGTTTTCTGAAATTGAACACCATTTTTGACGGATTTCCACTATTCTGTGCCCATTTGCTGGCAAGTTAGCATGGATGAAGCAATGAAAAAAATATCTACCTATAGAAGAATGACCTGTTTATTCTTTAGTATAGGTTTCATTGCTCAAAATCCTACCAACTAATAAAAAATTTGAATAAAGCCGTTCCAAACAAACACAAGTAAGGCCGAAATTCCTTAGCTCACGCAGAGAGAAATGTTAACCCAGGTACGGCGGTTTCCGCCATATAATTCAAACACAGGACAGTGAAGCATTCATTTGAAAATTAGAGTTTCATCAATCAATATTAACATGGATCAAAGCTTTGAATTAGAGATATCTTTTTATTGCGACTGTGCGATTTGTAATGGCAGGTATCATGACTTCAGCAATTCATACGAGAGTAATGCAGCAAATTTAGAAATCGTGGAAAATAAAGAGGGGACAATCTGGATGAAATGGAGAGAAAAAGGGCAGGCCGCAAAAGGAGGTTTGATACGGCAGAAAAGGAAGACCGAAAAGAAGAGACATAGAAAAGATGGATATCTCTACAGGGATAGCTCACGGTCTTCAAGAAATAGTAGAGAAGACAGCTATGAGAGAGCTAGGACATACAGCGCTCCAGACTTCTTCAGGAGGAGCTAATTATATAGAGCAGAAAAAGTCAAAATTCTAGTTTTCTAGATATAAAATTATTTATTCCATAGGCTAGTTTTAAAATTTTATGTAGGTTAAAGATATTTTTTTGCCTTAAATTTGGATGTAAAGAGAAAAAAATATCTTTTCCAATTCTATTTTGGCAGAGAAATGATAACAAATTCAGTTTCTGAGTTTAAAAATTTTTGTATGGAGGTAAGGGTGCTCGTCCGAAGTCTGCTCCCATGCATTCATGGCGCATGCAGAGCTGACTTCACGTGCCTCTGGATATCCGGATAGCCACCGGAGAACTAAATGCACCTAGGGACGGTTGGGCTAGCAACCCTCCTCCTGAAATTACTTGCTACGAGGGCTATTTGCAAGTGATAAATGATTGCAAAGCGCAGTTTCTCAATGAGTTTACAATATTTAAACGATTGTTTTTTGGGGTTTAGGGGGGGGGGGGGGAAGGTACCTAGGTTAGGTTACGTATTTAATATATGATATACTTTACCCCATCCCCCTAATGTGCAAATATATAGCCCAAATTTGTTTCTAAACTATTATATATTCATCCTTTTTTAGTATATTTCATTGGCATTAACCATACTTGACTTCTTTCGTGTGTACCATACAATGCACAAGTACCATAAAAACAAATAGACTTTTAGCTGGTACTCACTATTGAAATTTTAAGTCCTTGAAAGTCCATTATCCTTCTTATCCCATCCCTCATGAAGACTTTTATTAGTTTTTTTTTTTTTTTTAATTAGGCTAGTTTGTAATTTGTATTGCTAGTTTTTTAGGCAAAATTCAAAAATATACTGTAAAAAGGACATTTCTCAGGTTTCAAATAATTCTGTTTCAAGTGGTATGAATATTGATTATTTCATATATAATGTGATCGAAACAAATAAAAGAAGTTTACTTCCATTTTGCAACCTCTTTCTCCTCCCGCACGCATCTCGCAAACCTTAAAACACTATTTTGTTTTTGTAAACGTAATACTAGAAGGAAAATTAATTTATTTTCATTAAAATACAAATTTAACACACAAGCCCCAAAATTTGGTCTCGTTTCTTATTGCTTTAGCTTCTGTGTTTTTAGTTTGAGTTTTAGAATTAATTTCAATACGAATTTGTAAACGCACATGCATCTATCTTACATTTTCTGAAAGCACTTGTACTGAATTTCACTAGTAAAAAATAAAAAGTGGACGTCGAGGATGTAAATTCCTAGTAAAATGACGTTTTCTAGGATTGAACACTAGTTTTGACGGATTTCTACTATTCTTTGCTCATTTGCTAGCAAATTAGCATGGACAAAGCAATGAAAAAAATATGTACGCATAGAACAATGATATGTCTATCCTCTAATATAAGTTTTATTCCTAAAAATCCCACCTCCTAATGAAAAATTAGAGTAAAGTCATTCCAAACAAACACAAGTGCTGCCCAAATTTCTTAGCTCGCGCGCAGAGAGAAATGTTAACCCGGGTACGGCGGTTTCTGAAGTACAATTCAAAAACTTTGAAAATAAGCATGCATTCGATGCGTGATAGAGAGAATAGAATATTGAGAGGAATTTGAAATGTCTGAAGTTGAAGCTGAAGTGGCACCGACATCTGTAGAATCCCAGAGCATGGCTTCACCAGTCAAGAAGGAAAAGAAAGCAAAGGCTCCAAAACCAGCTAAGGCTGCAAAACCTAAAGGGGATAAAAAAAAGCCAAGGCACCAGCAAACCACCCAAAATACACGGAAATGATCAACAAATCCATTGCTGACCTGAAAGAACGCGGGGGATCTAGCGTCAGGCCATTCTCAAATACATAATGGCCAATTTCCAGGTTGGCAATGATGCAAAAGTTGTGAATATGCATCTTAAGCAAGCTTTGAAGCGTTGCCTTGCAAATGGAATTGTTATAAATCCAAAAGGTACTGGCGTAACTGGTTCTTTCAAGCTTGCAAAGCCTGTCAAGTCCGAAAAATCCATGTCTGTAAAGCCAGCCAATCCCACAGCTAAGAAAGCCTCAGTCAAGAAAACAGCCAAACCTACTACAGTTAAAAAGTCAACTTCAGCCAAAAAGGTTACCAAGCCTATGGCTGGTAGCAAGAAACCTGTAAAGGTTTCCAAGAAACCCACTGTTGCCAAAAAAGCCGTATCAGCAAAGAAATCGACACCCAAGAAGGTGTCGTCTGTCAAAAAGGCTCCCGCCAAGAAAGTGACATCTAAAAAGCCAGTAGCCAAGAAAGCATCAAGAAAGTAATTTCCATAATAGCTTATCCTATACTACCAAACAGCCCTTTTCAGGGCTATCAAAGCAAATGCTCGACGCTCGAAACTTTCTGTTCAGAAAGTTACAATGATATTAATTTTAAATTCGACTTTCTAATTTTCCCTTTCGACTATAATTCAGCTGCTGTTTATGCCTAAAACACGTTCGAGAATCTTTACTTTTGAACTATAGCGTTATTACCGTCTAAAAAACACCATCTTCAGGACTAATTGTGACGGCTGGCTCGTAAGGTTCAAGCTTATTAATAAAGTGGCAACAATAATAAGCTTACAAATACCTCGTCATAGCCGAATGGGTTGAGCAGCGCCTTCAAATTGTGGGGGCTATTTTGTAAGAGAGAAAAAGCCCCCAAAGTGTTTCTACCTTTGATGACTTGGCTACCCTGTAGCTTCCTACCCGAGAGCTCCCTCTCGTACATAAAATGTTTCTACCTTTGATGACTAGGCTACCCTATAGCTTCCTAGTTTAGATTAGGAAAATGAGCTCCCTCTCCTACAATAAATGCCTAAGCTTTGTAAGTAGATGATGGGCAAGCAAACTTTATTTCTTGCTACAAAAGGACAAGCCTCTAAAGTTTATTTAGATTCTGTTGGGTAAGAGAGAAATCCCTCCACCCCCTCCCCTCTCCAAGCGATGGGGCATCCAAGGCTGTATATCCATTTCCTTTCGTAGCAAGTAATTTCAGGAGGAGGGTTGCTAGCCCAACCGTCCCTAGGTGCATTTAGTTCTCCGGTGGCTAGCCGGATATCCAGAGGCACGTGAAGTCAGCTCTGCATGCGCCATGAATGCATGGGAGCAGACTTCGGACGAGCACCCTTACCTCCATACAAAAATTTTTAAGCTCAGAAACTGAATTTGTTATCATTTTCTCTGCCAAAATAGAATTAGAAAAGATATTTTTTTCTCTTTACATCCAAATTTAAGGCAAAAAAATATCTTTAACCTACATAAAATTTTAAAACTAGCCTATGGAATAAATAATTTTGATATCTAGAAAACTAGAATTTTGACTTGTTCTGCTCTATATAATTAGCTCCTCCTGAAGAATTCTGGAGCACTGTATGTCCTAGCTCTCTCATAGCTGTCTTCTCTACTATTTCTTGAAGACCGTGAGCTATCCCTGTAGAGATATCCATCTTTTCTGTGTCTCTTCTTTCGGTCTTCCTTTTCTGCCGTATCGAACCTCCTTTTGCGGCCTGCCCTTTTTCTCTCCATTTCATCCAGATTGTCCTCTTTATTTTCCCCGATTTCTAAATTTGCTGCATTACTCTCGTATGAATTGCTGAAGTCATGATACCTGCCATTACAAATCGCACAGTCGCAATAAAAAGATATCTCTAATTCAAAGCTTTGATCCATGTTAATATTGATTGATGAAACTCTAATTTTCAAATAAATGCTTCACTGTCCGTGTGTTTGAATTATATGGCGGAAACCGCCGTACCCGGGTTAACATTTCTCTCTGCGTGAGCTAGGAATTTCGGCCTTACTTGTGTTTGTTTGGAACGGCTTTATTCAAATTTTTTATTAGTTGGTAGGATTTTGAGCAATGAAACCTATACTAAAGAATAAACAGGTCATTCTTCTATAGGTAGATATTTTTTTCATTGCTTCATCCATGCTAACTTGCCAGCAAATGGGCACAGAATAGTGGAAATCCGTCAAAAATGGTGTTCAATTTCAGAAAACACCTTTTTTCTAGGAATTTCAATGCTTGAAATCGACTTTGTTTTTGTTATTAGTAAAATTTAGTACACATGCTTTCAGAAAATATAAGATAGATGCATGTGTGTTTGCGAATTCATATTGAAATTAATTCTAAAACTCTGATTAAAAACACAGAAGTAAAGTAATAAAAAACTCCTACCCGAGAGCTCCCTCTCGTACATAAAATGTTTCTACCTTTGATGACTAGGCTACCCTATTGCTTCCTAGTTATATTAGGAAAATGAGATCCCTCTCCTACAATAAATGCCTAAGCTTTGTAAGTAGATGAATGGGCAAGCAAACTTTATTTCTTGTTACAAAAGGACAAGCCTCGAAAGTTTATTTAGATTCTGTTGGGTAAGAGAGAAATCCCTCCATTGCTCCCCAATCAATTGATGGGGGAGGGTACCCCCCCTCCCCTCTCCAAGTGACGGGGCATCCAAGGCTGTATATCCATTTCCTTCGTAGCAAGTAATTTAAGGAGGAGGGTTGCTAGCCCAACCGTCCCTAGGTGCATTTAGTTCTCCGGTGGCTAGCCGGATATCCAGAGGCACGCAAAGTCAGCTCTGCATGCGCCGTGAATGCATGGGAGCAGACTTCGGACGAGCACCATTACCTCCATACAAAAATTTTTAAACTCAGAAACTAAATTTGTTATCATTTTCTCTGCCAAAATAGAATTGGAAAAGATATTTTTTTCTCTTTACATCCAAATTTAAGGCAAAAAAAATATCTTTAACCTGACTTTTTCTGCTCTATATACGAGATTTCAGACATTTCAATTCTTCTTCCAGCAGCGCAATTTTATTTTTCAAAAATTCTACCTCTGTTTCAAGATCTTGATTCCGGATTCGCTTCTTTTGTCTGTAATTTCGAGCAGCTTCCTTATTTCTTTCTTTTGAACTTTTCAAACATTCTTGGGGACATCTTGTAGTTTTCTTTTCGCCATTTCTTTCCTTGTGATCAGCCTTCTTTCGTTTGTTGATTGTTTTTAAAGCGGCTCGAGGGCAATTGGCATATTCCTCGGAAGTGTTTTTCTTGCCTTTAATTTCATTTTTCCTTGCTCCATCACCCTGGTCAACTTCTGTGGGAAAACTGATGCCACACATTGGTACCGAGACCACACGCACAGTGTCTGTGGTATTTTGATATGAGTTTAAATCGTCAGTGTTAACCATGTTTGAGTCTTGGCAAGCTTCCAAAGCTTGCCAAGGTCCATGTCGAACAGATGCTTTTCCATTTCTAAAATATCATCAAGCGTGTTGTTTTCGCTCATTAGCTGCCAATCTGTTTTAAAAATTTCATAATCTGCATCAATAGAAGTGAATATTTGATCGTAACTACTTATATTCATATTTGCCTTATCCCTTTTTCCTTAATCAAACAAGTATTGTTTCCTTGGTATCTAATTGTCAAATGAACGCTTTATCCAAAGCGCAAACAATTTATACTCCAGCCGGCGAACTCAGTTCCTCTGACAAAAATTCTGTGCGCGAACTGAAGCTTGTATAAAAGCGGGTTGTAACTTGTAAACGCTATTCACTTGATAATTGGATTTTGTCAAGACTTCATTTAATATGGCTCCAAAAACTTCAGGAAAAGCAGCAAAGAAAGCTGGTAATGCGTCAAAAAATATCACTAAAACTGATAAGAAAAGGAAACGAAAGAGGAAGGAAAGCTATGCCATTTACATTTACAAAGTTCTCAAGCAAGTGCACCCCGACACCGGTGTTTCTAGCAAAGCAATGAGCATCATGAATAGCTTTGTCAACGATATCTTTGAAAGGACTGCTGCAGAAGCCTCTCGTCTAGCTCACTACAACAAGAGGTCCACCATCACTAGTAGAGAGATTCAAACTGCTGTGAGGCTACTCCTACCCGTTTTTTTCCCTCCTCCTAAAGTTTTTTCCCTCCACCTTTAGTAAGAATTCTAAGAATTTTGTAGGTATAACTATGGCAATGACTAAAGCCCACTTTGGTTGTTAACAAGAAAATAGTTGCTTTAGTTAATTAAACAGCCAGTGGCGGATCCAGAGGGGGGGCGCCCCCCAACGTAGTCTAATGTAGTGTAGTTTACTTAAATAACGCAAGTTTGCGTTAATTAAAGTTGGTCCTAACGCAAGTTTATCAGAAAAACTTATTTTGCCCCCCCCCATAAAAAAAAATACTGGATCCGCCCCTGCATTGGGCCCCAGAAACTAAAGTTTAGGCTATTCAGATATGGTGTTTACGGAGTGAGAAATCCCTCTTTTCTTTTTTCAAAAAGCTAAATGTGCATCCAATCCATTTTAACGTTTGCATTATAAATTAAAATGTGCCATTGATATTTCAAAAATAATTTGTCGATTTTGTTCTTTGATATGGAAAAGTAATATATGCTTGCGTGTTTCATCAATTTGAAATTATGAGTTGTATTTTAGATAACCCGATTTATGTTGAAAAATATAAATTAACGTTTGTATTCCGTTTATGTTAAAACGAAAATTTGTGTCACAGTTTGACGTGCAATCTTAAAAAGTAGCTTACATCAAGATTATTAATACCGATGGCCTCAATTGATGGGGGAGGGGGGCGGCGGGGTTTTTTCCCTCCACCTTTAGCAAGAATTCTTACCCAACAAAATCTAAATAAAGTTTAAGAATTCTTACCCAACAAAACCCATCCGGCTATGACGAGGTATTTGTAAGCTTATTATTGTTGACACTTTATTAATAAGCTTAGATTAATAAGAAAAATAATGTTTTTTTTACGAATATATTTCAGAGGAATTTCCATTTTACATTAACCTAGTAACAAAGATTTACTTTCCATTTCATATTAATCTAGTAACATCATTCCTCGTCACCTTCAGCTTGCCGTTAGAAACGACGAAGAACTGAACAAGCTCCTGTCGGGGGTTACCATTGCCCAAGCAGGCATTTTGCCCAACATTCAAGCAGTCCTTCTACCAAGAAGACTTTTTCCCTCCACCTTTAGCAAGAATTCTTACCCAACAAAATCTAAATAAAGTTTAAGAATTCTTACCCAACAAAACCCATCCGGCTATGACGAGGTATTTGTAAGCTTATAATTGTTGACACTTTATTAATAAGCTTACATTAATAAGAAAAATAATGTTTTTTTTACGAATATATTTCAGAGGAATTTCCATTTTACATTAACCTAGTAACAAAGATTTACTTTTCATTTCATATTAATCTAGTAACATCATTCCTCGTCACCTTCAGCTTGCCGTTAGAAACGACGAAGAACTGAACAAGCTCCTGTCGGGGGTTACCATTGCCCAAGGAGGCATTTTGCCCAACATTCAAGCAGTCCTTCTACCCAAGAAGACTTTTTCCCTCCACCTTTAGCAAGAATTCTTACCCAACAAAATCTAAATAAAGTTTAAGAATTCTTACCCAACAAAACCCATCCGGCTATGACGAGGTATTTGTAAGCTTATTATTGTTGACACTTATTAATAAGCTTACATTAATAAGAAAAATAATGTTTTTTTTACGAATATATTTCAGAGGAATTTCCATTTTACATTAACCTAGTAACAAAGATTTACTTTCCATTTCATATTAATCTAGTAACATCATTCCTCGTCACCTTCAGCTTGCCGTTAGAAACGACGAAGAACTGAACAAGCTCCTGTCGGGGGTTACCATTGCCCAAGGAGGCATTTTGCCCAACATTCAAGCAGTCCTTCTACCCAAGAAGACTTTTTCCCTCTACTTTAGCAAGAATTCTTACCCAACAAAATCTAAATAAAGTTTAAGAATTCTTACCCCAACAAAACCCATCCGGCTATGACGAGGTATTTGTAAGCTTATTATTGTTGACACTTTATTAATAAGCTTACATTAATAAGAAAAATAATGTTTTTTCTTACGAATATATTTCAGAGGAATTTCCATTTTACATTAACCTAGTAACAAAGATTTACTTTCCATTTCATATTAATCTAGTAACATCATTCCTCGTCACCTTCAGCTTGCCATTAGAAACGACGAAGAACTGAACAAGCTCCTGTCGGGGGTTACCATTGCCCAAGGAGGCATTTTGCCCAACATTCAAGCAGTCCTTCTACCCAAGAAGACTTTTTCCCTCCACCTTTAGCAAGAATTCTTACCCAACAAAATCTAAATAAAGTTTAAGAATTCTTACCCAACAAAACCCATCCGGCTATGACGAGGTATTTGTAAGCTTATTATTGTTGACACTTTATTAATAAGCTTACATTAATAAGAAAAATAATGTTTTTTTTACGAATATATTTCAGAGGAATTTCCATTTTACATTAACCTAGTAACAAAGATTTACTTTCCATTTCATATTAATCTAGTAACATCATTCCTCGTCACCTTCAGCTTGCCATTAGAAACGATGAAGAACTGAACAAGCTCCTGTCGGGGGTTACCATTGCCCAAGGAGGCATTTTGCCCAACATTCAAGCAGTCCTTCTACCCAAGAAGACTTTTTCCCTCCACCTTTAGCAAGAATTCTTACCCAACAAAATCTAAATAAAGTTTAAGAATTCTTACCCAACAAAACCCATCCGGCTATGACGAGGTATTTGTAAGCTTATAATTGTTGACACTTTATTAATAAGCTTACATTAATAAGAAAAATAATGTTTTTTTTACGAATATATTTCAGAGGAATTTCCATTTTACATTAACCTAGTAACAAAGATTACTTTTCATTTCATATTAATCTAGTAACATCATTCCTCGTCACCTTCAGCTTGCCGTTAGAAACGACGAAGAACTGAACAAGCTCCTGTCGGAGGTTACCATTGCCCAAGGAGGCATTTTGCCCAACATTCAAGCAGTCCTTCTACCCAAGAAGACTTTTTCCCTCCACCTTTAGCAAGAATTCTTACCCAACAAAATCTAAATAAAGTTAAGAATTCTTACCCAACAAAACCCATCCGGCTATGACAAGGTATTTGTAAGCTTATTATTGTTGACACTTTATTAATAAGCTTACATTAATAAGAAAAATAATGTTTTTTTTACGAATATATTTCAGAGGAATTTCCATTTTACATTAACCTAGTAACAAAGATTTACTTACCATTTCATATTAATCTAGTAACATCATTCCTCGTCACCTTCAGCTTGCCGTTAGAAACGACGAAGAGCTGAACAAGCTTCTGTCGGGGGTTACCATTGCCCAAGGAGGCATTTTGCCCAACATTCAAGCAGTCCTTCTACCCAAGAAGACTTTTTCCCTCTACCTTTAGCAAGAATTCTTACCCAACAAAATCTAAATAAAGTTTACGAATTCTTACCCAACAAAACCCATCCGGCTATAACGAGGTATTTGTAAGCTTATTATTGTTGACACTTTATTAATAAGCTTACATTAATAAGAAAAATAATGTTTTTTTTATGAATATATTTCAGAGGAATTTCCATTTTACATTAGCCTAGTAACAAAGATTTACTTTCCATTTCATATTAATCTAGTAACATCATTCCTCGTCACCTTCAGCTTGCCGTTAGAAACGACGAAGAACTGAACAAGCTCCTGTCGGGGGTTACCATTGCCCAAGGAGGCATTTTGCCCAACATTCAAGCAGTCCTTCTACCCAAGAAGACTTTTTTCCCTCCACCTTTAGCAAGAATTCTTACCCAACAAAATCTAAATAAAGTTTAAGAATTCTTACCCAACAAAACCCATCCGGCTATGACGAGGTATTTGTAAGCTTATTATTGTTGACACTTTATTAATAAGCTTACATTAATAAGAAAAATAATGTTTTTCTTACGAATATATTTCAGAGGAATTTCCATTTTACATTAACCTAGTAACAAAGATTTACTTTCCATTTCATATTAATCTAGTAACATCATTCCTCGTCACCTTCAGCTTGCCATTAGAAACGACGAAGAACTGAACAAGCTCCTGTCGGGGGTTACCATTGCCCAAGGAGGCATTTTGCCCAACATTCAAGCAGTCCTTCTACCCAAGAAGACTTTTTCCCTCCACCTTTAGCAAGAATTCTTACCCAACAAAATCTAAATAAAGTTTAAGAATTCTTACCCAACAAAACCCATCCGGCTATGACGAGGTATTTGTAAGCTTATTATTGTTGACACTTTATTAATAAGCTTACATTAATAAGAAAAATAATGTTTTTTTACGAATATATTTCAGAGGAATTTCCATTTTACATTAACCTAGTAACAAAGATTTACTTTCCATTTCATATTAATCTAGTAACATCATTCCTCGTCACCTTCAGCTTGCCATTAGAAACGACGAAGAACTGAACAAGCTCCTGTCGGGGGTTACCATTGCCCAAGGAGGCATTTTGCCCAACATTCAAGCAGTCCTTCTACCCAAGAAGACTTTTTTCCCTCCACCTTTAGCAAGAATTCTTACCCAACAAAATCTAAATAAAGTTTAAGAATTCTTACCCAACAAAACCCATCCGGCTATGACGAGGTATTTGTAAGCTTATTATTGTTGACACTTTATTAATAAGCTTACATTAATAAGAAAAATAATGTTTTTTTTACGAATATATTTCAGAGGAATTTCCATTTTACATTAACCTAGTAACAAAGGTTTACTTTCCATTTCATATTAATCTAGTAACATCATTCCTCGTCACCTTCAGCTTGCCATTAGAAACGACGAAGAACTGAACAAGCTCCTCCTGTCGGGGGTTACCATTGCCCAAGGAGGCATTTTGCCCAACATTCAAGCAGTCCTTCTATCCAAGAAGACTTTTTCCCTCCACCTTTAGCAAGAATTCTTACCCAACAAAATCTAAAAAAAGTTTAAGAAATCTTACCCAACAAAACCCATCCGGCTATGACGAGGTATTTGTAAGCTTATTATTGTTGACACTTTATTAATAAGCTTACATTAATAAGAAAAATAATGAATGTTTTTTTTACGAATATATTTCAGAGGAATTTCCATTTTACATTAACCTAGTAACAAAGATTTACTTTCCATTTCATATTAATCTAGTAACATCATTCCTCGTCACCTTCAGCTTGCCATTAGAAACGACGAAGAACTGAACAAGCTCCTCCTGTCGGGGGTTACCATTGCCCAAGGAGGCATTTTGCCCAACATTCAAGCAGTCCTTCTACCCAAGAAGACTTTTTTTCCCTCTACCTTTAGCAAGAATTCTTACCCAACAAAATCTAAATAAAGTTTAAGAATTCTTACCCAACAAAACCCATCCGGCTAGGACGAGGTATTTGTAAGCTTATTATTGTTGACACTTTATTAATAAGCTTACATTAATAAGAAAAATAATGTTTTTTTTACGAATATATTTCAGAGGAATTTCCATTTTACATTAACCTAGTAACAAAGATTTACTTTCCATTTCATATTAATCTAGTAACATCATTCCTCGTCACCTTCAGCTTGCCATTAGAAACGACGAAGAACTGAACAAGCTCCTCCTGTCGGGGGTTACCATTGCCCAAGGAGGCATTTTGCCCAACATTCAAGCAGTCCTTCTATCCAAGAAGACTTTTTTCCCTCCACCTTTAGCAAGAATTCTTACCCAACAAAATCTAAAAAAGTTTAAGAAATCTTACCCAACAAAACCCATCCGGCTATGACGAGGTATTTGTAAGCTTATTATTGTTGAAACTTTATTAATAAGCTTACATTAATAAGAAAAAAATGAATGTTTTTTTTTACGAATATATTTCAGAGGAATTTCCATTTTACATTAACCTAGTAACAAAGATTTACTTTCCATTTCATATTAATCTAGTAACATCATTCCTCGTCACCTTCAGCTTGCCATTAGAAACGACGAAGAACTGAACAAGCTCCTCCTGTCGGGGGTTACCATTGCCCAAGGAGGCATTTTGCCCAACATTCAAGCAGTCCTTCTACCCAAGAAGACTTTTTCCCTCTACCTTTAGCAAGAATTCTTACCCAACAAAATCTAAATAAAGTTTAAGAATTCTTACCCAACAAAACCCATCCGGCTAGGACGAGGTATTTGTAAGCTTATTATTGTTGACACTTTATTAATAAGCTTACATTAATAAGAAAAAATGTTTTTTTTACGAATATATTTCAGAGGAATTTCCATTTTACATTAACCTAGTAACAAAGATTTACTTTCCATTTCATATTAATCTAGTAACATCATTCCTCGTCACCTTCAGCTTGCCGTTAGAAACGACGAAGAACTGAACAAGCTCCTGTCGGGGGTTACCATTGCCCAAGGAGGCATTTTGCCCAACATTCAAGCAGTCCTTCTACCCAAGAAGGCTTTTTCCCTCCACCTTTAGCAAGAATTCTTACCCAACAAAATCTAAATAAAGTTTAAGAATTCTTACCCAACAAAACCCACCCGGCTATGACGAGGTATTTGTAAGCTTATTATTGTTGACACTTTATTAATAAGCTTACATTAATAAGAAAAATAATGTTTTTTACGAATATATTTCAGAGGAATTTCCATTTTACATTAACCTAGTAACAAAGATTTACTTTCCATTTCATATTAATCTAGTAACATCCCTCGTCACCTTCTTCAGCTTGCCATTAGAAACGACGAAGAACTGAACAAGCTCCTCCTGTCGGGGGTTACCATTGCCCAAGGAGGCATTTTGCCCAACATTCAAGCAGTCCTTCTATCCAAGAAGACTTTTTCCCTCCACCTTTAGCAAGAATTCTTACCCAACAAAATCTAAAAAAAGTTTAAGAAATCTTACCCAACAAAACCCATCCGGCTATGACGAGGTATTTGTAAGCTTATTATTGTTGACACTTTATTAATAAGCTTACATTAATAAGAAAAATAATGAATGTTTTTTTTACGAATATATTTCAGAGGAATTTCCATTTTACATTAACCTAGTAACAAAGATTTACTTTCCATTTCATATTAATCTAGTAACATCATTCCTCGTCACCTTCAGCTTGCCATTAGAAACGACGAAGAACTGAACAAGCTCCTCCTGTCGGGGGTTACCATTGCTCAAGGAGGCATTTTGCCCAACATTCAAGCAGTCCTTCTACCCAAGAAGACTTTTTCCCTCTACCTTTAGCAAGAATTCTTACCCAACAAAATCTAAATAAAGTTTAAGAATTCTTACCCAACAAAACCCATCCGGCTAGGACGAGGTATTTGTAAGCTTATTATTGTTGACACTTTATTAATAAGCTTACATTAATAAGAAAAATAATTTTTTTTTTACGAATATATTTCAGAGGAATTTCCATTTTACATTAACCTAGTAACAAAGATTTACTTTCCATTTCATATTAATCTAGTAACATCATTCCTCGTCACCTTCAGCTTGCCGTTAGAAACGACGAAGAACTGAACAAGCTCCTGTCGGGGGTTACCATTGCCCAAGGAGGCATTTTGCCCAACATTCAAGCAGTCCTTCTACCCAAGAAGGCTTTTTCCCTCCACCTTTAGCAAGAATTCTTACCCAACAAAATCTAAATAAAGTTTAAGAATTCTTACCCAACAAAACCCACCCGGCTATGACGAGGTATTTGTAAGCTTATTATTGTTGACACTTTATTAATAAGCTTACATTAATAAGAAAAATAATGTTTTTCTTACGAATATATTTCAGAGGAATTTCCATTTTACATTAACCTAGTAACAAAGATTTACTTTCCATTTCATATTAATCTAGTAACATCATTCCTCGTCACCTTCAGCTTGCCGTTAGAAACGACGAAGAACTGAACAAGCTCCTGTAGGGGGGGTTACCATTGCCCAAGGAGGCATTTTGCCCCACATTCAAGCAGTCCTTCTACCCAAGAAGACTTTTTCCCTCCACCTTTAGCAAGAATTCTTACCCAACAAAATCTAAATAAAGTTTAAGAATTCTTACCCAACAAAACCCATCCGGCTATGACGAGGTATTTGTAAGCTTATTATTGTTGACACTTTATTAATAAGCTTACATTAATAAGAAAAATATGTTTTTTTTTACGAATATATTTCAGAGGAATTTCCATTTTACATTAACCAAGTAACAAAGATTTACTTTCCATTTCATATTAATCTAGTAACATCATTCCTCGTCACCTTCAGCTTGCCATTAGAAACGACGAAGAACTGAACAAGCTCCTGTCGGGGGTTACCATTGCCCAAGGAGGCATTTTGCCCAACATTCAAGCAGTCCTTCTATCCAAGAAGACTTTTTCCCTCCACCTTTAGCAAGAATTCTTACCCAACAAAATCTAAATAAAGTTTAAGAAATCTTACCCAACAAAACCCATCCGGCTATGACGAGGTATTTGTAAGCTTATTATTGTTGACACTTTATTAATAAGCTTACATTAATAAGAAAAATAATGAATGTTTTTTTTACGAATATATTTCAGAGGAATTTCCATTTTACATTAACCTAGTAACAAAGATTTACTTTCCATTTCATATTAATCTAGTAACATCATTCCTCGTCACCTTCAGCTTGCCATTAGAAACGACGAAGAACTGAACAAGCTCCTGTCGGGGGTTACCATTGCCCAAGGAGGCATTTTGCCCAACATTCAAGCAGTCCTTCTACCCAAGAAGACTTTTTTCCCTCCACCTTTAGCAAGAATTCTTACCCAACAAAATCTAAATAAATTTTAAGAATTCTTACCCAACAAAACCCATCCGGCTATGACGAGGTATTTGTAAGCTTATTATTGTTGACACTTTATTAATAAGTTTACATTAATAAGAAAAATAATGTTTTTTTTACGAATATATTTCAGAGGAATTTCCATTTTACATTAACCTAGTAACAAAGATTTACTTTCCATTTCATATTAATTTAGTAACATCATTCCTCGTCACCTTCAGCTTGCCATTAGAAACGACGAAGAACTGAACAAGCTCCTGTCGAGGGTTACCATTGCCCAAGGAGGCATTTTGCCCAACATTCAAGCAGTCCTTCTACCCAAGAAAACTGAAAAAAAGCGGCAAAGGCTTAAGTAAATCTAACTTTGGCCCTACCCCAAATGAACCAACAGCCCTTTTAAGGGCTACAAATTAATTGAATGACACTATAGCATGTGACCACGTGGGAAGGACAAAGCTGTAAAATTAAGGAAACGGAATGTAAAAAAGGGGGCCTTTCACATTTATCTAGTAACAAAGTTTAAGAATTTACTGGAAGCGATGGAGATATTTTCCTTAAAAATCGCTAAATTATACCCCAACAAAATCTAAATATATATTTGAAGCTTGCCAGTAGAGAGGGGGGTACCAGCCCCACGAGAACACATGTGCTGTCACCTACAACTTTTTTACATAATTTATGCATGTTTTTATGGTTTTTGTCAGTGAGAATTTGAAAAACAGGAATTTTGTCACATTTATGTCTGTTTTCATGGATGGTTATGTGTGTTGGTCGATTTATTTGATGTTTTTCATGGATGGTTATGGATGATTTATGGTTTTTGTCAGTGAGAATTTGAATAACAGGAACTTTCTCACATTTATGTATGTTTTTATGGTTTTTGTCAGTGAGAATGGAAAAACAGGAACTTTCTCACATTTATGGATGTCAACAGCAATTTATGTCTGTTTTATGATTCATTGTCAGTGAGAATGTACATGCTCGACGCGAATGTTATGAGTTTCCAGGAAACAGTTAGATCACGTGTTTCCTTCTCAGCCAATCAGCGAGTCGGTTACACCCCCTTCTCAGCCAATCAGAGGGCTGGTTACATATTAGCGGTGGAGGGAATATAAGGAAAGGTTTTTTTGCTAAAGTTTTATTAGTCTGTGAATAGAATTCAAAGGAGTGAGAAAAAGAAGAAGAACAGTTTGACTTTACTCATTTGGATATATATTTGTGTTGATGGCGATGAGTGGAATGTTTACCCTATTAGAAGTTGATAGTGGAGTTGATGATAATAATACAAGAGCAACAAACATTGCGGTGGAAATCACGAAAGGATCACGTCTTTGTCTGGAATGGGATGCAGTATATGCAAGATATGTGATATCCTTGAGCAAATTTAAAATGGAGGATCAATTATGTTTTGCCGCTAAAGTTGATATAGCACATGTGAATAGACTTCAATGTGCTTTAAGTGCATTGGTGAAACATATTGAAGACAATAAACAGCATCGCTAATTGTACATGCTCTGTATTATTGATGTTGTTGTAATTATTCAATAAAATTGTTTCGAAATCGAAAATGTTTTCTTTCTTTGCTGGTTAGGTTAGGCTAGCGAATCAGGGTCAGTCTAGAGTCAGCAGTCAGAGTGAAAGGATTGAAAAATGAATAAATTTTAGAAAGAGAGAATTAGATCAAATCTAGTGTTTATGGAAAAACATTTGATTTTGAATGACGATTTTCTCGAGTTATCTCTTAAACGCAGGATATTCTCTTGTCAGGGAACACTTGACAATATAATGAGGAGTGATTCTCCCCCATTGGACTATTGTAAGAAACTTTTTAAAATGTGACTCAAGTGCTTATAGTCAATTTATTGATATATTAATTGGAACAAAGCAGAATCATATTGTGGATATACTTTTGAAAACATTGCCAATGGATTCAATGTAGATGGCTCCCCCGTCATTCGAAAGAGGTAACGTTACAGAGCTACTCCTCTCCCCCATTTCCCCTCATTGAATTTATCGAGCGAAGACGATCAGTTTCGTTTTAGCTGTGAGTGAGTTGACATCGGAAACCAAAAATGTTCTATATATGTCCATTGTGCATGTACACTCTTGGCAGTTGGACTCAATGTGAGAATTGTACAATTATTGATTACTATAGTGAAAAGTGTAAATTATGTAATCCTTGCAAATTACATAGAGGCTATGCAGTATAAATTAAAGGATGTAATTCATGTCTTGAAGAGGTGTGTGACTCTCATCCTAGAGGGCACCTGTGCTCCAATTGTCACTATGATAAATGTGATCAGTGGGAGAATACTTACCCCGCTATGATTGGAAAGAATCCCAAACGTGATTTTAGTTTATTTCTACGAGATTGGTATCGTCGTGGATTTAAATTATTCTGGGAAAAGGAATCTGGTCTACGATTCAACTGTTGGGGTAACAAGACAATTTGGTTTCTACGTCATCGTTGTGATGACACTGCCTACTATGACTATAAACCAAGTGATTTTTATTTGGCAGTTACCGAATGTGATTCACCATTTGAAAACATTGTATGTGATATTGCTTCAAATAGACAGATTGAAACTCGTGAATTTCATAATATGAATGCAAATAGTATCATTGACTATACAAAGAGATATGACAAGAGTGAAGTTACATTGTACTGTAGAAAATGTGACCCTGACTTTGCAGTCAATCAAGATCAATATACAGTGAATCCAAATGATTTACCAGCATTAGTGGTTCACGACAGTTGCCTATACATCGAAGAAGAAATCTAAAGTGAAGATTTAAAGACATTGTTGTATATATATGCATTTTATTAATAAACAAATTCACAAACATTTTTTAAGCACTTTACTCTTAGGGCACTGAAATCAATACTGTATAGGTCTGAGAGGATATTTTCCACTAGAAAGTCATTCAGACGAGGATTGTCACTATAAATGTGGAGAAACTGCTTGTAAGTATAGCCGCGACATCGGAACACAAAATATAGTAGTGCATGGAAGCCGCAACTTTTAGTCGTTAGATCCTGCACCCTCTTCCGATTTTGAATAATAGTTTTCCCACTGCTCTCAATATAGTTGCTGATGTGGGGTGTGTAGAATGTATAGGGTAGACCAAGAGGATCAAAAAATTCAATCGTCTTCATTGTTTGAAAGATGCACAGCCAATGACCCGTCAGCACAGTCGACGGACTGCTATTAACAATAATCAAGGTATTGTTGACACTTTGAATTTTTCTTAGAAAGTCCGAGGGTAGACAATAGGATTTGTATTGGGACATGTAGGGGTCCATATTAAATACATTGATTATTTGACTGGTGTTCATGGCGCCAAGTCTAGTAGAACACTGCCTTCGGGAGTGATTTCCCAATAGGTTTCATATTGATTTAGTGAGATTAGTGCAATACTCTCAGCCAATGGGTCGGCAAATGTACACTCTAAACGCACACTCCCCGTACGTACTATACTCATTTCCTGCGTACCAGACAAATCCAATACAATGATACCATGTGTTTTAGCAAACATATCTTCGGTTTTACCATTTTCAAATAGTTGAGAGTCATGATCTAGGGTTTGCATGGTCAACTCGTACAATGTTCTATAGGATTTATCAAAAGATAGATTGTAGAGTGGGATACCGTTTACTTTACACACAAGAGATGAAAGTCCAAACATCTCGAATTTATGTGGGCATTCAGTCCACGATCCTATTGCACTGGCGCTTTTTACAAATGCCAAAGCAAGTTTTGACGGAATTTCGCCATTGATAAAGGATGAATCGGTGAAGGTGCGTGAGCCCATTGCAATATGACGTTGATTGGTGATTGTATGAGTAACAAGTAGTTTAATATTATTTCCATTGGCTCTCAGTTTTTCCACTGCCAAAGCAACAGAACTCATGACCTGTTGTTTTCGTACATGAAGTATTGCCGAGGTGAGGGAGAGACTTACATCAGGATTGGCAGTAAGTTATTTTCTCAATATGAAATTGGATGGTGCAAGCGTCAGTTTTATATCCATTTAACATTGGGCGGCAGCCATTGGGGTATATTAAATATTTCATGATATATTTTTCCAACTAGATGTAATTCACTAGTTGTAGCATTTTTAAGTGCATCTGTACTATCAGTATTAGTAATATATTCATATCTATTGGAGGTGCCTCTCAATTCCTTGTATGACTTGGGTGTCATCAGCATGAATTGCATATAGCTTGTATAATTTGAGAGATTGTTGCTTGTGCTCACCAGCGTGCCATTGATGTAGATACTAATTTGACGAAATAAATTATGTAATATACAATTTTCATAGGATATTCCATCAGCCCGAATTGGCATTGTATTATTGGATTTCCGGACTTTCATTTGCAAATCTATAAATGTTGAAGGCATGTCCATAAAGTAGTCTTCATTGGAATAAATTTGAAAGTGGATATTATCGGAGAGGGGTTGTTGAGGATAAAATTGTTCATAGTATCCATGCTTGACACTCACATGAACATTTTCAGCATTGAATAGATTCAATGAGGCGGTGATTGAAGGTTGAGAATCCTTATGCGGTAGGTAGGACATTTTAGGAGAAGAAATCTAGTTTCGATCTAACAATTTTCTTCCTGGGACTTCTTCTTCTGTTTACAGCACGTGTCGGCTTTTTCCTTCTTTTCTTTGACAAGAGGGATGATGTCTTTCGTTTCCGACCTGAGTGGAGACTGATGAGTGATGCATTGTTTCTTGACCTTTTTAAGCCTTTACCATTTTGTTTTAATTTCTCGCCAAGGGTTCGCGCACTGGACCTAAGATTTTCCGAAGCACTTTTTTTAAAATCCTTGCCAGAGCCCCAATCGTATAGTGTAGAGGATGCAAAATCTGTCGCAGCCGGTATAAGATATTTTCTAGCCAGTGGTAGTGAAGAGCGAAACAGCTTAGCAAACCAACTGCCAAGACCATAGCCAGACATTGACGAGCGTCCTTTTTAGTAGTCCATTCCATTGCCCTGTTGTCTTGGGCCAAGAGTATTAACATAGCAGTCAATATCAGGACAAGTGAATACCACTTTCTTATTAGACATCTTGCTTTTGAACGATGGGTCGAAAATGGCATGTAATCACAGCCAAACCTTTTGAAATTGCTATGGGATCACCCAATTCGATTCTTAGTGTTAACTGACAGAGTTCCAAATAGGAAGTGTTTACGGGAATATACTGAAGATGCTTTATATTGTAGTGGTGAATATGTTCTTGATTGGTTTTTCGTTCAAGAACTCGTAGGAGGGGAACATTTGAATTACCAACTCTCGATGTTTCCACAAATGAAGCGTAGAGAAATATACAAGTGTCTGTGGAGAAGGCAGGCGGGTAGTCAGCGAAAATGAAATTAGTGTTTCCGGCACTTTTGCCATTGATTATATTGAGCTTAAAGCCAAGAACATCCTTTAGGTTATCATTGAGAATAACCTTTTCACTGGCAATAGGTGAACTAATGTAGATCTTGCCCTCCTCCTTTGAATAGTTGAAATGAAAAGCTCCTTTTTTACGAGCGGAAATTTTTTTATTAATAGAACGACATAAATCATTCATACAGGTGAGTTCCACGTAGGGTAATTCAATATATGGATAATCCATCCAATTGATTTTTTGAATTTGTTCTTGATCGCTTGAGGATGGTGGAGGCGGCCAATCATAGGGTCTAATTTTTATTTCATATTTACGATCCTTTCTCAGTATGTCATAAGTATTTTTGAGAATACAGTCGACAAGAGCCACTTCATACTTTCCATTGTCGTCGAATTTGATGGTGGGGGAGAGTTTCGTCCAAAAAACACTTGTTCTATTCAAGTCATTGTAGAGAGGATCGGAAACATTGGACATGAAAGTCACATAGAAATCATTGGGCATTGTCAATGTCTTCAGCACTGACCCAAGAATCAAAATCTGAGTTGTATCCTAGCCAGCGAACAAGCAACTGCCTCTTGCCCCTACGAGTACGACTCTTTTCAATTTGATATATTTCGCTAGTGTTTCTAACTTTTTGCAGTTCCTATTCATAAAAACCGCCGAGAATCACATCATCTCTGGTGTCTCGCAGTCGATAAGTTATGGGTTTGGTGTCTAGGATTTTGGACACTTTAAAAAGTTCAGTGCTCCATAAATAATTCCCCTTTTCAAAAATATTGGTGGTTCTATTAATTCGAACAGTATCACCAACATTGAACTTCTTCTTCACATTTTTTTTCTCTTTTTCACCATTGGATTATTGCTTTAGAAAAGCATCAAATGTATTTTCATTGTAGTGAACATCCCGAGGGCTTGAGTTGGACAGAGATCGATGAGGTCGATGGTTGTATATCTGCATGATTTTATCTAAATCATGAATAAAAGCCGATGTATTTTTCAGGCTACAATATCTTGAAATTAATAGACGAATCGTTCTTATTAATCGTTCAGCCAATGCAGCCTTTATCGGGCTGTGACTATGATAAAGTGTTGTATTATATTTCAAAAGAACCTTTTGCACATGGGGATTAACAAATTCACTGCCACGATCCGATTGAATTTTTCTATATGAATCCTGTTCAAGAATACTTTCAATGGCTCGAGCAACTTCAACACCTCTCTTTGATCGCAGTGGAATGGCATAGGCATAGCGACTAAAGACACTGATTGCCACCAGAATATATTTGTAGGGTGCATTGTGACGTCGTTGAAGTGTGTCTAAAGTTAAAAGATCCGTTTGCAATGTATGCAGAGGGAAAAAGGCTTTAGTTTGTCGATATTGTTTGCTGCGAAGCCTGTGATTCCGATGCAGTGTGTAACTTGGTTCATTCTCTAGATACTCTTTTGCTTTTTTCAGTGTGGTGGTGCCGGAGACAGCTTTAGAAAGCGTTTTGGGAGAACTTAAACTTCCCGCTTCACCAATATTTTCATAGACACCTTTCAGAACTTCATCCATTTTGAACGTAAACACGTAGTGTAATGTCCACTCCCCTTTTGCACACTGGAGGGTGAATCAATTCGTCTTCGCTTTTGACTAGCAGCCACAGGTGTTGTAAAATCAGTGGTGCTAGTATTTTCAAATATTGAATCTTCTTCTTCTTTTTTAAATGATGTTGGTGTTGGTGTTGGAGGAGGACTATATTCTCTTAGTTTCTTTAGAATTTGCTTATTGCCAATAAGACTTTTGGGAAAGTTTGATACACATAGAAAGGTGTATAGATTATTGTCAAAGGATAAAAGTCCTTTACGATTCGTCACCATATCACAAATTAAATCAACTAGATTATAACTTTTTCCCTGAATTATAATTCGTTTCCCTGTGCTATCGACTTGAACTTGATGTTCATCAGCAGTTTCCAACATGAGATAAGATAATACTCTTTTACTCTGTTCTCGATAGGTCACTGGCAATAGGTTTCCAATTTTTGATACAATTGAATTCAATTCCTTCTCCTTTGATTGTGCAGAATCTTTAGGGAGATGTTTCCTGTTTAGAGGGATCAGTGGCGGCGGCGACGGGTCTCTCACGATAAGGTTTATGTTTGTCCACACGTCGCAATGCATCTTGAAGTAAAAGCAGTTTTTTGTCATCGGCAATATTCTCATTATTAATGAAT
Organism: Artemia sinica; assembly: GCA_027921565.1. NCBI lineage: Eukaryota > Metazoa > Arthropoda > Branchiopoda > Anostraca > Artemiidae > Artemia > Artemia sinica. The sequence continues at coordinate 24,236,099 of CM051264.1, read as the reverse complement.
TTGCTTAGATTGTCTTCAAAATGTTCGACGGGCGAGAGGACAAGTTCAAATGGTGTCAATTTATAGGGTTTAGCCATTCTCTAGAGAAAACTGTTTACAAGTCCTGCAATTATTGGCAGTAAAAGTGTGAAAAAGCTACCGCCTGCTTGAAGGAGCCGTTTTATTTTAAATTTTTTTCCCTTGTTTTTACAAGCCAAGGTGCGTACAGTGGAACGATGTTGCTTTGTCTGTTGTCTAACACCTTCTGGCAGTTGAACATTGCCCTCAGTTAAATTTAAACAAAGTTCAGATATTAGATTAATGAAATCATTGTCAACCCCATGTTTGAGTATAGCCTTCCTAAGCGGGGTTTTGAAGTGCTTTAAAACGGAAAATAAATGCCGTTGTTCGTGTAGTTTCTTCAGTGTCATAATGGTAACTAATAGTCTTTTCTACTGTTCACCGGAAGATATACTGTAATTTCATTGTCGAAAATGTCGGTGACTACACGTAGATCCTCGGACGTGCTCTGATTAAGATCCAGCAAAATGTAACCGTAGGGCTTGCTAGTCGCCTGAGTGTACGCTGACAACAGAAATTTTGGGGCGCCGGGGTATATCTGCTTATTGAGAGTTATGAGCGAGCTAGAATCACGAACAACTCGATAGATAATATAGATAGTGCAATTCAAAGCAAGGGTTCGCATACATTTGCTCTGATGAAACAGATTGTGTAGAACCAGAGTAACGGAAATGTGGTCATAATGGGAGCGAACAGTGAACAGTTGTAGCATTTCCTGTGAGAACTGTTCAATGGATTCAGCCAAATCATCAATAATCAGCCACGAGTTCGGTTCAATACTATTGAAAACATCAAGTCCCCGTATGAATTGTATTGGTATGGTTGTGACAATAGCTTTTATTTTATCATAGGACTCCTGCCAAATACTATAGCAATAGTAGATTTTTTTCGGCTTTTCCAAAAACATTTTATCGCAATTTTGAATTATTTTAGTTAAAAGTGTTGTTTTTCCCCGACATTGAGGGACCACACAGAAACGATCTGAAGGGTGTTTTAAATTGATACATGCTGTTGACAACAGTCGGACTACAACTAACTGTAAATCATACGTGTCCAATGAATAAGTAGCAATAATTTTCTCATAGATCTATCTATTCAAGAACAACAAAAAAACAATATTTCATGGCAGCATTTATTTCGGCATTGCATGAAAACAAATATTTGTTCAACATGAACTGCAACGATAAAAATAACACTTGTTCAACAAGAACAGTTGACAAAGTTTCATGGTCAACATGAAAACTCTATTTGTTCAACATGAACTGCAATGATAACACTCTATGTACAATAAAAACACTTTTGTCCATGAAGAGCAACACTTATTGTCTTTAAAAAAAAAAACACTTTTCTGTACAGCACTTTTGTCCATCAACAGCACTTATTGTCTTTAAACACATTTCTGTACAAAAAAAAACACTTTTCTATGCAACAAAAAAAAACAGAAAACACTTGAAAATCACGGGATAGCACAGTTGAACATTACAGTGAATTTAAAGGTGGGATCCCCCCCCCAGGGCCACGGGGCCGAAGGCCGGCCGGACACGGGCGGGACCCCCCCCCCTGGGCGGCCGTGGGAAGGAAAATCTTTGACTGAGTCGTGAAGCGCCAGCGGAATGTGACCGTCAATTTCAAAGAACCATCCTTGTGGCCCATTGTCCTCGACGGTGGTAATGTCGGGGAACTCACAAGGATTCTCAAGCCATTGATAGTTCTCACACGGCAAAGAGTAGTGAGACATTGCCGAGGGGTACAATGAGTTCATGTCCAAGAACACTGCATTTGACTTTACATCGGTGCTTTGTCCGCTCGGATCGGTTGACAAGACGCGGTCCCAATGAAAAACATACCCTCCCCTCGTTGAAAGCTCTACAAAAAGGTGTTGATCTACATCGGTGATTAGGCCTATTTCCTCCCTGCTAACTTTTAAAATTAAATCCATCACTAAATGGGGTGTGGAAAAATAATAGCCTATATCTAACCCGAACTCTGAATAGATTTGGTCTGTGTTCTTACAGACTATATCCAACAGAGTTAGAACGTCACTGGCCAAGTTCAGTCTACAATAATCCCACCCATTTTTACAACCCCCCTGGACCACACCTTCTTGGCAAACTCATACTCCTCGGCTGTGCATTCACTGTTGGTCAGTGAATTGTAAAAAGCTTCAATTGGAGGTAGTTTCACCTCACTTAAGCGAGCACCAGAACAGTAATAATCGTATGCATATACACCTTTGCAGGTCAACAGGTCATACATTTCACTGTCTGGAAAGTGCTGTTTAAGCAAGAGAAAGCTATCAAAATTGTCGCTTTTCTGCACTTGAATCAATTGACTCAATGCCTTGGGAAAAAAACTAAAGGAATCTAAAAACCTGATTTTATTCCAGCACTTATGCCCATTCTCCACTGCCTGCCATTTCAGTTCGAGAAGCAACAACTTCTCGGCCGATTAGGGGATAATGTTATAGGTAAATGAACTATTTACCCATGGACTATCTACTTCCCCTCCCTCCCTATGCATACGTGCCAGTGCCGGTAAAATAAATTTTAAGTCATAATTAGAGTTGTGAATAAAAACAGGGATAAAAAACTGCTGGCTAACATTTAAATTACACGATTGATGCGCAACCCCCCTAAAATTACTACCCCCCGAGGATATTTCCTGCCACAAGTGATTATGATCTCTGAATTTCCCCCTCCCCCCTCTTTTCCCTTTAGTCCCCTTATCCCCCTCTACAAACTCCCCCTTACTAACCCAACATATTTTTTGATTTTTAATCGCGAGACGATCCTCTGCAGACAGCACCATTGGATAATGGGTATTTCTCAAACGAGAAATAGCACCATTAGCCGTGCCAATTAGTTTAGTCAGTGCCTTGACCATGCACTCCCCCTCATCCAACGTTTATACTATTTCTAACAACCGCATGATGTTAGAACTATCTCTTTGCGCGTGAGCATAGGACACTGCAATAGCCTGATGTTCTTTGATTCGGTTTGGAAATTGGGCATCGTTCACCTCCACCAGCTTAGCTTCACAGTCTAAAGATATTTTGTTGCACTGGAGAAGGGCGTTCTGGAAATTTTTGAATCGTAAAATAGCCCTATCCCCTGAAACCGTTTCCACTGTCTGGTAGCCATGCCGGCTACAATGCCTCATATGATCCCGTAGTTTTATATCACTACGGAATTTTGACAAGCATGTTGGACAGTAGAAACGTTCCCCTCTATGCTTACCATCCCCCAGAGCTCTACTGATGTCTGTGATAGGGTTAAAATGGCCGATTGAATTGGCAGGGTCACTAGGTGGTGCGTGTAACAACCAAACCCAGTGTCTGACCAAATCAATTGACGGGCCCCTTACAGGGAAGACCACCCCCTTCTTTTTAGAACGAACCCCATCTTCAAATTCAGTTTCATACTGAACCACAGTAACGCCGATATTTAAATGGGCATTAGCCCTTTCAAAAATATCAATGGATCGAAGCGTTACTGGGTATTTCCCCTCTAAACAAGAAAAATCTACAATGGGGAAATTGGACCCGTCCTTCCCATGTACAGCCCAGTGATTTAAATTCGTCTTGGTAGTGTCATCTGCTAGAGGCTGAAATGCTGATATGAGGAAAGCATATCTGAAACACTTTTGACCTGTTTCAAAACAGATCTTCTGGACACCTTGACAACCTACTAGATCTGGATTATATTTTAATTCTACTGCCCTCCCTCTCCCCATGCCCCCCTCTTAAAATAAAATCTTTCTTAAATTTACAAATATTAACACTTAAATTTTCAACAAAAAGAACTAGAGATCCACTACCGTTTTCGTTAAAGTTCTCAAGATGCGTTATAATTTGATCTACCCAATCCAGGAAAACACCCTCAAAATTTTCTAAATTCGAATAAACCAAACGCATCTCGGAATGTACATAATGATAATAAACTTCGCTTTTCCCCTCATTCAAATAGAACACTTTTAAAACAATAGAAACCTTAATTGATTCCCTCCCCCACAATTGAATTTGATTCTCCAGAAGTGCACGAATTTTATCTACATAGTCGTGCACAATTTCTACGGGGTCAAAAACAAATTCCCCCCCCCCATAAGTGAATTAAAAGGGTCTCCAAAAGACGCAGTGTAAACAACTATTGCATTTAAAATTGTGTTGGTCAATTGGAAATCGGGGAAAGTTATACCCCCCTCCCCCTCTTGTATATTATCCCCTCCCCCAAGTTGTTCAACAATATCTGGCGAATTTTCCACTTCAGTTGTTTGAAGTGGACTCGTTAGGGTATCGGAGGCTGGAGGAGGAGGAGGGTTCCCAGTTAATTCGTTTGTGAAATCCTCCAAAAGCTGTAGTGTATTTTGGCTCAAGTCCCCCAGCTCAACTGTGCTATTATCTACATTTAAAAAATCATGTAAATACTCATCAATATTATCAGGTATTTCGTCGGAATTAGCGATATCACTCCATGGTGAAATGTTGTTGGAGAGCTCCTCACCATCTCCAACTGATGAGGGGGAAGACAAAGAATAAGGGACCAATGATGAGGTCCCTCAGTCTTTCGTCAGTCTTTGACCTATTAAGATCTAAACCAGTTTATAGCGTTTAGCCAGTTTTCACAGAGGATTATTATTTGGATATTTATTTCATTGCGCAACAAATGAAATTGTGTACAATACTGTATAGCGCTGTGAACAATTTACTTTAGATAATTGGGATTAGTGAAATAAAGGACTAGAGTGGCTTTGGATAACCTGGGTAATATTCATTGTCATAGTTAATTGACCAAACCTGTTTGATGCATTGCCTGTAGGAGTCAAGAGCTGATTTAATCGTGTTATATTTGGTTAGCGGGGGGTATTCACACACACCCCTTGCCAGTAAGTCCCTTTTGATGCTATTTCGAATGAATTGCTAATCCCCAATCCTCCCGAAGCGGATTTATAATCGAGATTTATCATGGCTAATGTTACGCAAAAATCGTTCGACGAGTTCAGAAAAGTTTTGAGCGGAAAACTAGATTCTATTATTGCTACGCAGACAGAATTAAATAATAAGCTTGACGGAATTACTTCTGAGATCGCGTCGCTGACAACGGAGGCTGCCAACCGAGATGTGAGGCTTAATAACTTTGAGAAAACTATCGACGAGTATGTCGACAAGTTCCAGGCCCTGGAAAAACAGTTACTACTTATCGACGTGCAAGATCGCCGTCTGAACCTTATTGTGCATGGTTTACCGGCAGAAGAGCCTAACAAGAAAGTTGAAGATAGCGTCATTAAATTAGTTAGCGAAAAGCTGGGTGTAACTAGTGACATATCTATGACTAAGTGCTATCGGATTTCTTCACGGGCTGCAAACATCACAAATAGGCGCAGCAAGCAAAATAGCCAACGCAAGGAGTCCCCCGTATTTATTTCACTAAGCTCGGAGAGTGATGTCCAGTCGATCATGAACAATGTTAAAAAGCTAAAAGGTAGTGGGATTATAATCTCTACAGACCTGCCCCCTGCTCTCTACATGATTCGAAACTCCCTACTCTCGAAAGCACAAGAAATGAAAGAGTCGAAACATATCGTTTCATCCAGAGTGCGTCATAAGGGTATTAACTTATGGCTAGAAGTGAAAAAAAGTGATTCTTCTGACTGGGAAAAGATTAATTAGTTTGTTTGTAGTGTATACGCGGACCATTATTTGTTTTATTTGTTTAATGAATTACGTCCGCGATCGAGAGATGAAACAAGTTCATTTTGTTGGTGTGTGTCATGATTGGGAAAATGACCACTAGTCAGTGTTGGTTTTTTTCTTTTCGTTCTTTTTTTCTTTCTTATTGTGTTCAGTGCTCAATGTGACTTCGACTTGTTAAGTCTGCCATGCCAGATTATGCTTCATCGTCGCTATTCTTTTTTTCTATTTTCCATAGGCCTAGAAATCAGGTTCTGTTTTTGCTTCGTGTGTTTTTTCAGTTGAGATCAGATATTTCACAAGACGTGCCGTACTCTTCCACATCAAGGTTTGGTTGATGATTTATTGCCGCCTCACTACAGACTCCCACCAGACGGTTGGTAAGTCAAAATGATTATGATTAATTCTACTGGTGATGGGACATCGAGTGGGTTGAGAGATTTTGAGAGAGACCCATTAGATTTAATAAAAATTTCTACAGATTGTGGTTTTTCGGATGATGAATATGATATTTCTATTAGATCCCTCCCTATTAACAAATATTTACTCCCTAATGAAATTAACGGACATGTTTCTCCTGGTAGTGTGAGGCTGGCGAGTTTAAACTGTTGCGGTTTGATGAGTAGTTTGGACCATTTATCTTCGTTCCTTCCATGCTACCGAGTTGATGTATTAGCTGTATGTGAGACTTTCTTAAATGAGTCAACTAGTCACCTAGCGAATATAACGGTTACAATTTTATTTCTAAGACTAGGAATGACAGATCGAGAGGAGGCCTTGGTTTTTATTCATAATGATATTACTTACAGGATTGTTTCTGATTTTGATTCTATGTATGAAGAAATGTTGTTTGAATTTTTGGTTGTTGAGCTTGATTTTGGTAATGAAAAAGTGTTGTGTTGTTTGTTATACAGACCACCTAGCTCTTCGGTGCATCATTTCATAAGTAAGCTGGAAGCGTTTTCTTCGATCGCAATCGAGCGAAGTCGGAAGATTATGTACATTGGGGATTTTAATATTGATATAAGTAATGCTGGTCATGATCTTTCATCTACACAATATTCGCCTTCGGCTGTTGATTTTCTGACACTTTGTCTTTCGCTGGGGCTTCTCCCAGCTTGTCGTATTCCAACTCGAGTTGTAAGCTCGACAGCAACGGTAATTGACAATATTTTTCTGAATATGGAATTTGATTCGTGTCATGTTATTATCGATGACACGTCAGACCACTTTATGCTTTTGATGGAGATAAAAACTGGGCGACAAACGGCGACTCCGATCAAAAACAACTAGAAGGCTTGATGCTACATCTGTTCAGCGGTTGAATGAACTGCTGCTTAAAATTGACCCCTCTCCGTGCTTAGACTGCGAGGATGTAAATCAAGCTTCACAGTATTTTGTCAGCGAATTTACCACAGCACTTAATGTGGCTTGTCCGATGTCTTCGACTCGTCTAAGACGTTACAACAGATCTAAAAAGCCTTGGGTTACACGAGGACTACTATGGTCGATCCAATCAAAGAACAGGCTGTATAAAATATATCTATCGAATCCCGATGAAACAAATCAAGCCTTTTTTAAAGCTTACAGAAATTGCTTAACCAAGGCTCTCAGGTCTGCTAAACAGCTCTACTATTTGAAGGCATTCAACAGCGCGCATGGATCTCCTAAGAAGGTATGGACATTAATAAACGATTGTATCGGCAAAAAAAAGTTAAATTCTTTTCCGGACGAAATGATGCCCCCAGGTGGTGATACAGCTGTTAAAGGAAAACTTAACGTCGCCAACATGCTCACAACACGCACTTCGCTAAAATAGGTGAAAAGACGTCGGAAGAGGCATCCCAAAAATCAACGCCAAATTCTGCTGATTTCAAAAGTTTTCTACCCTCTTCTACTGACCGATCCATATTCCTCACTCCAGTCTCGTCTGCTGAATTGATGCTTGTACTTCATCAACTCAAAAATGGACACTCAGAAGGAATCAACGGATCTTCTACGAACTTGCTTAAATCGATTATGCCTAGTATAGTGAATTTTCTTGTGCACATAATTAATTTTTGTTTCAAGAATGGTATCTTCCCTTCATGTATGAAGTCCGCCCGTGTCATTGCACTACACAAAGGGGGAGATATAAATGATCCGTCCAACTATAGGCCCATATCTATTCTATCTGCTTTCGGAAAAATTATTGAACGTTGTTTGTACGTGAGGATTGTAATTTTCTTGACAAGAATAGTTTTTTCAGTAAGTCCCAATTCGGGTTTCGAAAAGGACATTCTACTGAGCATGCTATTTTGGCAGTAACCCAGTTTATTCATGATGCCTTGGATAAGGGTGAAATTCCAGCTTCTATATTCGTGGATATACGGAAAGCGTTCGACACTATTTGTCACATGATTTTAAATGAAAAATTGTCTAATTGTGGTATACGTGGTCCGGCAAAATCGATAACATTGTCATATTTAAGCGATAGAGTCCAGTGTATTGATGGGGGCGATGTTATATCAACGTCTTCGAACCAGTCAAATAAAGTTGGAGTGCCCCAAGGTTCAATTCTCGGCCCTCTGTTGTTTTTAATTTATGTTAATGATATTAGTAATTCAGTTGAGGACCTAGGGCTGACCGTTCTCTTCGCAGATGACACAGCCTGTAGTGTCTCTGGAATCGATGAAGATCGTGTCAAACATAATTTAAGTCTAGTATTCGATAGACTAGTAGCATGGTTTACGGCAAATAGACTAGCTCTGAATACTTCAAAAACAAAGTTTATGGTATTTTCGCGTACGTCACGGGCACTTCCATGTTTGAAGTTGATTAAGTCATCTGTTTCGGGTATGGATATATCACGTGTTGAAATTATTCGTTACCTTGGTGTGCTGGTTGACTCAAATTTGAGTTGGAAGCCGCATATAAATGGTATAAGATTGAAGCTTGGAAGGAGCGTGGGTATTATGCAACGTATGAAGTTCATTTTGCCGCTCGAAGCTATGCGTTCTATTTATTTCGCTCTTGTTCATTCTTATCTAAATTACTGCCCACTCATTTACTTGAATACTTTCAGATCCCATTTAATTCCGCTTCAGAGGCAACAAAATAAGGCGCTTCGTATTTTAAAAAGTTATCTTCCTTCCCCAGCGTCTTTCCCCAGTAAGTCTTCTACAAAGAGTTTATATTGTTTATTGAATATTCTTCCTGTTGAACTTGCAGTTACTTTTAACTCGATTTTATTCAAGGTTAATCATAATCTCCTGTCACTGCCCAGTTATTTCTTTTCTTTTGATTTGTTCCCAGTTGCTCCGCCATCTTCTCATCTAGCTCTCAGCATACGCAAACTACGCCAGCCGTTGATAATTTCAGAGAGGTCCCGGTTTTCTCTACGAAATAGTGTGGTTGCCGCGTGGAACCAATATGAATCTATTTTTGATTTTGATGTGTCGATTGGAATTTTAAAAAATAAAATAAAATCATTCCTTTTGGACATTTATTAGTCAAATATTATTTTATTTTTAATATATTCTCCTTATAATAATATTCTCTTGTTATTTTTCGATCTCTCTCGGATCTTCATATCCTTCTTCTTGTCCCATTGCTGGTTGAGAGTTGTTTATGTATCGTCGGGTGGGTGTCTGCCGTGGTGTGGTGAGTAATTAACCTTACATTTATTGATTTATTTATATTTGTTTGTGAAGTATACCATTTTGAATGAAAATCCGTATATTTCTTTATTGTTTTTCTTTTTTATCTGTGCAAAACGAGCTTGTCTCACTGCCAGATATCTGTATATATTTAATGTCATTATGTATGATTGAATAATAAATGAACCTGAACCTGAACCTGAACCTGAATGGTCGTCCAATCTATAAATGAAAAAATAGCTTATTTTCAAAGTGTTCAAATCACCCCTACTGCTTTTAAAATTTGGATTATTATTTAAAGTCAGCGCTTAGTAGTAGTAGTAGCAGTATGCGCATAGTAGCATTTGGTTAATTCAACTTAAAGAAAATCCAACTTAATATAAGATATTTACAATCTAAAACGCCGCTTTACATGAAAGGCTGCAATTTGATTTTGTTCAAAAAAAAAATAGCTTATTTTCAAAGTGTTCAAATCATCCCTACTGTTTTTATTTTTTTTTTATTTTATTTTCGCGGCGCTTCCCCGCAGCGCTTCTCGCAGCACTTTCCGCGGCGCTTCTCGGGCCCGCAGCGCTTCCCGCGGCGCTTCTCGGGCCCGCAGCGCTTCCCGGTCCGCAGCACTTCCTGTGGCGCTTCTCGGGCCCATAGCGCTTCCTGCGGCGCTTCTCGGGCCCATGGCGCTTCCTGCGGCGCTTCTCGGGCCCATAGCATATCTTATATTAGTATAAGATATTTACAGTCTAAAACGTCGCATGACATAGAAGGCGGCAATTTGATATTGTTCAAACAATCCCTCCAAATAAAATTTCATATTAATACTCTTTATCTGCTCTGGGAAAAAAAACAACAAAAACATGATTTGAAATGGATAGCCATCTCCTCTCATGATACACAACTCATTCAGATATAAAGTTTTTTTTTATTGTAGAGGCAATGTGAACCATTCGCCAATAAAGCAATTTATAATGCAATTGATTTTGCTACTTAATATGAGCGGGATATTGTGCATTTTTTTTGGCTTCACTAATCTAATTTGACAAAGGGTGAATGCATGCACTTGACATGATTCAAAAGGGGAGAACATTATATTTCCTTTGGGGAGAAAAAATCTTTCAATATCCCGCTGAGATATACTTTTACACAGTGTTCGAAAATGGTGCATGTAGAAAAGGCCTAAAAAAGTTGGAAGAAATTGATAGATATTTATATATGATAGGTAGGAAAAAAAATGCTTACATTTGCAAAATCCGTCTGGGCTTGGGTGTCGGATGGATCTGACATAGCATGCTGGAGGGTAACCTCCTGACCTAGCGTTGATGGGGCAGCTATTAGAGGTCCAAGGAGAGCGGATGTGCTAGCGATGTCACATTCCAATACGGCTTGGGTAGGCATCACTTGTTTAGGAGGCTTCGGCCAGCGACCATATTGTATGACTGTCGCCTTCGCAGGGGCCGCATTATTAGCCCTTGCTCTCTTACTGGGTGGTGGGGACGGGCATTCTTCACAATTTGCCTTAAAGAAGAGAAAAAAGTTAGTATTGGAATAATTTCCCCCCCCTTTTTTTAAAAGAAGGAAAATTAGTATCACCATCCACACGTACCATAATTTTGTCTAGAAAAGAATTTATCACTAAGAAAGTCCCCCTACGCCAGCATTTTCAGTAAAGCAAAAATAAAAATATACTAAACTCAGAAATCAAATGCTATTTTAATTAATTAAAAAAAAGGCTTATTCATAGACATCCCAACCTAACCTTACTTTTCATGCAAACACTTTGTTTTCATTTTACAATAATGGTGATAGAATTGAGGCATGCCCAACCCCCTTTCACCAATGTCCTAAATATATTGTTGGTAATTATTTTTGGAAATAATCCCGTTTCACCGGTTCTCCGGCAAATACAGGTTACGAATCCACAAGCTTAATAAACAATAATCTCTTTTTGCTTAAAACCGTTTTAATTTGAGAAAGAGAAAAACAAATCCTTTTTATCGTTGAAACCTTTTGGTTAAGTCACTAACGTAGAGGATTAACAAGCAGGAAGTGCAATTGTGGGGTGTCACCTGTTTAAATCATTGCGGAAAATGTTTTTAAGTCAAGTAAGCGGCGATGGTGGCTTAAATGGAAACATTTTATTAATAGCTATGGGAATAGACAGAAGTTGAATTTCACTTTTTGATAGGCTTACAGAAAGAATAAATTTATCGAAAAAAAGAGAAATATTTCTATTAGCAAGAATTATACCTGTAAAATCAGAGTGGGGCTGGGAGGGGTGTTAGGTTTATGTAATAAAATGAACATATTTATGTTTTCTAGTGAGTATAAAGATTGCACGGTGGTTTGGTTTGTGGGGGGGGAGGAGGTACTTACCTAAATATAGTAGAGGGTGACCAATGAAAATAATTTTATTTTGAAAATAAAAAATGAAAATGTACTCACATTGCTAATTGTGGCTACCAAGGCTTCAAGCTCATCAAAAACATTCATTGTTGTTTCCATTGTGTCACAATACTTTCTGATAATTTAATCACAATGCATGTCCGTTATATACGAAATCTCAATGGGTGAATTGTTATGTAACTGGGTTGAAAACCATACGTAACCAGCTCTCTGATTGGCTGAGAAGGAGGATGTATCCGACTCGCTGATTGGCTGAGAAGGATGCATGTACTTCCGGTTTCCTATTCCAGGACACCTTGACATTCATCCCTAGCATGCACTTGTCCAAAACAACAATAATAGATAAATCCCTCAGGCCTAAAGATTAAAGAAACCATAATGTTTCTTAATTCCCCCTTCGTGAATCAATAATTCCCCCGCCGATTATGTAAATCAAGTTCTCAGGTTAGGTTCGCCTAAAGATCGAAGAAACCATAATGTTTCTTAATTCCCCCTTCGTGAATCAATAATTTCCCCGCCAATTATGTAAATCAAGTTCTCAGGTTAGGTTAGCCTAAAGATCAAAGAAGCCATGATTGTTTCTTAATTCCCCCTTTCGTAAATCAATACATTCTCCCCCACCGATTATGTAAATCAATTTCTCAGGTTAGGTTAGCCAAACAATCTCATAACATTCGTGTCGAGCATGTACATTCTCACTGACAATGAATCATAAAACAGGAACATAAATTGCTGTTGACATCCATAAATGTGAGAAAGTTCCTGTTTTTTCATTCTCACTGACAACGAACATACATAAAACAGACATAAATTGCTGTTGACATCCATAAATGTGAGAAAGTTCCTGTTTTTTCATTCTCACTGACAAAAACCATAAAAAAGACATGTTTTGCTGTTGACATCCATGAAAAACATCAAATAAATTGACCAACACCCATAACCATCCAAGAAAACAACCATCAAAGTGAGAAAATTCATGTTTTTTTAAGTGAGAAAATTCCTGTTTTTTCATTCTCACTGAGAAAACCATAAACCACGTGGTGGGCGTCGGAGTAGCACCCCCCTTTCTACTCTCATTTGATTGGAAATTAAAAGTTCTAGTTCATTTTTTTGAGTGTCAAAATAGATTTGCAGGACAAATAGCCCCCCCCCTCACGCCTTTTTCCCCAATTCCATCCAATGAAAATTTCGATAAAGCCATATTGTTAAAAATACTTCAAAGGTCGGATGAGAAAAAACTCCAGTGTCAAGGCAACCACCCAGCACCCGGGGGCAAGCGTTCTAAGTTATGACCTGGGGGTATATATGGTTCCTATGAAAGGGATGCTCGTATAAACTTCATAGAGGACTCATTTGATTCAAAATTGAAAGTTCTAGCTCACTTTTGAAGAGTCAAGAGATCGGAGGGCATCCAGTCCGACCACGCCCTTTTCCCCCAAATACATCTACTACAAATTTTGATATAGTCATTTTTTTTAAATAGTCACAGAATTAGACAACTAAAACTCCATTGTTGACACAGCCCTCCAGGGCCTGGGGGTGGACGTTGTCCTCGGGGCATATAAGATGAAAGGGATGCTCGTATGAACTTCAGAGAGGGCTCATTTGATTGGAAATTTAAAGTTCTAATTCACTTTTTAAGAGTCAAAAGAGATCCAAGGGCAACTAGCCCCCCCCACACACCATTTTTTCCCCAAACCCTTCCGATAAAATTTTGAGATAATTATTTTGTTAAAAATAGTTCAAATGTCGGATCTGAAAACTGCTGTGTCGATGAAACCCCCAAGGGCCCGGGGGCAGGTGTTGTAAGTAATTTTCTGGGGAAATATATAGTTCTTATGGAATGGATGCTCATATAAACTTCGGAGAAGGCTTATTTGATTTGAAATTGAAAGTTCTAGTTCACTTTTTAAGAGTCAAAAGAGATTGGGGGGCAACCACCCCCTCCCTCCATGTACGCCCTATTTTCCTTAACCCATCTGATAACAACTTTGAGAGAGCCATTTCTTTACAAATGGTTCAAAGATCATATAACGAAAACTGCGGGGTCGACAATATGCTTCAGGATGCGGGTTAGGCGTTGTAAGTTATGCCCAGGGGGCGTATGTAGTTGTTATGGAAGGGAATCTCGTATAATCTACAGAGAGGACTCGTATGATTTTAAATTGAAAGTTCTAGTTCAGTTTTAAGAGACAAAAGAGATTAGAGGGCAACTAGTCCCCCCAGAACCTTTTCCCCTCCAAATCTATCCAATTGAAATTTTGAGAAAGTAATTTTTCGAAAATAGTTCAAAGGTCAAATAACAAAAACTCCGGTGTCGACACAACCCCCAGGGCCTGGGGGGCGGGCGTTATAAGTTGTTTTCTGGGAGCGTATATGGTTCATTAAAATGAATGCTCGTATAAACTTCAGAGGGCGCTCATTTGATTAGAAATTAAGAGTTCTAGTTCACTTTATCAGAATAAAAAGAGATCGGAGGGCAACTAGCCCCTCCCCCTCTACCTCTCTTTCCCCAAACACATCCGATAAAAATTTTGAGGTGACCATTTTGTTAGAAAACAGTTCAAATATTAGATTTTAGAACTCTGGGATTGACACAACCCCCCAGGGTCCGTTTAGAGGCGTTGCAAGTTATGCCCTGGGGGCATATATGGTTCTTATAGAAGGGATGCTCGTAAAAACTTCAGAGAGGGCTCATTTGGTTGAAACTGCAAAGTTCTAGTTCACTTATAAAGAGCCAAAACAGATCGAAGGGCAATTAGCCCAAACCCATCCGATAAAAATTTGAGATAGCCATTTTTTTAAAAAATAGTTTAAACATCAGATAATAAACTCCGAGTTGACAAAAACCCATTTTTTACTTTGATATTGTTACTTTAATACTAGTTTTGATACTTTGATGAACCTTTGATGTTGAAAAATATGTTTGATTTTGAAATAAGGAATCTTTAAAAACCTATTGCAATAAAAAACAAATGAAAATTAAATAAAACTCTCCGAAAAAGATGTTTTTCAAAGATAAGTAAAGGCCATTTTAAACTTAAGATCAGCAGTTGCCTGTTAAAATTCAAACTCAAAAAACGACCAGAAATAACAGAGAAAAATGAAATCCAAGTAATAATATATATGAATAAATAAATCTTAAAGCGAAAAAACGAACAGAAATTAGATTAACAATCAAAGCGAAAAAACATACATGATGTATAATGATATTAATTGCTGAAAGCTCATCAGTTCAAAATTATACAGTAATTTTAATGTTTATTTTCAATATTAAGTACAAAAGAAAATATTTGTAATACAAATTCAGAGATCAGAGATCTCAATGACACAATGACGCAGAAGGTTTTAGACATTTTACAGTGAGAGAAGGAGGCGATACCCAAACTCTGGTTTGTAGTGATTTTCGTTCGTTTCAGGCTTGATTTGCCCATTCAATTTAAGTTCCACATGTTTTAAGACTTGTTTAGTCTTTTTTATTAGTATCTATTGTATGTTTGTTTGCATTGATTGTTTATTTAATTTCTGCTCCTTTTTGGTTTCATTTATACTTCAACGGCAAAATATTGTTTTTCGTTTTAAGTTTGATTTGTCTATTCAATTTAAGCCTTACTCGCTTTAAGATTTGTTTATTTATTTATATTATTAATAGTTGTACGTTTTTTTTGCAACGATTGTTTATTTAATTTCTGTTCGTTTTGGGTTTCATTTATTCTTTAATAGTAATTTCTGGTCGTTTTGAGTTTGAGCTTTAACAGGTAGCTGTATCTGCTGATCTTAAGTTTAAAATTTTCTTTGAAAAACTTCTTTTTCGGAAAGTTTTTTTTTATTAATTACAATAAATAACCGAGTCAAACTAAAAATGAGCAAAAATTAACATTAGTGGTGCTGACAACCCCATGCCTTCTGAAGACTAGAACATAATTTGTACTTTACTGAAAAAAAATACATTTTATATGTCTTCACTTTTTTTGAACTTAATAAATAAGGAATTCTTCAAAATTTAAGGAATAAATAACAGTAGCCTATATGTATATTAAAATGAAAATCCACGGTCATTTATTTTTCTGTTTTTGAGTAAAGTGCAAATTATATTCTGGTTTTGAGAAGGCATGGGGAATGTCACCGCAACTCATGTTAATTTTTCTTGTTTCGAGTTTGACTCGGTTATTTATTGTAATTTCTGTTCGTTCTGAATTTCATTTATTTATTGATGGTGATTTGTCGTAGTTTTACGCTTGGAACATTATTTGACTGCACAACAAGTATTAATATAAATTAGTAAATAAATCTTAAGGCGAGTAATGGCTAAATTGAATATGCAAAACAAGCTTAAAAAGAAAAAAATTGCAATTGAAGTATAAATGAAACACAAAGTGAACAGAAATTAAATAAACAATTAATGCAAATAAACATACAATAGGTACTAATTTAAATGAATAAATAAATCTTAAAAAGAGTGAAAGTTAAATTGAATATGCAAATCAAGCTTGATTTGGTGCATTTGGAAAAAAGGGCATGGGGGGCTAGTTGCCCTCCAATCTCTTTCGACTCATACGTTTTTAAAAGAAAAGTAAAGGCCATTTTAAACTTAAGACCAGCAGATAAAAATACCTGTAAATGGACACAAAACACACACACACCAAAACACACAAAAACACACAAACACACACACAAAAACACGAAAACACAAAAAACACACACATGGACACACACACACAAACACAAAAAAAACACACTCACAAACACAAAACACAGGAACACAAAACAACACACACATACACACACAAAAAAAAACACACAAACGCAGACATGCACACACACACACGCGCAAAAAACATACAAACACGCAAACACAAAAAAACACACACACACAAACACACACACACACACAAACAAAAAAAGACACACACACACACATTTTTTACATTTTTTTCTTTGAAATGAGGGACTTGGAATATTTTCATAGTGTTATGTTATGATTTACCTTGTCACTACTACACTCTGTTGATCTTTTAAGGTTCACTTTGGAAGTTTTCGTTGAAATGCAAGACTTGGAATATTTTTCTAGTAGTTCACCATATCACTGCTACACTCTGTTGATATTTCAAAGTTCATTTTGGAATTTTTTCGTTGAAATATGAGACTTGAAATATTTTCATAGTTTTATGTTATGATTTACCTTGTCACTATTACACTCTGTTGACGTTTAAAGGTTCATTTTGGAATCTTGTCATTGAAGTGTAAGACTTGTAATGTTTTTGTAGTAAGGTTTCTTTACGTTAGGTTTCTCTACACTTAAGTTAGGTTCATTTAACTTAGGTTATCATGAGAAAACTTCAATTAAAAAATTCCAAAGTGAACCCTAAAAGATCAGCAAACTGTAGCAGTGACAAGCCACAAAGCTATGAAAATATTCCAAGTGTTACATTTCAACGAAAATGTCTTACACTTCAAAGAAAGAATTCCAAAGTGAACCTTAAAAGATCAACAAAGT
Organism: Artemia sinica; assembly: GCA_027921565.1. Taxonomy (NCBI): domain Eukaryota; kingdom Metazoa; phylum Arthropoda; class Branchiopoda; order Anostraca; family Artemiidae; genus Artemia; species Artemia sinica. Next base: position 24,218,818 of record CM051264.1, on the reverse strand, counting down.
GTAGCAGTGACAAGCCACAGCGCTACGGAAATATTCCAAATGTTACAATTCAATGAAAAAAATGTGTGTGAATGTTTTTTTTTTGTGTGTGTGTGTTTTATTTGTGTGTGTGTGTGTGTTTGTGTGTGTGTGTGTGTGTGTTTGTGTGTGTGTGTGTTTTTTGTGTGTGTATGTTTGTGTGTCTTTTTTTGTTTGTGTGTGTGTTTTTTTGTATTTTCGTGTTTTTGTGTTTGTGTTTGTGTGTTTGTGCGAGTGTGTGTGCATATCTGCGTTTGTGTGTTTTCGTGTGTGTCTGTTTTTTTTGTGTGTGTGTGTTTTTTTGTGTGTTTGTGTTTTGTGTTCGTGTGTTTTTGTGTGTGAGTGTGCTTTTGTGTGTGTGAGTGTGTTTTTGTGTTTGTGTGTTTGTGTATGTGTATGTGTGTGTTTGTGTGTCTGTGTATGTGTGTGTGTATGTGAGTGTGTGTGTGTGTATGTGTGTGTGGGTGTGTTTGTGTGTGTGTGTATGTATGTGTATTTTTGCTTGTTTCAAACGATAGAAGATACTTACAATGATGGTGACGGGTGTTGTTGGGGTGTTAGAGAGTAGTTATAGTGTGTGTGTGTGTGTGTGTGTGTGTGTGTGTGTGTGTGTGTGTGTGTGTGTGTGTGTGTGTGTGTGTGTGTGTGTGTGTGTTTGTTTGTGTGTGTATGTGTGTATGTGTGTTTGTGTGTGTGTGTTTTTTGCGTGTTTTTTGTGTCTTTTGTCTGTGTGTGTTTTGTGTTCATGTATATTTTTGTGTGTGTGTTTTTGTGTATGTGTGTGTCTGTGTTTGTGTCATTGTGTTTGTGTGTGTGTGTGTGTGTTTATGCGTCTGTGTGTGTATGTGTGTGTATTTTTGCGTGTTTCAAACGCTAGAAGACGCTTACAATGATGGTGATGGGGGCTGTTGGGGTTTTAGAGAGTAGTTATAGTGTTGTTATGTGGTGTGAATTGCTTGCGGAAACACAAATGAATGAGTTGAAGTAAAATTTTTAACGAGAAATGTCTGGAAAATGTTTTTGGGGAGATGGGGCGATGCCAGAGGGATATCTTAGAATAGTTATAGTGGGATACTATGGTGTGAAGTGCTTGTGAAAACCCATATGAATGACTTAAAAATTAAATTTTTAACGAGAAATGTCTGAACAATGTTTTTGTGGCGATGGAGCGATGATAGAGGGTTGTCTTAAAGTAGTTATAGTGTGGTACTATTGCATGAATGGCTTGTGAAAACCCAAATGAATGACTTGAAAATGAAATTTTTTAACAAGAAATGTCTGTGAAATGTTTCGTGGGGGGATGGGGCGATGACAGATGGGTGTCTTAGAGTAGTTATAGTGTGGTTCTATGGTGTGAATTGCTTGCGAAACTCGAATGAAAGACTTGAAGTCACCGCTATAGACCGTATCAAGGAAACCAGACACGAAACCCGTCAAAGGGCTATTTGCAAGAGATAAATGATTGCAAAGCGCAGTTTCTCAATGAGTTTACAATATTTAAACGATTGTTTTTTTGGGGTTTAAGGGGGGGAAAAGGTACCTAGGTTAGGTTACGTATTTAATATATGATATACTTTACCCCATCCCCCTAATGTGCAAATATATAGCCCAAATTTGTTTCTAAACTATTATATATTCATCCTTTTTTAGTATATTTCATTGGCATTAACCAAACTTGACTTCTTTCGTGTGTGTACCATACAATGCACAAGTACCATAAAAACAAATAGACTTTTAGCTGGTACTCACTATTGAAATTTTAAGTCCTTGAAAGTCCCTTATCCTTCTTATCCCATCCCTCATAAAGACTTTTATTAGTTTTTTTTTTTTTAATTAGGCTAGTTTGTAATTTCTATTCCTAGTTTTTAGGCAAAACTCAAAAATATACTGTAAAAAGGACATTTCTCAGGTTTCAAATAATTCTGTTTCAAGTGGTACGAATATTGATTATTTCATATATAATGTGATCGAAACAAATAAAAGAAGTTTACTTCCATTTTGCAACCGCTTTCTCCTCCCGCACGCATCTCGCAAACCTTAAAACACTATTTTGATTTTGTAAACGTAATACTAGAAGGAAAATGAATTTATTTTCATTAAAATACAAATTTAACACACAAGCCCCAAAATTTGGTCTCGTTTCTTATTGCTTTAGCTTCTGTGTTTTTAGTTTGAGTTTTAGAATTAATTTCAATACGAATTTGTAAACGCACATGCATCTATCTTACATTTTCTGAAAGCACTTGTACTGAATTTCACTAGTAAAAAATAAAAAGTGGACGCCGAGGATGTAAATTCCTAGTAAAATGACGTTTTCTAGGATTGAACACTAGTTTTGACGGATTTCTACTATTCTCTGCTCATTTGCTGGCAAATTAGCATGGATAAAGCAATGAAAAACATATGTACGCATAGAACAAGGATATGTCTATCTTCTAATATAAGTTTTATTCCTAAAAATCCCACCTCCTAATGAAAAATTAGAGTAAAGTCATTCCAAACAAACACAAGTGCTGCCCAAATTTCTTAGCTCGCGCGCAGAGAGAAATGTTAACCCGGGTACGGCGGTTTCTGAAGTACAATTCTAAAACTTTGAAAATAAGCATGCATTCGATGCGTGATAGAGAGAATAGAATATTGAGAGGAATTTGAAATGTCTGAAGTTGAAGCTGAAGTGGCACCGACATCTGTAGAATCCCAGAGCATGGCTTCACCAGCCAAGAAGGAAAAGCAAGCAAAGGCTCCAAAACCAGCTAAGGCTGCAAAACCTAAAGGGGATAAAAAAGCCAAGGCACCAGCAAACCACCCAAAATACACGGAAATGATCAACAAATCCATTGCTGACCTGAAAGAACGCGGGGGATCTAGCCGTCAGGCCATTCTCAAATACATAATGGCCAATTTCCAGGTTGGCAATGATGCAAAAGTTGTGAATATGCATCTTAAGCAAGCTTTGAAGCGTTGCCTTGCAAATGGAATTGTTATAAATCCAAAAGGTACTGGCGTAACCGGTTCTTTCAAGCTTGCAAAGCCTGTCAAGTCTGAAAAATCCATGTCTGTAAAGCCAGCCAAGCCCACAGCTAAGAAAGCCTCAGTCAAGAAAACAGCCAAACCTACTACAGTTAAAAAGTCAACTTCAGCCAAAAAGGTTACCAAGCCTATGGCTGGTAGCAAGAAACCTGTAAAGGTTTTCCAAGAAACCCACTGTTGCCAAAAAAGCCGAATCAGCAAAGAAATCGACACCCAAGAAGGTGTCGTCTGTCAAAAAGGCTCCCGCCAAGAAAGTGGCATCTAAAAAGCCAGTAGCCAAGAAAGCATCAAAAAAGTAATTTCCATAATAGCTTATCCTATACTACCAAACAGTCCTTTTCAGGGCTATCAAAGCAAATGCTCGACGCTCGAAACTTTCTGTTCAGAAAGTTACAATGATATTAATTTTAAATTCGACTTTCTAATTTTCCCTTTCAACTATATTCAGCTGCTGTTTATGCCTAAAACACGTTCGACAATCTTTACTTTTGAACTATAGCGTTATTACCGTCTAAAAAACACCATCTCCAGGACTAATTGTGACGGCTGGCTCGTAAGGGTTCAAGCTTATTAATAAAGTGGTAACAATAATAAGCTTACAAATACCTGGTCATAGCCGAATGGGTTGAGCAGCACCTTCAAATCTTGGGGGCTATTTTGTAAGAGAAAATAGCCCCCAAAGTGTTTCTACCTTTGATGACTTGGCTACCCTATAGCTTCCTACCCGAGAGCTCCCTCTCGTACATAAAATGTTTCTACCTTTGATGACTAGGCTACCCTATAGCTTCCTAGTTTAGATTAGGAAAATGAGCTCCCTCTCCTACAATAAATGCCTAAGCTTTGTAAGTAGATGAATGGGCAAGCAAACTTTATTTCTTGTTACAAAAGGACAAGCCTCGAAAGTTTATTTAGATTCTGTTGGGTAAGAGAGAAATCCCTCCACCCCCTCCCCTCTCCAAGCGATGGGGCATCCAAGGCTGTATATCCATTTCCTTTCGTAGCAAGTAATTTCAGGAGGAGGGTTGCTAGCCCAACCGTCCCTAGGTGCATTTAGTTCTCCGGTGGCTAGCCGGATATCCAGAGGCACGTGAAGTCAGCTCTGCATGCGCCATGAATGCATGGGAGCAGACTTCGGACGAGCACCCTTACCTCCATACAAAAATTTTTAAACTCAGAAACTGAATTTGTTATCATTTTCTCTGCCAAAATAGAATTGGAAAAGATTTTTTTTCTCTTTACATCCAAATTTAAGGCAAAAAATATCTTTAACCTACATAAAATTTTAAAACTAGCCTATGGAATAAATAATTTTGATATCTAGAAAACTAGAATTTTGACTTTTTCTGCTCTATATAATTAGCTCCTCCTGAAGAATTCTGGAGCCCTGTATGTCCTAGCTCTCTCATAGCTGTCTTCTCTACTATTTCTTGAAGATCGTGAGCTATCCCTGTAGAGATATCCATCTTTTCTATGTCTCTTCTTTCGGTCTTCCTTTTCTGCCATATCGAGCCTCCTTTTGCGGCCTGCCCTTTTTCTCTCCATTTCATCCAGATTGTCCTCTTTATTTTCCACGATTTCTAAATTTGCTGCAATACTCTCGTATGAATTGCTGAAGTCATGATACCTGCCATTACAAATCGCAATAAAAAGATATCTCTAATTCAAAGCTTTGATCCATGTTAATATTGATTGATGAAACTCTAATTTTCAAATGAATGCTTCACTGTCCGTGTATTTGAATTATATGGCGGAAACCGCCGTACCCGGGTTAACATTTCTCTCTGCGTGAGCTAAGGAATTTCGGCCTTACTTGTGTTTGTTTGGAATGGCTTTATTCAAATTTTTTATTAGTTGGTAGGATTTTGAGCAATGAAACCTATACTAAAGAATAAACAGGTCATTCTTCTATTAGGTAGATATTTTTTTTCATTGCTTCATCCATGCTAACTTGCCAGCAAATGGGCACAGAATAGTGGAAATCCGTCAAAAATGGTGTTCAATTTCAGAAAACACCTTTTTTCTAGGAATTTCAATGCTTGAAATCGACTTTGTTTTTGTTATTAGTAAAATTTAGTACACATGCTTTCAGAAAATATAAGATAGATGCATGTGTGTTTGCGAATTCATATTGAAATTAATTCTAAAACTCTGATTAAAAACACAGAAGTAAAGTAATAAAAAACTCCTACCCGAGAGCTCCCTCTCGTACATAAAATGTTTCTACCTTTGATGACTAGGCTACCCTATTGCTTCCTAGTTTAGATTAGGAAAATGAGATCCCTCTCCTACAATACATGCCTAAGCTTTGTAAGTAGATGAATGGGCAAGCAAACTTTATTTCTTGTTACAAAAGGACAAGCCTCGAAAGTTTATTTAGATTCTGTTGGGTAAGAGAGAAATCCCTCCACCCCTCCCCAATCAATTGATGGGGGAGGGTACACCCCTCCCCTCTCCAAGTGATGGGGCATCCAAGGCTGTATATCCATTTCCTTTCGTAGCAAGTAATTTAAGGAGGAGGGTTGCTAGCCCAACCGTCCCTAGGTGCATTTAGTTCTCCGGTGGCTAGCCGGATATCCAGAGGCACGTGAAGTCAGCTCTGCATGCGCCAGGAATGCATGGGAGCAGACTTCGGACGAGCACCATTACCTCCATACAAAATTTTTAAACTCAGAAACTGAATTTGTTATCATTTTCTCTGCCAAAATAGAATTGGAAAAGATATTTTTTTCTCTTTACATCCAAATTTAAGGCAAAAAAATATCTTTAACCTACAAAAAATTTCAAAACTAGCCTATGAAATAAATAATTTTGAAAATTGGAATTTTGACTTTTTCTGCTCTATATACGAGATTTCAGACATTTCAATTCTTCTTCCAGCAGCGCAATTTTATTTTTCAAAAATTTCTACCTCTGTTTCAAGATCTTGATTCCGGATTCGCTTCTTTTGTCTGTAATTTCGAGCAGCTTCCTTATTTTTCTTTTGAACTTTTCAAACATTCTTGGGGACATCTTGTAGTTTTCTTTTCGCCATTTCTTTCCTTGTGATCAGCCTTCTTTCGTTTGTTGATTGTTTTTAAAGCGGCTCGAGGGCAATTGGCATATTCCTCGGAAGTGTTTTTCTTGCCTTTAATTTCATTTTTTCCTTGCTCCATCACCCTGGTCAACTTCTGTGGGAAAACTGATGCCACACATTGGTACCGAGACCACACGCACAGTGTCTGTGGTATTTTGATCTGAGTTTAAATCGTCAGTGTTAACCATGTTTGAGTCTTGGCAAGCTTCCAAAGCTTGCCAAGGGTCCATGTCGAACAGATGCTTTTCCATTTCTAAAATATCATCAAGCGTGTTGTTTTCGCTCATTAGCTGCCAATCTGTTTTAAAGATTTCATAATCTGCATCAATAGAAGTGAATATTTGATCGTAACTACTTATATTCATATTTGCCTTATCCCTTTTTCCTTAATCAAACAAGTATTGTTTCCTTGGTATCTAATTGTCAAATGAACGCTTTATCTAAAGCGCAAACAATTTATACTCCAGCCGGCGAACTCAGTTCCTCTGACAAAAATTCTGTGCGCGAACTGAAGCTTGTATAGAAGCGGGTTGTAACTTGTAAACGCTATTCACTTGATAATTGGATTTTGTCAAGACTTCATTTAATATGGCTCCAAAAACTTCAGGAAAAGCAGCAAAGAAAGCTGGTAATGCGTCAAAAAATATCACTAAAACTGATAAGAAAAGGAAACGAAAGAGGAAGGAAAGCTATGCCATTTACATTTACAAAGTTCTCAAGCAAGTGCACCCCGACACCGGTGTTTCTAGCAAAGCAATGAACATCATGAATAGCTTTGTCAACGATATCTTTGAAAGGATTGCCGCGGAAGCCTCTCGTCTAGCTCACTACAACAAGAGGTCCACCATCACTAGTAGAGAGATTCAAACTGCTGTGAGGCTACTCCTACCCGTTTTTTCCCTCCACCTTTAGTAAGAATTTCTAAGAATTTTCTAGGTATAACTATGGCAATGACTAAAGCCCACTTTGGTTGTTAACAAGAAAATAGTTGCTTTAGTTAATTAAATAGCCAGTGGCGGATCCAGAGGGGGGGCGCCCCCCAACGTAGTCTAATGTAGTGTAGTTTACTTAAATAACGCAAGTTTGCGTTAATTAAAGTTGGTCCTAACGCAAGTTTATCAGAAAAACTTATTTTGCCCCCCCCCTAAAAAAATACTGGATCCGCCCCTGCATTGGGCCCCAGAAACTAAAGTTTAGGCTATTCAGATATGGTGTTTACGGAGTGAGAAACCCCTCTTTTCTTTTTTCAGAAAGCTAAATGTGCATCCAATCCATTTTAACGTTGCATTATAAATTAAAATGTGCCATTGATAGTTCAAAAATAATTTGTCGATTTTGTTCTTTGATGTGGAAAAGTAATATATGCTTGCGTGTTTCATCAATTTGAAATTATGAGTTGTATTTTAGATAACCCGATTTATGTTGAAAGATATAAATTAACGTTTGTATTCCATTTATGGTAAAACGAAAAATTTGTGTCACAGTTTGACGTGCAATCTTAAAAAGTAGCTTACATCGAGATTATTAATACCAATGGCCTCAATTGATGGGGGAGGGGGGCGGCGGGATTTTTTCCCTCCACCTTTAGCAAGAATTCTTACCCAACAAAATCTAAATAAAGTTTAAGAATTCTTACCCAACAAAACCCATCCAGCTATGACGAAGCATGTGACCACGTGGGAAGGACAAAGCTGTAAAATTAAGGAAACTGAATGTAAAAAGGGGGCCTTTCACATTTATCTAGTAACAAAGTTTAAGAATTTACTGGAAGCTAAATATATATTTGAAGCTTGCCCGTTTGTTACAAGCAATAAAGTTTGCTTTCACATTGATCTAGTTGCAAAGCATAGGAATTATAGAAGGGGGCCTTCATGAGCGCATTATATTAAATACATAACCTAACCAAAATACCAACTAAATATTTAATTAAACTATAGCTATAATGTTTTAATAAACTATAGCTATTAATGTTAAACTATAACTATAGCTATAATTTTTCCCTCCACCTTAAGCAAGAATTCTTACCCAACAAAATCTAAATAAAGTTTAAGAATTCTTACCCAACAAAACCCATCCGGCTATGACGAGGTATTTGTAAGCTTATTATTGTTGACACTTTATTAATAAGCTTACATTAATAAGAATAATAATGTTTTTTTTACGAATATATTTCAGAGGAATTTCCATTTACATTAACCTAGTAACAAAGATTTACTTTCCATTTCATATTAATTTAGTAACATCATTCCTCGTCACCTTCAGCTTGCCATTAGAAACGACGAAGAACTGAACAAGCTCCTGTCGGGGGTTACCATTGCCCAAGGAGGCATTTTGCCCAACATTCAAGCAGTCCTTCTACCCAAGAAAACTGAAAAAGCGGCAAAGGCTTAAGTGAATCTAACTTTGGCCCTACCCCAAATTAACCAACAGCCCTTTTAAGGGCTACAAATTAATTGAATGACACTATAGCATGTGACCACGTGGGAAGGACAAAGCTGTAAAATTAAGGAAACGGAATGTAAAAAGGGGGCCTTTCACACTTATCTAGTAACAAAGTTTAAGAATTTACTGGAAGCGATGGAGAAATTTTCCTTAAAAATCGCTAAATTATACCCCAACAAAATCTAAATATATATTTGAAGCTTGCCCTTTTGTTACAAGCAATAAAGTTTGCTTTCACATTGATCTAGTTGCAAAGCATAGGAATTATAGCAGGGGGGCCACCATGAGCGCATTATATTAAATACATAACCTAACCAAAATACCAACTAAATATTTAATTAAACTATAGCTATAATGTATTTTCTAAAGCGAACCATTGCGATTTATTTGGTATAAAGAAGTTGTTTCAGGCCTGAAAATTTGGTCTCGTATTTTATTGCTTTACTTCTGTGTTTTAATTGGAGTTTTATAATTAATTTCAATGCGAATTCGCAAACACACATGCATATATCTTATATGTTCTGAAAGCACGTGCACTAAAGTTTACTAATAGCAAAAAAAAGTCGATTACAAGGATTCAAATTCCTAGAACAAAGTGTTTTCTGAAATTGAACACCATTTTTGACGAATTTTCACTATTCTCTACCCATTTTTGCTGGCAAGTTACCATGGATGAAGCAATGAAAAAAATATCTACCTATAGACGAATGACCTGTTTATTCTTTAGTATAAGTTTCATTCCTCAAAATCCTACCTCCTAATCAAAAATTTGAATAAAGCCATTGCAAACAAACACAAGTAAGGCCGAAATTCCTTAGCTCGCGCACAGAGAAATGTTAACCCGGGTACGGCGGTTTCTCTCACGCTTGGAGAGGGGAGGGGGATGTACCCCTCCCCCATCAATTGATGGGGGAAGGGGTGGAGGGATTTCTCTCTTATCCAACAGAATCTAAATAAACTTTCGAGGCTTGTCCTTTTGTAACAAGAAATAAAGTTTGCTTGCCCATTCATCTAGTTACAATGCATAGGCATTTATTTTTTTCCCTCCACCTTTAGCAAGAATTCTTACCCAACAAAATCTAAATAAAGTTTAAGAATTCTTACCCAACAAAACCCATCCAGCTATGACGAAGCATGTGACCACGTGGGAAGGACAAAGCTGTAAAATTAAGGAAACTGAATGTAAAAAGGGGGCCTTTCACATTTATCTAGTAACAAAGTTTAAGAATTTACTGGAAGCGATGGAGATATTTTCCTTAAAAATCGCTAAATTATACCCCAACAAAATCTAAATATATATTTGAAGCTTGCCCGTTTGTTACAAGCAATAAAGTTTGCTTTCACATTGATCTAGTTGCAAAGCATAGGAATTATAGAAGGGGGCCACCATGAGCGCATTATATTAAATACATAACCTAACCAAAATACCAACTAAATATTTAATTAAACTATAGCTATAATGTTTTAATAAACTATAGCTATTAATGTTAAACTATAACTACAGCTATAATTTTTCCCTCCACCTTAAGCAAGAATTCTTACCCAACAAAATCTAAATAAAGTTTAAGAATTCTTACCCAACAAAACCCATCCGGCTATGACGAGGTATTTGTAAGCTTATTATTGTTGACACTTTATTAATAAGCTTACATTAATAAGAATAATAATGTTTTTTTTACGAATATATTTCAGAGGAATTTCCATTTTACATTAACCTAGTAACAAAGATTTACTTTCCATTTCATATTAATTTAGTAACATCATTCCTCGTCACCTTCAGCTTGCCATTAGAAACGACGAAGAACTGAACAAGCTCCTGTCGGGGGTTAGTAGAGATGCCATAATATCTCCGACGCGAACACCATATATGGGCATAGAGCCACGTGGTTTATGGACTTTGTCAGTGAGAATTTGAAAAACAGGAATTTTGTCACATTTATGGATGGTTTTATGGATTTTGTCAGTGAGAATGAAAAAAACAGGAAGTTTGTCACATTTATGTCTGTTTTCATGGATGTTTATGTGTGTTGATTATTTGACGGTTTTATGGATTTTGTCAGTGAGAATGGAAAAACAGGAACTTTGTCACTTCCTTCTTGTTGTTGTTCAAGCCAGATGTTATGAGTTTCCGGGAAACAGTATTTGTTATTGTTGTTTCCAAGCCAAATGTTATGAGTTCCCGGAAACAGTTAATTAATGTCTGACAGATGACGTCAAGTTAATTAATGTCCTTGCATTTCCAAAGAGAATTGTCACCGAGAAACAGTTAGATCACACATGATGTCATGATTGATTGATTGACACGAAAGGGAAATTAATTTGTTGTTCTAAAGAGAATTGATTCACGAAAGGGGAATTAATTTGGAGTTCTAACAAGAGAATCGTTTCCGAGGCAGATGTTTTGATCTTAGCGCGCGAAAAGGTTTCCAAATAATTGAAATAAGCCAGCGCAGGGATGCCAAACAAAAGGAACACGCTGAATTACGTTTAGGGATTATTTGGGGGCGAAACTGTTTTAGACAGGTTATGGAACTATTTCGGCGAAACAGTTAGAGACATTTTAAAAGATGATTTTTGAAGAGATTTTGGAAGAGGTTTTGAGTGTGGTCGTTATAATACACAAGTTTCATTTGAACAGTATTGCGAGGTCCTCTACCCCAACCCCAAAGGGTTCCGATCCCCCTATACCCAACACCGAAGGAAGCACCGGTACTCAAAGTTCCCCCCAAGCTCCCAAAGAGCCCCAGCCCCCCAAACGCCCACCTCAGACCCTCAAAGGCCCCCCTGGTCCTCAAGGGCCCCCGGATCCCCAAACGTCCTCCCTGTGCCCCAAAGACCCTCCCCCGCCCCCAAAGGTCCACCGGGCTCCCAAAGGACCAATCGGTCCTCAAGTGCCCCCCAGACCCCCAAAGGCCCTCCATGTGCCCCAAAGGCCCTCCCCCGGTCCACAAAGATCCCCCGGGCCAGAGAAGCGCCGCCGGGATGCGCCGTGGGCCAGGAAAGCGCCGCAGGATGTGCCGCAGGGATGCGCCGCGGGTCAGGAAAGCCACAGGGGATGCGCTGCAGGGAAGTTAGGTTAGGTACCTATGATTTGGGATGGGTGGATTGCTACTTTTGACTTTTCTGAGCTGGATTTCTTAGCCTATCATAGGTTTTTGTTGTCTGAAACCTATAGTTTGGGATGACTAGTTTGCTATTTTTGACTTTTCTGAGCTAGGTTTCTTAGCCGTTCATAGGTGAGTGTTGTCTGAAACCTATGATTTGGGATATGTAATTTGCTATTTCCGACTTTTCATAACCGGATTTCTTAGTCTTTCATAGGTGTGTGGTGTCTGAAACCTATGATTTGGGATGTGTAGTTTGCTATTTTTGACTTTTCTGAGCTGGATTTCTTAGCCTTTCATAGGTATGTGTTGTCAGGAAATTATGATTTGGGATGTATAGTTTGCTATTTCAGGCTTTTCTGAGCTAAGGTTTTCTAGTATTTCGTAGGTGAATGTTGTCTGAAACCAATAGTTTGGGATGAGTAGTTTGCTATTTTTGACTTTTCTGAGCTAGGTTTCTTAGTCTTTCGTTGGTGTGTGTTGACTGAAACTGATGATTTGGGATATGTAGTTTGCTATTTTTGACTTTTCTGAGCTGGATTTCTTAGTCTTTCATAGGTGTGTGTTGTCTGAAACCTATGATTTGGGATGGGTGGATTGCTACTTTTGACTTTTCTGAGCTGGATTTCTTAGCCTATCATAGGTTTTTGTTGTCTGAAACCTATAGTTTGGGATGACTAGTTTGCTATTTTTGACTTTTCTGAGCTAGGTTTCTTAGCCGTTCATAGGTGAGTGTTGTCTGAAACCTATGATTTGGGATATGTAATTTGCTATTTCCGACTTTTCATAACCGGATTTCTTAGTCTTTCGTAGGTGTGTGGTGTCTGAAACCTATGATTTGGGATGTGTGGGTTGCTATTTTTTGACTTTTCTGAGCTGGATTTCTTAGCCATTCATAGGTGTGTGTTGACTGAAACCTATGATTTGGGATGGTTAATTTGCTATTTTTGACTTTTCTGAGCTAGATTTATTAGCCTATCATATGTGTGCCCTTTCAGAAAATTATGATTTGGGAGGTGTAGTTTGCTTTATGGACTTTTCAGAGCTAGGATTCTTAGTCACTCATAGGTGTTTGTTGTCTGAAACTTCGAGTTTGGGATGAGTAGTTGGCTATTTCAGACTTTTCTGAGCTAAGGTTTCTTAGTATTTCGTAGGTGAATGCTGTCTGAAACTTAGGATTTGGGATATGTAAATTACTATTTCGGGCTTTTCTGAGCTAAGGTTTCTTAGTATTTCGTAGGTGAATGCTGTCTGAAACTTATGATTTGGGATATGTAAATTACTATTTCGGGCTTTTCTGAGTTGGATTTCTTAGTCTTTCATAGGTGTGTGGTGTCTGAAACCTATGATTTGGGATGTGTAGTTTGCTATTTTCGTCTTTTCTGAGCTGGATTTCTTAGCCTTTCATAGGTATGTGTTGTCAGAACATTATGATTTGGGATGTGTAGTTTGCTATTTCAGGCTTTTCTGAGCTAAGGTTTTCTAGTATTTCGTAGGTGAATGTTGTCTGAAACCAATAGTTTGGGATGATTAGTTTGCTATTTTTGACTTTTCTGAGCTAGGTTTCCTAGTCTTTCGTTGGTGTGTGTTGACTGAAACCTATGATTTGAGATATGTAGTTTGCTATTTTTGACTTTTCTGAGCTGGATTTCTTAGTCTTTCATAGGTGTGTTGTCTGAAACCTATGATTTGGGAT